>JAQHUG010000045.1:8825263-8884600 GCA_028555095.1 Dicrostonyx torquatus
ATCTCCTGAGTAAATTGAGAGCATAGGGACATTGGGGAAGGGTTGAAGGGGGAGGGGAGGGACAGGGAGGGGAGCAGAGAAAAATGTGGAGCTCAATAAATATCAATAAACAAAGAAAAAAAAGACAATTATCACATGTACTCACTCATAGGTGGTTTTTAAACATAAAGCAAGAAAGCCAGCCTACAAACCACAATCCTAGAGAACTTAGACAACAATGCGGACACTAAGAGAGACTTACATAGATATAATCTACGTGGGAAGTAGAAAAAGACAAAATCTCCTCAGTAAATTGGGGGCATGGGGACCTTGGGGGAGGACTGAAGGGAGGAGGGGAGAGGCAGGGAGGGGAACAGAGAAAAATGTAGAGCTTAATAAATATCATGGGGGGAAAAAAAAGATATCAGATCCCCTTTGAACTAGAGCCACAGGTGGTATCCAATATGGTGCTGGGATCTGAACAATGGTCCTCTGCAACAGCCATAAATACTCTTAATCACTCACTGAGCCATCTCTCCAGTCTCCAAGTCTATATTTTTAAAAGTAATTCTTTAAAGTCTGGTATGGTGATACATGTTTGTAATCCATTCATGATCTGATGAGCTATCGAGAAAAACTGTCTCAGAAATAGAAAAAGACTAGTGTTTATTTGAAAACAATAATGAGAATACCAAGTTATTTAATTTTCCTCTTTTTATCTGGTGAAGACAAGAATAGCAGAATCATGAAAATGAACAAGAAACTCCCTATTTTCAAAGGGAAGATCCTCATTAATGTCTTTGTTCAGTGTGATTTACTGTGTACACTGATGGTAGTGAATAGACTGTATGTGCACAGGGAGCACATAACATACAGAACTCAATATAACTCACATTCATGAAGTCAATAACTCACGTTTCCTGGGTGCCGTATACAATAAAAATTTTGGAGATGGAAGTCAAGAAGCAGGGCTTGGCCTGGCATGGTGGGGAAGCCGAAACAGGAAGATCATGAGTTTAATAGCCAGATGGTCTCAACCACAACCCCTGCCACTAAACAAATAGAAATAGCAGCAGCAAAGCAATAAACTGAGACGCACCAGAGTCTTTGTTCACTGCTGTATTCTTAGATCCAGCAAAGCCCCTCCCTGGACCTTGACAGAAAAACTCCGAGATGTCTTAAATTTAATTCAAAGACTGGAGGGTGGAGGAGGGAAGTGATGAGAGACATTAATCAGACATATTGAAAGACTTTCTTTCACATTTCTGAACCTTGACTCAGTTCTTACACATGGTGAACTCCAAGATTATCAAATCTGTCTATTTATGTAGAAATATCCCTGGCTACTGATCCCTTCAATCCAAATGTAACAGCCACCCTCTAGTTTCACAGCATAATTCTGCCCCTCTTACTTATTAAATGTTAGGTCCAATGCAAACTGACATTTTCTCTCTCTCATTTTTTGCTATAAAAGACTCCTAGATCTTCGTTTTAGGGACATTTTTAATTGCTATCTAATTTCACTGTAGGTGGTGGTGGAGACACACCCTGCTTCTCCTTTCCCTTCTGGCGACTGAAGCCAGGACAACTCACTGCTACTGAGCCGGGTCACCAGTCTAAATAGACTCTTACTCCAGAGCTCCCTGAGTACCCACAGGAGGCACAAACATAATTTTCTTTTGTGAAAAGACTAGAATGTAGTATAAACTTCATTCTTAAAGACACAAAGAGGTGGGGTGGTGCTGATGGTGGAGGCGGGGGCAGTAGCGCAGGAAGGCGAAGGCAGGTGGAGCTCTGAATTCAAGCCAGTCAAGTCTATGGAGCAAGTTCCAGGACAGCCAGAGCTACACAGAGAAACCATGTCTCGAAAATTCAAATAAATAAGAGGCACAAGGTGGGGCGAGGGTTGAGGAGAGGGCTCATCAGAGCTGTGTAACTGTGTCACAGAAAAAGTTTCCTGAACGAACAGCTTTGATGGCAGTTCTAATGTTATTTTTAATTTTGTTCTCCCTTCCTCTGACAAATCACATCACAGACACCTCTGACTTTTAACTTGCCCCTCCCCCTTTTCAACAATGTTCTGAAGAAAGGAACTTTTTGAGGATAGATGCTTTGTGCTACATTGTAGAAGTCAACTTTAAGATAATTGCAGCGGAAGCAGCTTTTAATCAACTCACACACAGCGTTAAGGATATTAATGAGGACAGAATCTTGGGAAGGAGTAAATAATTTCTGACAACAAAGCTGTCTTGCTTCTGTCCCAATCTCCCTTTGAAGAAATGGTACCCTTCTAAGATACAAAAATAAAGTGCTGGTAATTTCCCCTCACCCCTAGCTAAAGTTCAGATCTACTTCCCCAAGATTTAGGAATAGCTCAATAAATGGACTGATACTCCCCCAACCAAGTCAAATGATGGTCAAGGATACTGTGTGTGAGCTAGCACCACTGAGTTTCAAGTTCCTAGAGCCTCTAAGGTGCTGAAGATTGTTTTCCAGTTCTTCCTTGTGCTGCCAGGGGTGGAATCTGGCCTTGCACATGTAAGATAGGGCTTACACGACACAAACTGGAAGAACAGTTTGGTATATGACTATTTCTGGCTTCATTAGTAATTTTGTTATTACGCTTTCACTTGGTTACAACCAAAGTTATTATAATGTGCAAGTTGCCACTATTTTAGAAAATTAATTGCAGTTTTCTGTTACAATATTGTGCCTTGTTCCAATTAGAAAATGAAAGCTGAGAGGGAACACAGGCAGTTTAGAGTTTTGGGAATTCAGCAAATGCAGCTCAGCAATCTCTAAAGTCTAACTTACAACACAGCAGAAATTAACAGAAAGCCCTCACTGCTCTGGTGAGAGGGATCAAATAGCAAAGCAGAAGGAGTCAGAGAGTGGAACTCCAGTTTAGGGGCTCTCTCTGGTGGACAGAGGAAGGGAGAGAGCAAACAGAAGCCTGGCCCATTTGTACTGCTCTACCAATTATTAGAATTATAAGGAGCCTCAGAAAGCAGAGAGGGTAACACTAAAAGGATCCTACCTTCTAGAAATAAGGACAAAACTGAAAATGACTCAACATGAGGAAGCAAAGACTTGAAGAGGTAGATAGTTAAGAGAGAGGCCGGGGAACAGTAACACTTGAAAAAAAGACAGGAGGTGAAACCCAGGCCCTCAAAAGGCTGAATGCAGGACACGATGTAAACCGCTGTGCTCCATCAGGCCCTCCCACCATGATGAACAGAGGGCAGCTCTGAGGCCAGGCTAGACTGGGTGGCAATGTAGTTAAGAGCAGTCTGGTCTTTCAGCTTTATCCTACTAAGCTACACCAGAAGTATATATAAACAGCTGATGATATAATGGAAATAAAATTGTCTTCTAAAGTCTCAAGCAAAAGGGCAGGGAGATGCCAGGTAGTGGTGGCACATGCCTTTAATCCCAGTATTTGGGAGGCAGAGGCAGGTGGATCTCTATGTGTTTGAGGCCAGCCTGGTCTACAGAGCAAGTTCCAGGACAGCCAGTGCTGTATAGAGAAACCCTGTCTCCAAAAAACATAAAACAAAAATCACACACAAAAAACACAAATCACAAAAACAAAAACACAAAACAAAACAACAACAAAAAGAAAAACAAACCCAGATACTGCACCATTACTACACCTTTTAAATACTTTTTCTCATAATAAGCCTATAATAGACTGGGCTGGCCTCAGACTCAATCTTAATTCAGCCTCTGAGTTGCTGAGATCATTAGAACCAGGCCTCCTCTGACTGTAAGTCTAAAGTGAATCTGTGTTTAAGAGGAACCCTGTTACCCAGGAAGCACAGTTCTAATATCCAAGGACTTCTGTTGAGAATCACTGATCCAGAGGTCTGAAGAACCTTAGAATAAACACACCAAGGCTAATACAGCAATTAGCAATCCAATTACAGAAGAGATTTCATATGGGATCCTGTAAGAGATCATCTCCTGGGAGAGACATCATTTAGTGAGAAATAAAATAAATCAATGCCCTAGAGGACGTTCCCCTCGGGATGTCTGATGTTACAACACACTCAACTCTTTGAGTATTATCATGGGGAATCTAAGAAGTGAGTCTAAAGATGGGGGATGCAGGGCGGAGAAACTCTAGGCTGTTTCTCCACACAAGCATGTTTCAAGGGCAAAGCTAACTTACAGCTAGAGAACTCCTATGCTAATCTATGCACAGAGGGAGAGACAGAGATTTCAGAACCACTCAACAAAATTCCAACACTTTGAAAGATGACATAGCTCAACTAAAAGAATGCTAGGCTGCCAGCATGTGTGAAGCCCTAAGTTAAATGCCTAGCAACACACAGGCGTACACAACATGTGTGCCCTTCTTTCCACTGAAGAGTGAGTTAAGGGACATTTGCTGAATGCTTTGCGTTCTTTGATGTAGGAGCAACCAAGAACTCAAAACCCAGGAAACTACAGTCAGTGGGATGTAAAAGTGAGCAAAATCTAGTTGAAATAACTAATCCTCTTGGCAAGAGGATTGCTTCCCAATGAGATTTTTCCCAGTCACTTCTGTTTTCTCATCTAATGACAGATAGTACTTACTGAGAATCAAAAAGTCTCATTGGGGGTTGGGTGGCATGCTCAGAAACAGCTGCTTGCATGAGGCACACAGCTGGCTAGCTGCTATGAGTCCCTTAGCAAGACAGCAGTGGACCAACTGGATCATAGTATCGTCTCAGCAGAATCCTTCAACCAAATTCCCTCAGCTTTTGCCTCACATGACAAATGACACCTTAGCTTTTGCTTGTAGCTAGCTGACCTTATCCAGGTGTTTCTGACTCCTCATGAAAAGGACGGAGGGCTGATAATCTTTGCCCAGGACCTGAATAAGGGGTATGAATTTTGAAAGTAGCTGGAGTAGCTGGAGAGGTCTATTAGCATTACTGAAGTAAAACCCATAAAGAATTTTCAAAAAAAATTTTTTTACAGTCAGTTAAAAGAGCTGTTGGGCCCAGGATGTAAGTGGCGAAAAGCAGACACCAGGTGCTTTTATTGTCTGTGTAAGACCAGCCAAGGAACACTACACTAAAACTCCACTTCTGCCTCAGATATCTTGTTCAAACAATCTTGGTGAACTAGCATGGTCTTCTCTTTTTTACCCATTCATTTACCCATTGTAATGACAGCAAAAGCAGAGTGCCTTGCGGATGCACCTTTCAGAGGTTTTCAAGGATGTCACTGCTTCTGATAGCTACCACCTGAAAATGATAAGGGGTGAGGATGTTTTCTTGAGATTCTCTTTTATTCACTTAGTTTCTACAGTGTATCAGGTTCTCTATTAGGTACTAGGATTTTATAAAGAGAAAATAGTTTCCTGAGAAACCGCCACACTGATTTCCAAAGTGGTTGCACAAGTTTGCATTCCCACCAGCAGTGGAGGAGTGTTCCCCTTGCTCCACATCCTCTCCAGCATAGGTTATCATTGGTGTTTTTGATTTTAGCCATTCTGACAGGTGTAAGATGGTATCTCAAAGTCGTTTTGATTTGCATTTCCCTGACCGCTAAGGATGTTGAACATGACCTTAAGTATCTTATGGCCATTCGAACTTCTTCTATTGCGAATTATCTGTTCAGATCATTACCCCATTTTTTAATTGGGGAATTTAGAATTTTTATGTCCAGTTTCTTCAGTTCTTTGTATATCCTGGAGATCAGACCTTTGTCTGACGTGGGGTTATTGAAGATCTTCTCCCATTCAGTAGGATGCCTTTTTGTCTTACTGACTATGTCCTTTGCTTTACAGAAACTTCTCAGTTTCAGGAGGTCCCATTTATTCATTGTTGCTCTTATTGTCTGTGCCACTGGGGTTTTACATAGGAAGTGGTCTCCTGTGCCCATGTATTGCAGGCTATTTCCCACTTTCTCTTCTATCAGGTTCAGTGTGGTCGGATTTATATTGAGGTCTTTAATCCATTTAGACTTAAGTTTTGTGCATGGTGATAGATAATGATCAATTTTCATTCTCCTACAGGTTGACATCCAATTATGCCAGCACCATTTGTTAAAGATGCTTTCATTCTTCCATTGTATACTTTTAGCTTCTTTGTCAAATATTAGGTGTTCATAGGTTTGTGAACTAATATCTGGATCTTCGATTCGATTCCATTGGTCAGTGTCTCTGTTTTTATGCCAATACCAAGCTGTTTTCAATACTGTAGCTTTGTAATAGAGTTTGAAGTCAGGGATGGTAATGCCTCCGGAAGTTCCTTTGTTGTATAGGATTATTTTGACAATCCTGAGCTTTTTGTTCTTCCATATAAAGTTAGTTATTATTCTCTCAAGGTCCAGTGGAAGAGCAGGAGGAGGGAGAAGATGAGCAAGGAAGTCAGGACCAAGGAAGTTGAGGGACTGGCCCACCAACTGAGACAGTGCGCTTGATCTATTGGGAGCTCATCAAATCCAGCTGGACCAGGACTGAAGGAGCATATGACCAAACTGGACTCTCTGAATGTGGCTGCCAATGGGGACTGACAGATAAGCCAAGGATATTGGCACAGGAACCTATCTCTTCTGCATATATTGGCCTTTTGGGAACCTATTCTATATGGATGCACACCTTCTTAGGCCGAGATGGAGGGGGGAGAGCCTTGGGCTTTCCACAGGGCAGGGTATCCTGCCCCCTATCAGGGAAGTAGGGGGAGGGCCCGGGACAAGGGGAGTAAATGTAAATTTTTCTCTTAACAATAAAAAAAAAAAGAGAGAAAGAGAAAACAGACATGGTTTCTGCTCTCTGCAGGCTGATGCGATGAGAATCGGCAGGCGTGTGGGAGCGGTCAAATCTATAAAGAAATCTGCCAAAGAAGAAGACAGACTTGAGAGCAGCTGGAGATGTAGAAGAGGAAAAGAGCCTAGGATTTAAGGTGTCCTGGCACAAAAGAACCTTACCAGATTCCAAGAGATTGAAAAGCAGTTCAGTACAGTCAGCCGAAAGATACTATATATAAATTAAGAAACCAGAGGAGACGAGGCCAAGAAAGGAAAGACCCTACCAAGCATACCCTTCCATCACTTGGCATGTTATGGTCTTATCTCTAATCTTTTTTTGACAGCAAGCGCTTCCTAGCCCAAGCATCAACCAGCCTCAATAAGTACAGCACTAAAGGGCCCAGGGGACTATATTCTTAAAGAACTTACACCGAACTCAGCTGGTTAGATTAATCATACATGACACACAAGGGAACAAAAACAAAACAACATCATCAACAATAATAGAAGTCCACCAAATGCACCAAACTGTAAATGGCACAAACCATACAAAGTACTGAGGAATTAATTCATTGGTTCTTAGATCAGAACAGAGCTTAAATATTATTTAATTAGACAAGTGTTCAAATGCTTCATTCCCTTAACAAAACCCTAGGCAAATAAGCCCCTACAGGATGTGGGAAGTTCAGTCAGCCACACTAGTCAGGCTGAGTCCAGAAAGCAACTAACTACACTACATCCAAAAGGTTTTTGTGGCCAAATAAGAGAGGAATGGCTTAGACAGGAGTAGGTCCTAAATGGAATTTCTGCTCTGTTGGTAAAATGGGTGTGTGACAATTCAGAGCAAAGCTGCCTAAACTAGGCAGTGGTAGTGCACGCCTTTAATCTCAGCACTTGAGAGGCAGAGGCAGGCAGATCTCTGTGAGTTTGAAGCCAGCCTGGTCTACAGAGTGAGTTCCAGTACAGCCAAGGCTACAGAGAGAAACCCTGTCTTGAAAAACAAAAACAAAAACAAACAAACAAAAAAGGAGTTGCCTAAAGGCTCAGGGTACTCAGTTCATAACCTTAGGGGTGACAAATTTCCTGACTGGAGTTAGTTGATGCTGGGGAGTCTCTTGCACACCAAGCAAGTATACCACCAAGATATAACTTCCCATTGTCTGTTTTTATTTTAAGGCAGGGTCTCATTAAGTAGCTCAGGTGGCCTTTAATTTACACTCTTCTTGTCTCAACCTCCTGAGTAGTTGAGATTATAGAACAGTGTCAACAAGCATGGCCAAAAGTTCCTAACTTTCAGTAGTTCTGATATTTTAAAGTTATTCGGCTCAAAGTTCACGGGGACTACAGCATTTCTTTAGGATCATGATGGTGCTGGTCCTGACTGAAAGATTGTATTATAGTCCCTCATTACCCTGCCAAATTCAGGAAAGATATAAGCAATGGCACTCACCCTCATGGAGGTCTCACCACCGTGGGCCTGTTGCAGCCTGAAGACCTGGGCAACCATGTGCTCTGTGGAGGGGTGCAGCAGGATCCTTCGTGAAGCCAAGCCCACCATTACGTATCGGCCCATTGGAGACAGGCTTACAGAGATGGCATTGGGACCTGGGGGCCAACAGAAGAGAGTCACATTTCCCAGAATGCGTGCCATTCCATGGAAACAACTTCCATGCAGTCCTTTCTCCTTTCACACTGTTTGACTGTGCTCAGGTAATCTCGGTTGCAGCGAGCAGTGAAAGAGGAAAGTGTGCCTGCACCGAGTAAAGGGCAGTGCACACATTAGCTCTGTAACTTCAGAAGACTGCTGCCATACTCGAAGCACTGTCTAAAAGCTTTTCTCACTTAGGCATCATAAATGTTTTCCATCATTAAATAATCTTTTGTAAGAAAAGTTTTAAAGCTAATGCATTTGATATTATCACCATACAGTCATTTATTTAAGCTATTGTTTTAAAAAAATCTCTTGAAGCAACAATTTGATGTTTTCCTATATGATACAGTGCTAACATCCTTGTATGTAAATCTTTTTTTCCCAGAAGTGACAGCTTTATTTACATACAAACTTTCAGCTAAGAACATGTTCCCTGTGAATGATTATTAGTCTGTGAATCTTTGTAGTTTTCTGATTATTTCTTTAGAAACGCAGGTTATTTTTTTAGGAGTTAATTTTTTGGATTAAGAACATGCATATTTGGAAGGTTTTTTTAAAACATAACGTCAAACTGCCTTGCAGTATATGTGTTTGCCCAGCCTTCCATGCCACAACTAAAAAGCTCCTTCCTTCCTGCTGCCTTTGTAACAGAAGTATACTGGTGACCTACTGTGCCAGTGAGAATGCTCACTGTGAGACTCTTCTTCTGTAACACTAGATTCCTAGACACTGATCTTTCTCTGGCCTGTGCCTCAGTGAAGGCAGAGGCAGTACATGACCAGTTACTTTCACTCATGCACACCGTGCCTCACCTAGGAATGCCTATGCCAAGGCATCAGCGCCAACTCTGCCATTAGATTGGGCTTCCTATCCCTTACCAAATCGCTTGGTGTAGAGCATTTCCCCTAGGTTGTGGGGGGCCAGGGAATACACTGCCAGGATGCCTTCATCAGGAAAGCCCCTTTGGCTGCTTGGGATGAAAGCTGCCAGGAGCTGGCCATCTGCAGAAATGTCACAGCTGGCATCATTGTAGATCTTGCAGTTCTGTACCAGGACATTCACAGAGGCTGCAGTAGAGAAAGAAAAGGGGAGAAGCTTAAACAGCATGCTACTAGAAATTCTGAGACCAAGATGCTGTTGGAACTTTCTAAGCGGGTAAATCCTCTTTAGAAATGGGGCAAGCTGCCATATTTAATTTAAAGTGTTGGGAAGCAGGAAACAGGAGAGGCAAGAAGATCTATGCATCCACAACTTAGTAGGAACTATAGGACAGTCCATTACCACCACAGCCACCAGCTGAGTCTTAAGTCACACTTGATTAGGTAAGGAAAATGTTAATAACAAATGCCCATGAGAGCCATTCCACTGCTGTGTTGTTTTTTGAGACAGGGTCTCTCTGTGTAGTTCTCTGGCTGTCCTAGAACTTACTCTGTAGATCAGGCTGGCCTCAAACTCACAGAGATCCTCCTAACTCTGGCTCACAAGTGCTGGGATTAAAAGTGTCTCTTATTTAAAAGAAATGTCCACCGCCAGAGACACTAAAGTTAAAAAATAAACTAAGAGCAAAGACAGGCCAACATCGGCTGCCCTCATCAGATCTAGGTAATGTATTTTAGTAAGTCAAACTATAGGAGTGAGATGGCAAGAGAAACCAGCTAAGGAAACAAAATAAAAAGATGATTTAAAAGGCCTATGGGACTGGAGATTGAGAATAATGTGTAAAATTGTTTTTGTTCCCCTTTCCCTATGTGTTGCTAACCAAGCTACAGAGATAACAGAGTAGATAAAAAATGACACCAGAACACAATGATTGGCTGTTGTGCCAATCCCTGGGGGCTGACACCTACAGCACCATTACACATAAAACTGAGGCTGGTTCTGTTTGCTAACTAATAAAATAATGACATCCAAATACTACTGCTATCACCATTAGGCCTCTGTGCTGCTCAACTCCCCACCCACCATCTGTTCCAGCCTGTAAGGCTGGATTTATCTCGTTAGCATGGAACTGTCTGTTCCTGACACAGGGTCCTAAGCCCTTCCCCAAAAATATGGCAGTCTCTTTCTCTGGAACTATATGAGTCCAGGGAAGACAAGACACAAAGGAATTACATGAAACTTCAGTCAGTAATGAGTTCATTTTCTTTTTCATTCATTCATTCTTCCCTTCCTTTTCTCCCTCCCCTCCCCCTTCTTTCATTCTTTCTTTTCTTTCCTCTACCTCCCTCCTCCCCCTCCCTCCCTCCCTTTAAGACAGGCTCTGTGTAGCCTTGGCTATCCCTGGAAACTTACTCTATAGACCAAGTTGGCTTCGAAATTACAGAGATCCACCACTACCTGGCTATTAGTTTGTTTTTCTAATCTTGATGTAGACCTAATCCTCAGTAAAAGGATTAATCACAAAATGAACAATTTGGACCTTTATCCACCAAAGGCAGGGAGAATAGGTAATAGGAAATATTAAGAAGTGAGGCTGGAGAAATGGCTCAGCAGTTAGAGGTCTTGCAGAAGACTCCAACAAGACCTAAGTTTGATTCCCAGAAATCATATGGGGTGGCTCATAACAACCTGTGGTCACCTGCATGCTTATAAGAATACACATACAGGCCGGGCGGTGGTGGCGCACGCCTTTAATCCCAGCACTCAGGAGGCAGAGGCAGGCAGATCTCTGTGAGTTCGAGACCAGCCTGGGCTACAAGAGCTAGTTCCAGGACAGGCTCCAAAGCCACAGAGAAACCCTGTCTCGAAAAACCAAAAAAAAAAAAGAATACACATACAAACACAAATACGTATGAATAAATCTTAAAAATTATCTATACTCAATGTCCCCAACATGCATAATGGCTCATCTGTCTTGTTGGGAGATATCTAGCTTGTATATTTGATGTGGAATTCCCCTCTGTATGTTGTAAATGCCATTAGTTAATAAAGAAACTGGCTTGGGGGCTGGAGAGATGGCTCAGAGGTTAAGAGCACTGACTGCTCTTCCAGAGGTCCTGAGTTCAATTCCCAGTAACAACACAGTGGCTCACAGTCATCTATAATGAGATCTGGTGCCCTCTTCTAGCACGCAAGCATACATGGAAGGAATGTTGTATACATAATAAATAAATAAATCTTAAAAAAAAAGGGTATAAAAAAGAAAGAAAGGAAGAAACTGGCTTGGCCTGATAGGGCGGAGCAGAGCTAGGTGGGAAAAATAAACTGAATTCTGGGAGAAAGGAGATAGAGCCAGAGAGAAGCCAGGGAGCCGCCGGAGACAGACACGCTGGAACCTTGCCAGTAGGCCATAAGCCTTGTGGTAAAATATAAAATAATGGAAATGGGTTAAATTAAGGTGTAAAAGCTAGCCAATTAGAAGTTAGAGCTAAGAGGCCAAGCAGTGATTTAAATAATATAGTTTCTGTGTGATTATTTCGAGTCTGAGCAGACAGGAACAAACTAGCGGCCATCCTACAATGTATATTAACATGTATTTTGGGTAAAAACAAAAGTCTATAATGAACTGAACCTGCTGGTCCTGGCCTGTACTACCAGCTACTCAGAAGGCTGAGGCAGATGGATAGAAGTTTAAGGCCAGTCTGGACAACTTAGTGAGACCTAAGTATAGAAAGTAATGAAGAGGGCTGGGGATATTGTAGTAGCATAACACGGCTGTATGCATGATACCCAGTTACAATCCCATTACCACCAAGAAGTGAGGGAAGGACCATAATGACCTTAAGCTACTCACATCTTTTTAAAAGTATATAACTGATTACAAGGATGAGAGGTGGGGAAGAAAATAAGGTTTTTCTTCTGGAAAGCTTTGGGGCAAAGCCTGTGAAAACTGAGCAGATGGACAAAAAGCATTTTGTTAGTCTCAATTTGAAGCCACTATGCATGTGTTTGCATTATCTTATGATAATTCCAAGTCAATGGCCACCTCTCAAATTTTGCTCCTTCTTCCAACTCCACCCAATTTCATCACAGCTCCTGGTGACTGCAGTAAGCTCTCAGAAAACCAGCTAGTGATCCATTTATCTGGGTTTGTGTTTCTACCCTAGTAAAGGCATGTGTCAGGTACAGAGGTATATAGTAACTCCATTATAAACAGAACCTGGAAGTAGCTTTACAATTTCATTTTTATTTCAAAGCTCCAACTAGCAGTTTACATTTGTTGTTGGTTGCTTAATAATTTCTGGTGTAGAAACAGAAATAGTCAGTTATAATAAATAGTCAGTGGTCACTACTTTAATTCCTGCATGAAGCTTCCCCTCACAAAGCTGAAATTTTAATGAGTTAACATGTATATGAACAGTTCTTGGACCTCTGCTACTTTTCTTGGGCGGAGAAAGTAAGGTTCTTTTGTTTGTTTGTTTGTTTTTTGTTTCTTGAGACAGGGTTTCTCTGCAGCTTTTGGAGCCAATCTTGGAACTAGCTCTTGTAGACCAGGCTGGTCTTGAACTCACAGAGATCCTCCTGCCTCTGCCTCCTGAGTGCTGGGATTAAAGGCGTGCGCCACCACCGCCCGGCTGAAAGTAAGGTTCTAAAGGCAAAGAACAATTTATCCCTTTTTGGATTCAGCAGTAAGGTAAGTACGTAGGTAAGAAGAAAGATGTGAGTGAAATACAGCCTGAGCCATTGGAAACTGTGTTGATGTTCTATACCTCACTCTGCCATGTAGCTCACCAACTACAGCAAACCTGAAGAGTGACACCTGAAGAACGACAGAGTTTGAAAGCCTGCATCTCCAACAAGGCGACAGGTGTCTCTGATGCTAAAAGTCTTGGATCACAGTTGATAACTCAGTAACTGACTGTCCATTAGTGGTGAAATATACAGGTAACAATGCTAGGACCATCAGTTTAAGAACTGGGGACAAGTTGAGCAGTGGTGGCTCACAAGTTTAATCCCAGCACTTGGGAGGCAGAGGCAGGCAGATCTCCGTGAGTTCGAGGTCAGCCTGTTCTACAAGAGCTAGTTCCAGGATAGGCTCCAAAGCTACAGAGAAACCTGTTTCAAAAAAACATTAAAAGGGGGGGGTGTGCTGGAGAGATGGCTCAGAGGTTAAGATCACTGACTGCTCTTCCAAAGGTCCTGAGTTCAATTCCCAGCAACCACATGGTAGCTCAAAACCATCTGTAATGAGAACTGATGCCCTCTTCTGGCCTGCAGGTGTACATGCAGGCAGAACACTACACATAATAAATAATAAAGAAAACATTTTTCCTTTATTGATATTTATTGAGCTCTACATTTTTCTCTGCTCCACTCCCTGCCTCTCCCCTTTCCCCTTCAACCCTCCCCCAATGTCCCTATGCTCCCAATTTACTCAGGAGATCTTGTCTTTTTATACTTTCCCATGTAAGTAAAAAAAAAAGAAAGAAAGAAAAAGAAAAGAAAGAAAAAAGAACTCGGGATATAACTGAATGGGAGATTGTTTATATGTGTTAGGCTCTGAATTCAATTCTAGTACAGAAACAAAATAAACAAAACCAAAACTGCTTAAGAGGTTCAGGGGAAGCCAAGCACAGCAGTGTACATGGATAATCAGGGCACTGAGGGGTGAGGATGTGCAAAGGCAGAAGGACTGCAGCAAGACTGAGACTATCCTGATCCACATAATGTATTCTAGGTCAGCCAGGGTTACCATTAGGCTCTCAAACCCAACCAACCAAATGAACGATCAAAAAATAAACACACAAAATCCACCAAAAAACATAAAACAACAAGAAGTTCAGGGGTACCTTCAAGGGGAAAAAAATGATGAAGGAAACAGCAGGAAGCCATGATTTAGACTCTGCAATACAATACTGCCCCAATTAGAAATTATTTCCAAGTAAAAATACCTTAGCAGGGAACAGGAGGGGCTAGAAATAATGATACCTGGAGAAGCAGACAGCTCTGCCTTCCTATCAGATCCATAAATTATAAACAAACACCCACAAAGATCCATGGGTAGTCTGCTACTGTCCAAATGAGGTCATGGGAGTGATTGGCAGCTGCAGTACTTTACAAATGTATCACACACAGACTTGCAAAACCCAAGAGGGTTTAAATCAGAAGCAAAAATTCCTCTTGGCTACATCTCTGAGTCCCTCCACTTACAGCAGAAGACCAGAGCTCCAGGTGGCATTATAAACATGAATGGCAGTCACTACATCCCCTGTAAAGTTTACCCTGTATGACTCATCCACTAGATCTTATGACCTCTGTTTACAGGATACCTTAGTGATCAAAGCCATTCACCAAGGAAGAGTGTACTCTCAAAACTCAGAGTGAGCCAGGTATAACAGACCACACCTTTAACCCCAGCACTTGAGAGGAAGAAGCAGGTGGATCTCTGTCAGTTCAAAGCCAGCCTGGTCTACAGAGTGAGTTCCAGGATAGTCAGGACCAGGATATAAAGATTTTGTCTCAAAATACAAACAAACAAAAAAATCCCCAGAGTGAAATTTAATTGGCTTTTCTCTTCTCCTCCCCTCTCCCTTTTTTGTTCAAGAAAGTAGCATAAAAAGCCTACATGAGGGACTAGAGAGATGGCTTAGTGGTTAAGAAGACTGGCTACTCCTCAAGAGGGCATGGATTCAGTTCTCAGCACCCATAGATCATTCAGCTCACAACTTCATGGAACTCTAGCTCTGGGGAATACAGCACCCTCTTCTGGCCTCTGCAGGTACCTGAACACATAAAACATATACATACACAGGCACTCACACACATAAATAAAAATCTACATGAGGTGAAGCTTTATTCACTAAGTTCTAGTATCTAGCAAGTAAGAATTCATTAGATCCCTTAATCTGAAGTGAGAGAAACAAGTAGCAAGATTCATTAACCTAATTCCATAAAAGGGTTAAATGTGATGCAGAAAAATCATATGAGCAGCAACTTGGTGCCTGCTGAACCTATAAATAAAACTAAGGGTCAGAGGCTTCCTGGCAGGTGCACAGCTAACAAAACCAAAAGCTACCCTCTAGTAGGAAGGAGGAAGAGGTAGGCTGATCTCTGTGAGTTTGAGGCCAACATGGTCTGTACAGGGAGTTTAAGGACAGCTAGGGTATATATCAATACCCCCACACACAAATAAAGTTGGCTTTAATGTCCATATTGAAAGCATAGAAGTTGGTCATTTGGAATTAAGTTTCCTAAGTGATTCAAAGATTTAAATGTATAAAACTAAAATATGAAAGCAGGAAATGATCTTGATGACACAAAGCCTAAGAACCATAAAAGGAAAGGTGTATAATTTTGACTTAAAATAAGTTCTATGACAAAAATGATGTTCAACAAAGTCAAAAGAAAAATGACAAGAAATTCCTATTATAAGTTAATTTTCTAATTTATAAAGAACATCTGTAGAATTACTAAGGAAAAAACAGTACCATACAGAGAAAGAAATAAAGCACATGGGCAGCCATCAAGAATATACAGAAACACAAATGTTTTTGTAGTAGTTCTTAGCCTACCAGATCCACACGCTCAGGCACCCAGACTTCGGTGACACATTCCTCAGCAACTGTTTACAAGATCAAGCACTCTAAAAAGATTATGGGGCTTGGGGAGGAGGGCAAGCACAGCAGCTCACACCTGTAATCCCAAGTATTCAACGAGGCCAAGGCAAGAAAGAGGACTGTTCTGAATTCAAAGTCAGTCTTGGTTAGAGTAAGAAATTGCTTGGGGGAAAAAAAAAAGAACAAACAAAGCCTATAGATGAGATTATTACTTGGCACAGTCTATATAGAGGGTGGGTGATAAGGCAATATCTACCAAAATTACACACGCACCTTACTTTTCTTCCCTGCAGTTGCATTTCAAAATAGCTATCTTATTGACATGCATATGCAAAAGACAATTTGTAGCAGTTTGTATAGAAAGACTGGAAACTCAAAGTCCTTCAACAAACAGGACACTGGTTACAATGAATTACTAGGTAGTTATTTTTTCAAAAGAGGAGAAGAGGGTGCAGGGCAGGAAAGGAGGAGGAGTGGCAGCTGTGGGGGCTGCTGGCAGCAGCAGCAATAGCAGCTGCAGCTGCCACTGGGAGTGATAGCTCATGCCTATAATCTCAGCACCCCAGGAAGCAGAGGCATGAGGACTGCTGCAAGCTCCAGGCTAACCTGGGATACAGACCAAGACCCTATCTCTAAACAAGACAAGAGGAACTAGAGACAGCTCAGTGGGTAAGAGCACTTGCCCTGAAAGCATGACAATCTAACTTCATTTTTTAAATTCTTATTTATTTATTTTTAAAGAAAAAAAAACCCAACAATCTTTTTTTCATTTAACATACCAATCCCATTCTCACTCCCTCTCCTCATCCCCTTCTCTCCACCTAATCCCCCTACCCTACCCACCATTCATTCCACAGAGAGGGAAGGCACATTGTTTTGGGGAAAGTCCAAGGCCCTCCCTACTATATCTAGGCCGAGCAAGGTATCCATTCAAAGAGAATAGGTTCCCTACAAGCCAGTACAAGCAGTAGGGATAAGTCCTGGTGCTACTGCCAGTGGCCCAGCAGTCTGCCCCAGCCATACAACCGTCACCCAAATTCAGAGGGACTAGTTTGGACCTATGTTGTTTCCTTCCCTGTCTGGCTGGAGTTGGTGAACTCTAGTAGCTCACTTACACATTAGAGTACTACTCAGCATTAAAAAATAATGACATCTTGAACTTTGCATATGAATGGATGGAATGAGAAAAAAACATCCAGAGTGAGGTAACCCAAACCCAGAAAGATGAACATGTACCTTCATCCAGCCAACTGATGGAAGCAGAGGCGGAGACCCACATCGGAGCACTTGAATGAGTTCCCAAAGTCCATGTGAGGAGTTGGAGAGGTGAGAATATGAGCAAAGAGGTCAAGACCATGATGGGGACAACCACTGATAACCTAATTTTAAATCACTAGCACCCAAGCAATATGCTGGTCATGGAAAAGCACACTATACCCACAGCATAGAGAAGTGGAGACAGGTAGATCCTGAGAGCCTTCTGACTAGGCAGAAATGGTGACCTGTCCCAATGCAATAAGAGGGAAAGCAATAAAGGAAGACTACTGACATTTTGCTCAGACATACACATGTGCACACATGCTCCTGACACACACACACACAGAGGAGTAAACTATTTACAGTAATATGGAAAATCACTGAGATATACCATACAGAAGAAGTGCAGAAAAGTTATACAGCATATTGTCATTTAGATCACATAAAAGGTAGAAAACACAATTCTGCATTTGTTTACACATTACATACAGTATCTTTCAAGAGATATGTAAGAACTGAGACTAGGCTGGGTGGTGGTAGCGCACACCTTTAATCCCAGCACTCGGGTGGCAGAGGCAGGCAGATCTTTGTGAGTTCAAGGCCAGCCTGGTCCACAGAGCTAGTTCCAGGACAGGCTCCAAAGCTACGCGGAGAAAATCTGTCTCAAAAAACAAAACAAAACCAAAGAAACAAACAAAACTGAAACTGATTGTGGTCATCTATTGAAATTTTTTTTTGAGACAGGGTTTCTCTGGGTTAACAACTCCTGCTATCTTGGAATTTGCTTTATAAAGACCAGGCTGGCCTTAAACTCATAGAGATCTGCCTGCCTCTGCCTCCCAGTGCTGAGAGTAAAGGTGTGCGCTACCTCTGGCTGGAAACTTATTACTGTATATCCTTTAAATAAGTATTGAATGGCAACTCTACTATTTAATTTAAATAATAATTAAGTAAAAAAATCAAAATAACTGTAAATAAACTATGGCCAAGATGACATGGCTTAGAAATCTACAAATGGGGGGCTGGAGAGATGGCTCAGAAGTTAAGAGTATTGACTGCTCTTCCAGAGGTCCTGAGTTCAATTCCCAGCAACCACATGGTGGCTCACAACCATCTGTAATGAGACCTGGTGCCCTCTTCTGGCCAACAAGCATACAGACAGACAGAACACTGTATACACAATAAATAAATAAATAAATAAATGTACATTAAAAAAAAAGAAATCTACAAATGAAAAAGCAAATGAGCTCTTAATAATAAAAGGGCAGACTGCCTTGGCTTCTTAGTAGAGCTGAAAGACTAGTGCACCAGCCAGCAAGGTGACAACGCAGCAGGGAAAGCACTTTGCTCACACATATAATGACTTGCATACAACCCCCAGAACTCATGGTGGAAGAGAATTGATTCCTGAAAGTTGTCCTTTGACCTCTAAGCATGTGCCGTAGCATACACATACATACCTGCATGTGTGTTCACGCACCCAACAGAGTAATAAATCAAACAAAAATTAAACAAACAAAAGAGACTATTAGACATGTTGTTTATTGGTAATTAGAATAAAATGGATGGTTGCTACTTAGGGTTTGCTAAGAACAAAGCATGAAAAACTCACCTCATTTTCCTTGTCTGACAGGAATATTAAAACTGGCATATCGTAAGATGATATAGATAAAAATTTCTTAATTATTTAAAGGTACCTATAAACTCTTTTTTGTTTTTTTTTTGTTTTTGTTTTTCGAGACAGGGTTTCTCTGTGGCTTTGGAGCCTGTCCTGGAACTAGCTCTTGTAGACCAGGTTGGTCTCGAACTCACAGAGATCCGCCTGCCTCTGCCTCCTGAGTGCTGGGATTAAAGGCGTGCGCCACCACTGCCCGGCTTCCTATAAGCTCTTATAATACTTTACATGAGAGAGAAAACAGAAGAGCTTCCAACTCATAGTGTGCATGCCTGCAGCTCTAACACTTGAGGCTGAGGCAGGAGGACAGCCAGTTCAAGATTAGTCTGCACTATACAGAGGTACTGTCTTTATTATTTATTTAGAAGATTATTTTACTTTTTATTTATGTGTATGTGTGTATATATTTTTGAGGGGGAGGAGTTCTTGAGACAAGTTCTCTATGTAGCCCTGACTCTCTTGGACTTGCTCTGTAGATCAGACTGGATTTGAACTCAAGAGATTTGTCTGCCTCTGCCTCCCAGGTTCTTGGATTGAAAGCTGTGTGCCACCATGCCTAGCATGTGTACATTTTGAATGGATATATATCATGTATGTGTGGGTGCTCTCAGAGGCCAAAAGAGGGCATCAGATCCCCTGAAGTTACAGGCACTTCTGAGCTTCCCCTGATGCTTGAAACTGAACTTTATTCCTCTGGAAAATTAGCAAGTTATCTCTCCAGACCCTGAGAAACTATCTTTAACAAGGAAGAACTTTAGATGTGAAGCCCAAGTACTAATAATTCATGTTCCAAAACTGATGCAGACAAAATCCAAAAACATGCCACAAAAGGCTTATTACAATTTGCTGACTGATTCACCATTTTTGCTTATAATGTGAAGGAAGACTAAAAAACGATGTTTATCAAATTATCAGATGACCCCTAAGACTCAAAGAGGAGCGATCAAAGCTCATAAAGATGCTCCAAGGCAAGAACCAGAACTGCAATGACAGGAAGATAATACAAACTGTCCTTAATTCTCAAAAGTTCCAAGCCACATGCAAGTACAAAATTGCTGAATTTTGGGTTACTATCAATTATCAAGAAATTTTAAGTTATTGTACATGCAACAGTAACTTTAGAAAACTGCTAGAATTTGTATCAAAAATCACTGCATTAGCTCACATCATGAAATTTCTGATCTGTTTCGCTTCACCCCACTGTCAAAGTTAAAGACAGTTCATTTCTTTGGGACTTGCTGGCTGTGGGAACTGGGCAGGATGGAAACCCCAACAAGCAGACCCTCATGTTACAAAGGGGGACAAAGAACATACAAAACCACATTAGAAAAATGGAATCTACAGAAATTTGGTCGGAAAGACAAGACGTAGTGGTAAAGGGCAGTGCACTTCCAGACTGCTGGAGGACTGTCCATTTAAAAGGCAGCAGATTATACAAACATGCAGCAGCAGAAACAGGGAAAGAAATGGTGGTGGTTTGGTATGAGAATAAAGCCCTAACAGTGATGGTGAAGCAGCCACTAGAGCCATCAAGCAGGGGCTAACCACCACCTCTCAGAAATGCACGAGTATTATATTTGGCAGAGGAAATGTCTACAGTGCTCAACAATGGGCTCATGTGTTTCTTTAAAAGGAAACTTTTACCACTCAGAAATGTTTGTAAATCAGGTATTAACCATACTGCTCATTTGGTTTGCAGAGACCTAGATTTGTCAACAAGTCTAAAATCACTATGACTTTTCTCAAGGGTCACAGGTGTAGCTCATAAATCCTACATTCACTTTTCTTTCTCTTAGCTCCATCTATCTATCTTTTAGTCTCCATGAACTTCTCCACAAATTCCTCAGGGGGGATTTGCTCTGGATATTCTCTGAACTATTTTCTGAATTGCTTAACTGGTAGCTGAGGATAGAAGCTTAGAAACATGCACAGCCGTCAACAACTCCCTAAGAGAGGGACAATCCAGGGCTACTTCAGTTTCCATTACCACTCCAGCTTCACAATGACTCACCATTGCTGATTTCTGGAAGGTCAAACTTAGTGAAGTCCCACCACTGGAGCCGGTAGGTAGTATTGGCAATGTTACTGGCCACAGCAGACTGTCCATCTCCAATCACTGCCCCTGATGACAGAGAAGACAAAAAGAGCACATTAGACTACACTACATTCTTTCTCTGTATGTTCCCTCTGCAGAATGTAATGGAATGCAGGAATTAGTAGAGGAAAAATGCTCAAGAAAACTGGAGAGATATGGATGGCAAGTCACCGAGAAAAGAAACTAGACACCTTTCACAGGAAACAATTCTATGTGGAAATGGAACCCCATTCAAAGTCCTTCCTATCATTAATTAATGTGTAGGGTCCTGAATATATACACTGCTTGTAGGGTCCTGAATATATACACTGCTTAAGAGTATGTTCATCATCTGAAGAAACAGATGAGTTCTCATGCAAATGTAGGCAAAGACATTTGAAAACAAAACAGAAAAAGCAGATGAATTTCAGTTCTGGATGTGTTGGTAGCACTCAGTGCTCTTAGGGAGAAGCAGCTCCTCCTTGTAAATGACCTTTTTCCCAATAAGACATCTCAAAAGGAGGCTTCCTCCAGTGAAGAGGCAGTCTACACACAGTGACTGGAGGAGGCAGTAAAGAACAAATGAGGTAATATTTGTTAACCTCTTTTGAAACACTGGCATATAACACAGCAGAAATTTATAAGCTTACCTTTGTAGCATGAGGATATTTTTATTAAGGCAATTTTTTTATAATTCCCCCCTCCAAGAACTTCCTTGAATTCCAGATTCACTTGTAATATTTCAGTTTAATTTTCCCTGAGATATACACTTCAGTATGACATTTTTTCCTTGGTAACCAATTAAATAAAAAATTGATTTTTTTTAACAGGGTGACACTTTAATTTGCAGTTGTATTTCATTTACATGAACATGTCATTTCCTCCTCCTCCTTCTGAGGTGCATTTCATACACAACCACCCATTTGATCAGACAGAATGAAGTCTTCTTAGGAGAACAGAAGATCCTTGAGTGCAAGACAGGCTAGCTGGTATTCTCAGCTGCGGATCTTGTTAGTGCTGACTAGCCTTGGGACAGCACAGTTTTATGCCAGATGCACCAGCATCACCTAGCCTGTGCCCTCTAACAGTGTCGCTCTGAAAACATCTCTATCTGTTCCTTTTACAGAGCTACGTTTATTACTCTGCTGATTCTTGTACTTCTCTACTCTTCCCTCAAATGATCAAAAGAGAAACTGCCCTCTACACAACCATGAAGTGGTGTAGGAGGTGCTTCTGCATTTGTATTGCTTTACTGGTTGAATAAAGAAAACTGCTTTGGCCTTTTGATAGGGCAGAAATCAGGCAGGTGGAGTAGACAGGATGGAATGCTGGGAAGAAGGGAAGTGTGAGTGTGACAGATGCCATGCTTCTCCTGCTCAA
Organism: Dicrostonyx torquatus; assembly: GCA_028555095.1. Taxonomy (NCBI): domain Eukaryota; kingdom Metazoa; phylum Chordata; class Mammalia; order Rodentia; family Cricetidae; genus Dicrostonyx; species Dicrostonyx torquatus. Next base: position 8,847,517 of record JAQHUG010000045.1, read on the forward strand.
GATGGATGCTGGTTAGACTCATGCCGGTAAGCCATGTCCTCATGGTGAATACAGATTATTAAAAATGGGCTGAATCAAGATGTGAGAGTTGGCCAAGAAGAGGCTAGATATAATGGGCCAGGCAGTAGTTTAATTAATACAATTTTCCAGCCGGGCAATGGTGGTGCACGCCTTTAATCCCAGCACTTGGGAGGCAGAGGCAGGCGGATCTCTGTGAGTTCGAGATCAGCCTGGTCTACAAGAGCTAGTTCCAGGACAGGCTCCAAAGTCACAGAGAAACCCTGTCTCGGGGAAAAAAAAAAGAAAAAAAAAAAACAACACAATTTTCCATTTGGTTATTTCGGGTATAAGCTAGCAGGCGGCTGGGAGCTGGGCGGAATGGAACAAAGGGGTCCCGTGCTCCTCTTTACTATAATGAAGTATAAGAAACTTACTCCTGCCAGGCAGCACACTCCTTTAATCCCAGCACTCAGGAGGCAGAGGCAGGCGGATCTTTGTGAGTTTGAGACCAGCCTGGGCTACAAGAGCTAGTTCCAGGACAGGCTCCAAAGCTACAGAGAAACTGTGTCTCGAAAAGCCAAAAAAAAGAAAAAGGAAGAAAGAAAAAAAGAAAGAAAGAAAGAAAGAAAGAAAGAAAGAAAGAAAGAAAGAAAGAAAGTAAGTTACTCATTTTCCTTTTATCCAGGGGCTGGAGGTCACTGTACCAGAAGATATTTTTCAGTATTAGTTTATTAACAGTCCCTGTCTCAGTTTTAAATTGTAAGAAAAGGTACAAATAACAGTTCATTTCCTAGATGGTAACACTTTTAGGTTATGTGGTTTCAACTTGGCCAATACTGCCTTCCTGGAGAGGAAAATTGGCTTATGGGGCTAAAACTAAATAAAAGCCTCTAGGCCAGGAAGATGGCTCAGCAGACAAAAGTGCTTACCATAAGAACCTGAAGGGCTCAGTTCAATCCTCAGAACTCATTAAAAAAAAAACAAAAACTGGATATAGTAGTGTCACTTCTAATCCCTGCCCTTCTACAGCAGCAGAGGAGGCAGAGAGAACTGGTGGAAGCTCCTATACACAGCACAGCAGCAGAAATAGAGAGAAAACCAAATGACAAAAGGTTATCCTCTGACCCCCAGGCATGTGACCTGGAGTATGTGTGTGCTCTCTTGCTCTCCACCCCTCCCACACACAAATAAATAATAAAAAATAAGAGCCCTCAAAACTTAGCAACAGTGAAAAATACTATTGTAAATAAATTGATAGTCCTAAAATACTTAAAGTCTTGCAAAATCAAACATCCTTCCGAACAGTTGTGATCTACCCCAAAGCAGGAGAGACAGTATTTGCAGGTGTTATTAGTGAGGCCACTGACCTCAAACACCTACTGATGGCTCCATCAGGTAAACCACCTACTGCTAAGGCCAAAGGCTTAAATTTCAGCTCCTGGACCATACAGTGAAAGAGAGAACTTACTCCCACCAACTGTCCTCTGACCTTCACATCTGAAAAAAAAAACTATCTTTTCAGTTCAAAACAAAACAACAAAAAAACTGATGTAAAGACTCTGATTGTTGGGTCAAGTAAAGGCTTGCTTACCAGGTGTTGTGGTGCATACCTTTTTTTTTTTTTTTGGTTTTTCGAGACAGGGTTTCTCTGTAGCTTTGGAGCCTGCGCTGGAACTAGCTCTTGTAGCCCAGGCTGGTCTCGAACTCACAAAGATCCGCCTGCCTCTGCCTCCCTGGTGCATACCTTTAATCCCAGCATTTGGGAGGCAGAGGCAGGTGATCTCTGAGTTTGAGACATCCTGGTCTACAGAGTGCATTCCAGAACAGCCAGGGCTACATAGAGAAACTTTATCTCAAAACCCCCCACCCAAAGGAGGCTCAGATGTCTGTAGTATTTACTTCCTTCTTCCCTTTTCCTTTCTGAAAGATTTTATTGGGTTTTATGACTCTAGAATCCCATAAAATAGAAGAAGTCTGTAGGATTTTCTTAAAAGAACTGTGCTCAGATTTTCTTGGCCTCATTAATGGTGCAAGTCATTTAAACCATTTTAGTTAGGTCTACCATTTCCCTGGAAGGAATTACTCTTCATTTTGATATAGACTCCATTCCACTGCACTTCCAAATTGTTCCCCAGGCTTGGACATCTATTATCTAGATCACGGACATCTCCTTTAACAGCTTTAGTTCTTTACCATTTCTTCTAACTTACTAGAAAAGCATATATCTAACCACAAATGGAAGAAAGTAAATTGATTTTCTTCATGTATTATGAACTAAACACTAATTTCTAAAAGAGACTGAAAAAACAAACTATTCTGGGGGAGAGGAATAGATCTACAACAAGGAAAACAGATCAGGAACCAACATCCAGCTTTGTAACTGGTGACACAATGGATTTTAGTTCTAGCCCCAATTTCAGAGGCATCCTGTACAGCCCATGCTTCTGAAAAACAGCTGTGTGATATATACACGTGTATGGTGGTACTGTGAAGTGACTAGGGAGGGATTCTCAGCCAACAGTGCCAGAGCACTGCACAGAAACACAGCTTGGCATCAGAGAGTCAATTTTTAGTGCCATGTAAACACAGATTAGGGAGTGAAAGATGCCAGCAACAGATTAGAGTACTGTCACCAGGTTTGCTTTTGCAAGAACTGCTGGCCAACTGAGCCTGTCTCTTGGAAACATCAGGAAGAAAAAGTATTGTCCTGTTTAAAAAAACAAACCCCCAAAATCCAACCCACCATTTAGCAGTTCTGGCTGAAGGTGCAGGAAATGTGCCAGCACCAGTTAATGGACTGAGCCATGGGATATTTACAGAGGTGGCATTCATCCTCAGAATGCCCGAGAGACCAATCCTGAGAGACAGCTAAAAGACTTCTAAGGTGTAAAGGTTTTCACATGTAATAAACTAGATAGACTCAATGTTTCTTTCTTAAATATTTATTTATTTATTTATTTTGGAGTCAAGGTCTCACTATGTAGCTCTGGCTGTCCTCCAACTCGCAAAGATTCACGTGCCTCTGCCTCCTAAGTGCTGGGATTAAAGGTTTGCACCTCCATTCCTGGCTTTATTTTTTAAAAAATTATTTTTGCCAGGAGTGGTAGTACATGCTTTTAATCCTAGGATTTAGGATGCTGATACTGACAGATTTCAGTGAGTTCAAGGCCAGCTTGGAAAACACAGCAAATTTCAAGACAGCCAAGACTACATAGAGAGACTCTGTGTCAAGAAAATAAATAAATAAAAATAAAAAACCCCACAACTTTTTAAAACCCACAAAAATGCATTTTTTTTTACTTTACTGTCTAGATGAATGTATGTGCACCATATGTGTGCCTGATGCCTAAAGAGGACAGAAAAGAGTGTCAGACACCTTGAAAATGGAGTTCTAAGATGTCATGTAGAACTGAATCTGGGTCATCTGGAAGAGCAGCCAATACTCATAACTGCTGGGTCATCTCTCCAGCCCTATACTCAATATTTCTTAACCTCCACACTTACTGGCATTCCAAGTTAAATCATCTATTAGGTAACAGGAAAGAAGCTTATGTACTGGAGAACATTTGGTAGCATCTCTTGCTTCCACCCATGAATACTGTCCCTTCTACATAGTTGTTTTTATTTCATGTGCATTGGCACTTTGCCTGCATGCATGCCTGTGTCAGATCCTGGAGTCACAGGCAGCTGTGAGTTGCTGTGTGGGTGCTGGGAATTGAACCCAGGTCCTCTGGACAAGCTGTCAGTGCTCTTAACTGCTGAGCCATCTCTCCAGCCCTATTTTACATAGTTGTGACAGAACACTGCTCCAGACAACACCCCAAGGAGGGAAGCTCTATGCCAGCTATATTGTAATTCCAAGACAAGTAAACTTAGCTCTATCTGAGCTGGTCATGGTCACATATACCTGTAATTATAGCAGTTGGAAGGTTAATATATATATAATGTATATTATTATTCACATTCTAGGATAGCCTGGCTATATAGTAAGACCTCATCTCAACTAACCAAACCAAACCAAAAAAAAGCACTACTATTAGAATATCTGCTGCTAAAGGCACTCAAACTGGCTATGACATTATTCATGCCAGGTGTCAGGTCCAAAGGAAATTCCTATTCCCCAACCTCCAAAAGGCAGTCAAAATGTCCAGAACTGAGCTCACCTGTACTATAGGAAGATTTCTGGGGGTTAGATAAAAGCCAGTATTTCTCAGAAACTTGTGGTACCAATTCCCCTCTACCCAAGAGTCATTTTCCTTTCCTCTGGCAGAAGGAATATGTGGCACCTATAGCATATCAAGGTGTATGCTGGCCTCCAGGCTCCTTTAGAATCACAAGTACCTGTTACACATTTCAAAGTCCATGCTAGAATCCTAGCCCTTCTCACCTCTTCTCCCTCCCCTAAACTCCCTCTACTTCACAGGCCTCCCTTTTCCAGCTGCTCACTCTTAAAGCCCTGCTATTCTTGGCATGTTTTCTTTATGCTCTGCTCCTGTTTCTCTGATTATGTTTTCTCTAGTTTCTACTCCCTGCTATCCTCCCCATTCTTGCAGACAGTCTTGGCCATGTCTGGCTATGTTCAGTTTAGTTTTTTTTTCTCTCTCTGCTCTGGACTCTTCCATATGCGTCTGGGTGTTCTTTCTCTCATATCCACAAAAAAACCTTCCCCTTAACTATGGAGCGGTCATGTCAGTTTATACAGGAGGAAATAAATAAAAGGCACAGAATGATGTAGCTACTTCTTAGCAAACTCTGATTTTCTATTTCTGCCTCAGACTGGAGCTGGCTTGAAGAAGGATCTTACAGTTTGTACTTGGTTATTATCATGGCTTCAGAAAACACAGGTTGAGTCAAATGGACCAGATTTTGACATTTTCTGCCAGTATATGTACTTGTGTGACTTTTTGTAAAATAATCATTTGAATCTGGGTTTCCTTATCTGTAAAAAAAACATGTAATAGCTTGGCATGGTGACGCATGCCTATAATCCCAGCATGCGTGTTACAGAAATAATATACCTTCTCAGTGAGAAGCCACTTTAAGACACTTAGCAATGAAGGAAAGTTCTTACTAAGTACAGCACCTGACTGGCAGTGGCTTAAAGTCCAAAAAGAGTTAGACCCCCATTACAAGATTTCATTTATCTATACACATTTTAGGCTTATTCCACAAACACCATCATCCTTAAAATTCTTTTGAGTGCCATTCCCAGCTCACACATCAAGCAATTTAAACAGAGACAGGAGACTGTAAGTCTGGCCACTTAGGCAGATAGGAGATCTACACAGCAAAGACATTACATATTGCTAGAATTATTTTTAATTACATCAGTGTTGTTCTTTTTTGAATAGTTACCCAGGGTCATCTTGTCTCCCATGGCCAAATTATGTTTTTCATGATAAAAGCACAGGGAACTTAATGGCAGACCAGAATCTCATGATTGCTATGACCATACATTGCCCCCATGAGCTGCTCATTAGAAGTCTGTCTTCTGTTGTGGGAAGAGAATGAGGCCTAATGGCTGGTCAGCCCTGGTGAATAAACATTTACATCCTAGCATCCTAAATTTCACAGATCTGTTAACATACTACTTTATCTTTGGAGTATTTTGGAGACAATGTTCCTTACCTAAATTGTACTTGTGTGACTGAATGTCTCTTGTGCCAATCTATTAACAAATCCTTTATAACATCAATCCTATCCTGTGAGTTTCTTCTATAACATTCAGAAGGTAGAAGCAGAAGGATCATGTATTTAAGGCTAGCCTGGAAATTAAAAAAAAAAAAAAAAGAAAGAAAAAGAAAAAAGCAAGAACAAACCCTCTTAAAACAAATAATAAGAAAACCAACAACCTGATTTTTAAAATGAGCAAAGGACCTGAACAATTAAGTTGATGAAGAAGATATACAGATGGTAAATACGCACATGAAAAGAAGTTTCAGACCAGTCATTAGAGTAGCAAATTTAAATAACAAGGAGAAATCATTCTCCAGGTACCAGGCGGCAAAATTTTAAGATAGTGATAACCCCAGATGCTGACAAGACCTAGAGTAACATTCTCTGCTGATGGGAATGTAAACGCACAGCTACTTTGAAAGACAGTTTGACTGCCGGGCGGTGGTGGTGCACGCCTTTAATCCCATCACTCAGGAGGCAAAGGCAGGTGGATCGCTGTGAGTTCAAGGCCAGCCTGGTCTACAAGGGCTAGAGCCAGAATAGGCTTCAAAGCTACACAAAGAAACCCTGTCTCTGGGGGGGGAAAAAAAAAAAAAGACAGTTTAACAGTCTCCTAGAAAGCTGAACATAGTCTTACCATATGATCTATGACAGGCTAAGGGTGTGTAGAGGTTCCTCCATTTTGTACTCTAGCTGAGGCCATTTCAGGTTTAGCTAGAATTTGATCTCCTTAATAGAAGAGCCTATGGAAAATTACCCAACTCTATTCTAGGCACCAGAGGTCAAGATGCCCTAACTAACTAACTTAGCTTCTGATAAATTGCCTGCTTGTGCCAACGTCCCTCCCGACGCTACTAAGTGAAACAACAGAATGTGGTTTTTTTTTTTCCTTAACATTTCAGACTTTAATTAAGCACATAAAACTGTACTACTTAATATATTTCTCCATGAACTTCTTGTGAAACTCAGATCGCAGTGTGTCGTTTACAAATCTTTTGTCTTTCTTCTGATCATCTATACCTTTTGCACAGTTCTTAAAAACGACGTCATCGTCCCACCTTCTTTTAACCTTGAAGTTGGCCTGAGGCTGGGATGGGCCAGTGAGATTAAGAAGAGGATTTCCACTCAGAATATTTTCCATGCGAATTCTCTCTTCTGCTTTTTGTTCTTGTTCCTTCCTGGCCTGCTCCTCAGCTCTTTCCTTCTTGATTTTTTCCAGCTCTGCCAGAAGAGCCGCAGTGTCATCGTCACCGCTCTCCTCTTCAAAGTCCTCGTCATCCTCATCCGTGAGAGGGTCATCGGCATCAAGGTTGGCAGCAGGGATCTGGTCTAAGCGGGGCTTCTTGGACACTGAAGAGGACGGTCCCTATTCTTTTCCCTTGCAGCAGCTCTCTCTCTCTCTTCCAATTCTCTCCTAAAGTCACGGTTGCGAACCTCTTCGGGAGCATCCTGTGTAGTTTGTCTGTATTTTATCTTTTTATGGGAGGGAAGGTCTCTGCTTGAATACTGCTTTGAGAGCTGGCTCAAATCCCCTTCTCCTTTTCCTCTCCCACCTCTGGCAGGTTCAAAGGTCGGTCTGGCTGCTGTTGTCATCCTTTATTCCTGGTGGGTACCAACGCAGCACCCTCCGAGGCTCACCCACGAACCATTGCAACTCCAGGCTCCCAGAAACCTCCAGAATGTGTTTTTTTGCCTTTAAAAGCCCCTTGGCTTAAATGCTCAGGGTCTCAGCCAGCTGGAATAAAGACTTTCAATTGACTATAAACTGTGTCTGAGTGGTCATTCCTGGTGGGCTTCCTGTAATAGATCCAGCACTCCTGCTCTTTTGTATCTATTCCAAATAAACAGAAAACCCATTTCCACACAAAATCCTACACACTAATGTATACAACACTTTATTCACAATTGCCAGAAACTGGGCCAGCCAAGATGTCCTTCAATAAGGGAGTGGATCACAGTGGGACCTACTAACAAGAAAGCATTAGTGAATGCTCTAATAAAACAAGGGGGGCTGGAGAGATGGCTCAGTGGTTAAGAGCACTGACTGTTCTTCCAGAGGACTTGGGTTCAATTCCCAGCACCCACATGGCAGCTCACAACTGTCTGTAATCCTAGGACCCAACACTCATTGCAAAACACCAATGTACATAAAATATAAATAAATAAATATTAAAAAAAAAAAACAAAGCAAAACTCTCCCACTTTTGAGTTCAAGGCCAGACTGATATAGAGTGTGAGATCCATACCAGCCTGAGGGACAGAGTGAGCCTGTCCGGGGAGGGGATATATGATATGACCATTAACATATTGAGAAAAGACAGCAACTGTGTGTGCTATTAGTAAAAGAAGTTCAAAGGCTACAACCACATAATTTCAACTAAATCCAACTAAAAACAGAATATTCCTAATCTGAAATGCAAAACCCAGAGTGGTAGAATTACACATGTATGCAACTATGTTTAGCTTCAAATCTGAAAGTCTTCTTTCTTTACTTTTTCTGAAATCTGTGACTTGTGGAGCACAGATGCTGGAGAGATGGCTAAACAGTTAAAGAGAAGGCTGTCCTTGCAGAGGACAAGAGTTCAATCCCAGAACCCACAGTAGGCGGTTCATAGTCCCATAGAACTCCAGCTCAGGGAATTCATCACCCTTGCTTTGGCTTCCACAGACACATACACTTAAAAAAAAAATTCTTAAAAAAATTCAAAACAAAACAATGATGCACAGTGTCAGTTATTGGAACATTTTGAATTTTGAATATTTAGATTTAATGATGCTCACTCAGCATCATTAACTCAGAGGTATAATCATCACAGCCAACATTCACTGAACAGGCCTAGAATCGAGAGCCTGCATGTATCTCTGCCTCTGTTTGTCTCAGACTCAAGTCAACTGTTGCTTAGAAAGGAGAATTTGGAATCTTTTTGCCAAAACAGCTTCTTAGTCTATTTCCAAAACCTGTTCTAGGAACAGGAAAATGAAGAGTATGATTCAACAGTTCAGTAAGACTACTGAACAATAGGAATCATTAGCAAATCTATCAGAAAAGCTAATTTGGGGAGGGTAAAAAAGGGCAAGCTGCAAAGAAGGAAATGTTTAAATTACATTTGAGTCCTGCAATATCTGCTTCACTGGAGATTGCATAATTTAGAATGGCCATGTGCTGCTGCTGCTGCTGCTGCTGGAAAATGGAATAGGAATGGGTCTGGGGTGCAGCTAAGCAGCATAACTTAGTAGCTGAACCAAGAACAAGGCCCTAGGTCCCATCCCCAGCAGTAAAAGGGGAAAAAATGTGGATGGGTATGCAAGTACACCACAAAATTCCCCTTTCTGCCTGGCTGTCTGTCATATAGTTTAGATTCAGCTTGCTAAAAGGTTAGTAAAGCTGAGCCAGGGCAGGTCCAATTCTAAAAATAACGAATTTTCAGAATACTTCTTAGAAAGCCGTAGATTGTAGAATCTTATTTACATGAAATATTTTACAACAGACAAACCTACTAAAATGATGCCTGAATACTAACAAAATGCGTATTAATGGTTGTCTGGGCTAGAAGGGAGTAAAGAAGGGGAAAGAAAGAAGAGAAAAGTGGCTGGGAGCGTCTATGGGTTGTTTTGGTGGTAAAATTATGTGGAACTATGTAGATAACAGAGGTGGTTGTTTTACTCTATTAAGAACCACTGACTTACATACTTAAAATGGTAGGTGAACCACGTCTCAGTGAGGTGATTTAAAAACTAGTTGAAGAGCCAGGCGTGGTGCCACACACCTTTAATCTCAGCACCTGGGAGGCAGAAGCAGGCAAATTTCTGTGAGTTAGAGGCCAGCCTGGTCTATCGAGCTAGTTCCAGGACAGTCAGAAATACACAGAAACCTGGTCTCAGAAAAGCCAAAAAGTAAGTAAGTAAATTAATTAATTAAAAGCTAGCCGAGGGGCTGGAGAGATGGCTCAGCAGTTGAGAGCACTGGCTGTTCTTCCTGGGTTCAGTTTTAAGCATTCACACGACAGCTCACAACTGTACTCCATCTTTAGAGAATCCGACACCCTCACACAGACATGCATGCAGGCAAGATACCAATGCATATAAACTAAAAATAAATAAATCATTGTTAAAAAAAAACCCCAAAAACCTAGCTAAGTTGGCATGGTGGTGAACGCCTTTAATCACAGCACTTGGGAAACACAGGCAGGTGGATCTCAAGGCTGGCCTGGTTTACATAGTGAGTTCCAGGTCAGCCAAAGATATGTAGGCCAAAATTTAAAAAGACAAAAAATTCAAAAACCAAAAATACTGCTGAGGCAGGAAAATCATGAGTTCAAGGCCATTCTGTGCTATTTGTAAAGAGCCAGGCTAGAATGTACATTAAGAGACAAAAGAAGCAGCACTCGGGAGGCAGAGGCAGGCGGATCTCTGTGAGTTTGAGACCAGCCTGGTCTACAAGAGCTAGTTCCAGGACAGGCTCCAAAGCTACAGAGAAACCCTGTCTCAAAAACAAACAAACAAACAAACAAAAAGAATTAAGAGACAAAAGAAGCCAGGCACTAGTGGAGCACGCCTTTAATCCCAGCACTTGGGAGGCAGAGGCAGGCGGATCTCTGTGAGTTCGAGGCCAGCATGTTCTACAGAGTGAGTTCCAGGATAGGCTCCAAAACTACCGAGAAACCCTGTCCAGAAAAACAACAACAACAACAAACAAACAAACAAAAAAGAGACAAAACAAACAAAACAATTATCAACATAAATTTTGGCCAATTTTTTTAAAAGTAGACTTATTTTCAGTACTGTTTACATTTCTTTTTCTTTCTTTTTTTTTTTTTGGTTTTTCGAGGCAGGGCTTCTCTGTGGCTTTGGAGCCTGCGCTGGAACTAGCTCTTGTAGACCATGTTTACATTTCTTAATAACAAACAACATTGGCAATATCTTTCCCCTTTCATTTGTATACTACCTTGATATATTTTTCTTATTTTGAAGTTAAAAAATATATCCTGGACTAGCTCATGCTCAGTGCAGGGGTCGGAGGTCAGGGCAAGCATCTCCCGGGCCGATGGAGGAAGATGGCAGTGGAATCACGGGTTACCCAGAAGGAGATTAAGAAGGAGCCATAGAAGCCGATGGACCACGAGAAGGATGGATGCGACCCTAAAAGAACTGACTAGTTTAGTAAAGGACGTCTACCCAGAAGCCAGAAAGAAGGGGACACACTTCAATTTTGCAATTGTTTTTATGGATCTTAAGAGACCTGGATATCAAGTTAAGGAAATTGGCAGCAGCATGTCTGGCAAGAAGGGCACTGATGACTCCATGACCCTGCAGTCACAAAAGTTCCAAATAGGGGTTATCTGGACATAGCCATCACTCTTACAAATCAGGCACCTCCTTCAGGACAGATGAGAACGTACTAAATTCTATTGACTTTCTTGAAGTCATTTTTCAGCCAGTTTGTAAAATAAACTTACTTAATCTTTTCCTCCCTTAAAAAATATATATTCTTAAATTTATTTTATTTTTAATTTTGTGTGTGTGTGTATGTGTGTGTGTGCGTGCATGCGTGTGCATGCTCGTGTGTACAATTTAGAGTCAGAGACATGGAGGTCAAAGGCAGCAGACCCCCTGGAGCTGGAATTACAAGCAGTTTGAGATGCCCAGCATGGGTGTTGGGAATCCAATTCAGGTCCTCTATGCTGCAAGACCTTTACCACTGAGCTCCTAAGATTATTTTATATTTGTGATTATTTTACTTTTGGGGGAAGGTTCTGCTATATCGTTTTTGTTTTCTGAGACATGATTTCTATATGTTGCCCTGGCTGTTCTGGAACTCACTCCATAGACTAGGCTGGCTACTGAGAGATCCACCTGCCTCTGTCTCCCAAGTGCTAGGAATAAAGGCATGTGCTACCACCACCAGGCACATCAGCTGGTTTTGAACTCACAATCCTGCTCAACGTTAGGTGAAGAGGGTTAGACTTATAGGCATGTCACCACCAGACCCATGGAATTAATTTCTTACTACTTTGTTTTTGTTTTAGAAACAGCCCGGGCTGGTCTCAAACTTCCTAGTAGCTAAGGCTGGTCTTTAAGTCCTGATACTATCTGTTTCTCTTGATATTTCTTTTATTATATATAGTTTATCTGGTGTTAAATACATTTTAAAATATTTTGCTATTTTGTACGGATTGTCTGTGCTTTGTAGGAAGTAAAAGAACTGCTGTCTGGGGGCTGGAAAGATGGCTCAGCAGTTAAGAGTACTGGCTGCTCTTTCAGAGGACCTGGGTTCAATTCCCAGCACCCACATGGCAGATCACAGCTGTCTGTAACTCCAATTCTGGGGGCTCTGATACCTTCACACCAATGCATATAAAATAAATTAAAAAAAAAAAAAGAACTGCTGTCTGTTTATGAAATGAAAACTGGCCATAAAAAGCAGCCTTCCTCTCTAATAAACTCTGAATATATCAGAAAAAGAACACTTATGGTTTGGAGATACAAGGTCCCCTGAAGACTGTATGCTGAAGGTTGAATTTCCAGCTGGTGGATCCAATCATTAAAGACTGATTGGATCCTGAGTACTCTGATTTAATTAGGGGATTAATCCATTGATGGCTTCATAATCTGATGACATATTGGGAGGTGGTAGAAACCAGGAAGGGGGCCTCCCTGGGAGCCTACCTTGAACGGGCATAGTCTGTTTCTGCCTCTTCTTTCTTTCTCTCCTCACCGACAGCCGTATTACAGGTAGCTTCTTCTGTCACACATTTCCCACCATATATTCTGCAGTGCCATCAAACAAAGCAGCGGAGCCAGCCTTGGGCTGGAACCTCTGAAACTATGAGCCAAAATGAACCTTTCCCCTTTTTGAGTTGTTAGCTCTGATGTCACAGCTATGGGGACCTGACTAACAGTCTTCTTTACAAAGCTTCATTTCAACTGTCTTTAGCTCTGTCCAAGAACGGGACACCACTCTGCACTCAGTCAACCCCATCACCATTAACAAAGATCAAAACCTGAATAATAATTTCAGATGTACAAAAGAAAATGGTCTGGGGATCTTTTTCACAACACTTTGAAAATACTTTAACATAGAAACTTTTATTAATACGTACTTGAAATTTTTTAATATATTTTTCGTATCATAAATCTGAAAGAGTTACTAACAACAAACAAAACTTCCTCCGTGGTAAATGTCACAAGTTCCCTGAGTCCCCACTAATGGTTCTGACAATGAAGAAAATGGTCAAACATGTGTATACACATTTGTTTAAAATTATAGCTTTATGAAGATATGATTCATATAACTACATACTATTTAAATAACATAAGTCAAGGGTTGTTAATACAGTCACTGCATCAAATCAATTTTGTAACCATTGTTGCAATTTCTATCTCAAGATATTTTCATCTTCTTTCTCAAACTGCACTCATTAATAGCCAGACCTCTTCATTCTGCCCCAACCCCTTCCTAGCCCTCAGAAGCCACTAATCTGTTTTTTCCTTACTACATTTATGTTTCTCTAGGACATTTTACATAGTAGAAATCACACAGGAGGTAATCTTTTATATCTGGCTTGTTTCATGGACATAACACTTTTAGGTGCTTTTTTTTTTTTGTTGTTGTTGTTTTTCGAGACAAGATTTCTCTGTAGCTTTTGGAGCCTGTCCTGGAACTAGCGCTTGTAGACCAGGCTGGTCTCGAACCTCAAACTCACAGAGATCCACCTGCCAGTCTTAGCTGGTTATCCTAGAACTCAATTTGTAGACCATGCTGGCCTTAGACTCACAGAGATTTGCCTGTTTCTGCTTCCCCAGTTCTGGGTGTGTGTCATCCCCCCTCCCAACAGAACATTATTTTTTTATGGCTAAAATAATATGTCATTGTATGCTTAAAACTGAACCACAGGTACATATGAGTTAGAGAATGCTTTTTTATTTTAGAGAAAATACATGGCATGGAAACCCAGCAATCATAAAAGTGCTTGGAGGAAACAGAATAATTTCCTTTGGAAGAAAAAAAGTCAACTTTCAAAGACCAATTCTGATAATATTACCTCCAGTTAGAACTGAGTCTGGTTTTACCCCCCTGAGGTCACCATAAAAATAAGAGAAATGTTAGAGGACATCATTTTCAGTAAAACTCCAAAAAGACAGCATGTAAGTTTCTACAATTCCAGCACAGACAATGTTGTAGGTTAGGTTTTTCTTCTGTACATCAGATTTAGGCTCCTTAACAACTAACTACTCAACTGGTTGCTTATCCGGTGTCAAGACTTATCATCACACAATATACACTGAAAGGGTAAATATTTTGTAAATACATACTTTAATAACTTACATGTACTCTGCAGCAATTATGCCTCTCCCTAAGTTGATCAATATTTATTGTGAATACTTTAAAACAAAGCTCCTCCTCTAAAGAACAAGAGCCACACTAGTGGCTCCACATTCAAACTATGGACTTTAGAAACAGAATGAAGAAAGATATTATTGAAGCCAAAGGTATCAAACACAGCCAATAAAAAAATAATATTGTAAGGGTTCAACATTGGAAACAAGTAAGACCTGGAATACGATTAGTTACAAGGACAGGAAAAGAAAGAGCTACTGAGTATTTCTACGTACCACAGCTTCATTTTCAAGACAATTCAAATGAGGATTCTATGGCTTAAAGAGGAACGAACAGGAGAAAGAAAAACGAACCAGCAGCAGGTATTGCCTTTCCAGAGTCAGTAAGTGATGGTTACTCTCATTGTCAAGAGTTCAGGCTCCAAGCACACATGGGAGGAATTATCCAGATTAGTTTAGTTTCTGAGTACATCTATTATCTAGATTATCGAGTTTAGGGGTTAACTGAGGTGGGAAGATGAATCTTAACTATGGGTGACATCATTGCATGGTTTAGGATCCTGGACTGAACACAAAAGAGGAATCTAGCTGAGCACCGGCACTCATCACTCCAGCTCCTGACTGTGGATGCCTATGAGCAGCTGCTTCCAGCTCCTGTGGCCTGGGCTTTCTAACTATCAGCTACCTTCTTGAACTATAAACTGAAATAAGTTAAGTTGCTTTTGTCAGAGTGTTTCACTCCAGCAATGAGAAATATAACAAATTCAGAGTGTAAGCAGTACCAAAATCTGTTGTTGGCTTTAAAAAGAAAAAAAAAATAAAACAGAACATAATATAAAATAGTTTTTATGTTAAAGAGTATTCACAGTGTTGTAAAACAATACCCAGACCATTTTCATATTGCACATAAGAAGTTCTGCTCCTATTAAACAACTCCCTTTGTTGTCTCTTATCAACATTTACAACCATTACTTGACTTTCTGTTGCTATTTAGCTGGCTTTTAAAAACACACCTTGAAAGAAGAGACACATAAGTAGAGAACACGCACACAAAACTATTTGCAGACATGGCATGAAACTGCAGCAAGGTAGTTAGGTCTGCTTGGAAATCAGAGCTCTAGAGGATTACCATGACCATTCTTCCCAGCAAAAAGGTCAAACAAAGGAGGGCTCATACTATCATAACTTATGATCTACTGAAAGCCTGAAGGTAACGAGGCTGCCATTTGACTACTGTGATTCCTAACTATGTGAACTGTGATTCAATCACATTGCTCTGAAAGCACTAATGCCACCTGGAGTTCAGCTATGTGCTTCCACCCTAAATAGAGAGAATGAGTACTCCTTATTGAGTCCTGACTCCTTCCCAACTCTGAAACCCAGTCCTAATCTTGGCCATTGGCAGGGCAACTGGCAGTTCCTAAATTCTGAGGTGTGAGATCAAACTAAGGTCCATTTTCATCACCACTTAGTAGTCCTACCTTCTTTGTTATATGTGTCCTAATGAAGCAATTGCTTGCACGTACACTAATGATATAATAGGGGCAAGTAATTATGAAAGTAGAATATCCATTTTGAAAGAAATGAGGAGCATTACCTTTCTTCCATCCATAAACATTATTTAAGACAAAAACAAATAAGCTCACAAGAACACATGCTCCTGAACCATTATTAGGAACAGCATTTCGAGAACTCACAGCATTTAAGGAAAAAGGGGCAAGGGAATCCTCATAAAAATCCCCAAACAAAAACAGTTGCTAACAATCACTCCCACCAGGTAGGAATTTCCTCAAAGCCTCTACCTCTAGACAGAAGATACGCAGGTGGATAAAACTGTAAAGAATCATACCACCACCCTCCTCTCTTTTAAACTTAATAAAACATTTACAGCCTGGCATTGCCTATATTTAGGTCCCAGAGACAAAGGATACTGTCTTGGGGGCTGGTAAGGACAAAATCAGGAACGTTATCATCCTCTCATCATGCCTCAGTGGCACAAAGATGAACAGAAAGGGGAGGCTTAAGAAAGGGGGCTGAGGGAGAAAGAGAAAAGAAAGATAAAGAATATCTAGCTGACTCATTGAATAGCTCTCACCAATCATTTGTCTTGAACTCTGGAGACTCCTGAAGCTTTTATTATTTGGGGCAAGCACAAGTGAGGGGAATTGGACCAGAGGGTCTTGTGCTTATCATCAGGAGGAGGCAAACAACCTTCACTGCTGCAAAGAGGATGCAGATTTCAAAAGCCTAAAATTTGCAATGAAGGGAAATGGAAATGTGCTGAACGTGGGTTTGACTGGCAGCTTTCCTCATCTGTCGATCACAGAGTAATAAACACTGGGAGATGGCAGAAATGAAGATAAATGCTTTCAGCAGCACCAGTCTCCACCCTCCCCTCCTCTTCCGCCCCCACTCAGCACATGACAAGAGAGTTAAAGCAAAAAAATAAATCAGCTTCTTAACCAACTCTTTTGTTCAAACTTTCCTTACAGGCCACCTACACGTGAATTACTGCTCTATGAGCCTACATTCTCATTAGGGGGCCCAGCTTCTAGGGTGAAAAGCTCCTGTCAAATGAGCACCTGTATATGTCAGGATACTGCATACACAGCCAATCAGCAAGAGCAGCATGCAAAAAGAAAAAAAAAAAAAAAAGAGGCCAGATAGGACAGACCCAGAATATCTAAGCTTCCCAACTCTCTAATTCAAAGCCTTGCTCCTAGGGTGTCCAAGGATAACATGGTGTCACTTTATACTGTCGTAGTACCAGAGGACAAAAGGGCTCAACAACAGAGGCAACAAAGAGCCCCTTGAAGCTCCACAGTTTGATCAAAAAGGTGTATCATTCTGGGCCATGTAACACTGAGACAAATGTGACTCCAGTGGTGTCCATAGTTACTAGGGAGTGGAATTCTTTGATAGAATCAGAAGGATTAGGAGGAAGAGTGTCACTATCTGAGGTTTTTAAAAGCGCACACACCAGGTCCCTCACCGCAGTTGTCTGTAGATCAGGATGTAGCTCCCATACTGCTCCAGTGCCATTCGTTGCACACATGCTCCCCACCATGATGATAATGGACTAAGTCTTTGAAACTATGTAAGAACTTAATTAAATGCTTTCTTTTTTAAGAGTTGACTTGGTCATGGTGTCTCTACACAGCAATAGAACAGTGACTAAAACAAATGGCTTTTTTTTTTTTTAAAGTAAAATCAAAAGGCTGGCAATTCCTAATTAGCATGTGCTTAAAAAGATACCTAGGGCCAGTCATGCATTCTTGGGATCCTAGTACTATGAACGTGGAGGTAGAATGACCAGCAAGGAGTTTAAGACCAATCTCAGGTACACAGTAAATTCAAGAGAAGAGTGGGCTCCAAGACCATTACTTTAAAAAAAGAGGGACAAACAACATACTGATTCTGCTGAGTAGGCTTGACAGAAATACTAGTGACCAGGAGCTTATAGACATCCACGAAGACACTCTGCCTACTGCATTGGCCAGTATTTTCCTTCAGATCCCAGAGTGAAAGAAAAAAAAAAAAGATGTCAGACTGTTGCTCTAAAGTGCAGAGAACCATTTGAAAACCTGCAGCAAAAGTGGGAGAGAATACGGTAAATGAATGGGTAGGTTTTTCCGCAGACTGCTCACACTTGAGAATCTCTAAAATTGTACAGATATTGTGGATTGTTGAGGATCTTGGGAGAACAGTACTTGATTTAAAGTCTCCCTTCCCTTCCCTTCCTTCTTTCCTCCTTCCCTCTCCCCTTTCTTCCTTTCTCTTCCCGCCCCTCCCCCCCATTTTCAGAGACAGGGTTTCTCTACGTAGCTTTGGTGCCTGTCCTGGAACTAACTCTGTAGACCAGGTTGGCCTCAAACTCAACGAGATCCACCTGCCTCTGCCTCCTGAATGCTGGAATTAAAGGCAAGTGCCACCACTGCTTGGCTCTAATAGTTTCTAATTAAAAGCCACTGTTCAGTCATCAATACCAGGCACATAGTGGAAAAGTTTAGCAGGCCATTTCTGTGATACAGCCAAAGGATGCCCCACCTGAAAGTCAACAGGCTCCATCAGACTCTTCAGTCTTAAAACCCAAATAATGTTAGGCACAGAACTGTAAACCTAATACTTAGATGGCAGGGAAGGATACTGTGAGTCTGAGGCCAGTCTAGCATACATACTAAGTACAGGGCAGCTAGTGCTACACAGCAAAAACCTGTCTTAATAAAACTGAAAAGGGTCTGGGGAGGTTTGGTGGGTAAAGTGCTTGCTGCCAAATGTGACAGACCTAAGGTTCATTCATCCAGCACTTTAAAAAGCTAGGCATGCTGGCTACAATCCTCAGCCCCAGAAAAGCTAGGTAACAAGGAGGACCCTAAGAGAGCTCTTATAGACCAGGCTGGTCTCGAACTCACAGAAATCCACCTGCCTCTGCCTCCCGAGTGCTGGGATTAAAGGCGTGCGCCACCACCACCCGGCCTTTTTTTTTTTTTTTTTTTTAAAGATTTATTTATTATCTGTACACCATTCCTTCCATGTATGCTTGCATTCCAGAAGAGGGCACCAGATCTCATTATAGATGGCTGTGAGCCATCATGTGGTTGCTGGGAACTGAACTTAGGACCTCTGGAAGAGCAGTCAGTGCTCTTAAACTGTGAGCCATCTCTCCAGCTCCCCTGAGTTCAAGTGATTCTTAGTGTGCACTTAAGTCATCAATTCTTCAGTAGACACTGAATAATTGTTTTTTCTTGAAATGGAGAGCTACTTGAGAGGAAGGGGTCAATTTCCCCCTCTAATTTAAACGCCACATAGCTGGGTATGGTGGTGTACTTGTAGCCTTAGAAGACTAGAGCATGTTCCATGGAGCTAATGAGTGGAAGGACTAGAGAAAGTCTTTGGTCCAAAATTGGAAAGAAACTTATAAATCTCAGGCTCTTTTCGTAAGTAGAATCAGAATAGTACCCTGAGATGCCTTTCATATGTCTAAGAAATAAAAGGGCAATGAAGCCTAGGGTGACTTTAAACTCTCCACATAGCTAAGGATGACCTTGAAATGATCTTCTTGCCACCACCTGCCAAGTGCTAGGATGACAGGCATTGCAGCATGTGCCATCATGCACACATTTACATAAATATATCTTAAAGAAAACAGGAGCCGAAATGCATCCTTCAGATTTCTGTCTCCCTGCCAATACTGCCAGGATGACCTCTGAGAACTATGAGTAAGTACTGCCTACAAAGGAACTGAGTACAGCAGTGGTGCCTGGGGACAAGGGGCACCAATAGGGGCTGTTGGCCTTTTGTGATGTCTGGTGACAAAATTTCTGCTTTCCCTAAGTCAATCTTTTCAAATACATAAAGACCATTAAGGGAACAGTTGTATAAGATCAGTCAGTGTAAGTTATTTCCAGGTGTGATGGTATATACCTTTGAACCCAGCCAGCACTTGGGGAAGCAGAAGAAGAGGTAAGCTGGAGGCCAGACTGTTCTATATTGGAAGTTCCAGGCCAGCTACATCTACATGGTGAGATCATTTCAAAAGAAAAACACAAACAAAAATTGGAGCTGGAGATTAACAGTATTGTTTACTATTCTACAGAAGCCAGGTTTGGTTCCTAGCATCTACATGGTGGCTTACAACCAGGTGTAACTCCAGTTGTAAGGGATCTGACATTCTCTTCTGGCTTCTTGTGGCAAACATGTGGGACATATATATATATAAAACAAAGTGTGTGTTTGTGTGTGTGTGTGTGTGTGTATCCATCCCCCTCATCTCTAGGAAGTTTCTCATACCCTGCTACTTTTCACCCCAATGTGTACTCCAGAGCAAGATCTACCTGGTCATCTTCAAGGACAAGTGCTCACCTATATGACCTTTGTGTTTTCCCTCCTGCTACGAGAACCAAACACTGATGGCTCTTTGAACATAAGCTGCCCAACTCTGGAAAAATTCTACAGTTTTTTAGGAAGTTCTTATAAGAAACCTATTAAGGGAGGGGGCAGTGAAACAGCTTGATGATATTTGTCACCAAGTCTGAGGATTCTGAGTTCAATCCCCGGGACCCATAGGATAGAGAATCAACTCCCACAGAGTGTCCTTTGGCCTTCACACAAGATCTATGGCATGTGTGCTCCTCTCCACACTAAAAACAAACACACAGAGTTAGAAGAGAAAGAGGAGGAGGAAGCAGCAGCAGCTGCCCTTGCTTACTCAAAGCAGGTCTCAAGCCAAAATCCCCCACCTGGCTGTCCAGCTTAGCCGTGTGCCATCTTTATAGCATTTTCTTAAACTTATCATTTCCTTGATGTCTATAAATGACTATGTACCTTTGGCAGTGGTATTACTTTTGTTTCATTTCTATTTTTAAAATTAAGAGCATGTATTGCATATTAAATTAATATACTTTGGTTGCCTTTTGTAGAAAAAGAAATCCAACCAAACAAAAAATTCCCAAATTTTTAGGTAGAAAATACTACCCTATTAACATTTTAAGTTATAAAGATGGATTGCAACCATTCAAATAAAAGAAGTTGCCTTGTTGTGAAGTGAGAAATTTTAAGGGAGTCCAATGAACTTCAAGTTTACCTGAAATTTAGTTATTTAATTTGCTCTGGAGAGTAAGGTCTGGTAGTACAAACCTGTGTAATCTTAGTACTTGTGAGACTGAGGGAGCAGATCATGAGTTTCAGGTCAGCCTAGGCTACCTAGTAGGACCCTGAAAAGGTGTGTGTGTGTGTGTGTGTGTGTGTGTGTGTGTTTGTGTGTACACGTGCATGCATGTACTACAATGAAGATAAGAAATAAAAATCTCAACTTGTTGAGGCAAGTAGGACAAATTGCTAACAAGTGGGTTTCCTCTGAATACTTGTTATACATGCACCTGCACAGGTGCTCATTTTTGTTTGTTATTCTGCAGCAAGAGGACTTAACCCTAGACTTGCACATATTTCTTACATTTTTAGAATTTCTCACAAGAAGGAAAGAAGCAATAAACAACTGGGAGAAAGATAAGAACAATCTTCCACAACCTTCAGCCTTGCCCAGTAAGCTGTGGGGGAGGCAGTAATGAGCTAGAGTGAAGTATTTAAGGGTATGAAGTCTCACTAAATTCCCAAGCAGGTATAAAGGCTACTACATCCTATTTACTTGGCATTCCTCACAAAAAGATTACACCCACTGAAACACATCTTTAGTCTTGAAGTATCAAGCTAATACAACATGAAGCCTGAGCCTTGGTACACTATGAATGGCATACTATCACACAGGGCTTGTATGGCTCAAGAGTGGGGAGTCTATGGTCATGGGTTTCAGGGTTTAAACTAGAAGAGGTCTGTCTGACTGACTAGAATGAAACATCATACACATGCTGGGTAGGTCGATACCTTGGCACCATATAACATCTTACCTTGAAGACAAGAAAAGCTTATTTTAGATGTCAGGTTAGATAAATGTTGAAGAAAGGCTGACGGCAAATTTTTATCTTTCAAAAGAGACATTGTACAAAAGAAGGCAGAAGGAGATGTATTTTTGGTGCCTTTTTTTCTACCAGAGCTGTTAATGTACCTCACTCAGAAAACATGACCTGTTACCAAGTCAGGAATCCGTGTGGATCATGGTGGGACAGATCAAGACCACATCTGTTATTAGCCACTACAAAGAAAGTTGGAGATGGGCGGTGGTGGTGCACGCCTTTAATCCTAGCACTTGGGAGGCAGAGGCAGGCGGATCTCTGTAAGTTCGAGGACAGCCTGGTCTACAAAAGCTAGTTCCAGGACAGGCTCCAAAGTCACAGAGAAACCCTGTCTCAAAAAAACAAAACAAAACAAAACAAAACAAAACAAAACAACAACAACAAAAAGCTGGAAATATGCAAACTTCTCTTAGAATAAATGGAACACTACAAAGGACTCTTACTAATTCTAAATTATGGGCCCCTCCTCTAAAAAACTATTTCTCTGTATTGTCATTTTATCTTTCAATGCCAGATGGATTATTTATACTTATAATATGTAATTTAAAGACAGGATCTTCGTTATATAACCATGGATGGCCTGGAACTTGCTATGTAGATAGACCAAACTTGCCTCAAACTTGTAATAATCTTCCTGCCTCTGCCTCCTATGTGCTGGAGTGATAGGCATATGACACTGTGCCCAACTTCAAGATTGATTTATCTTTTAACAATAAAAAAAAGAAAAAAAGATTGATTTATTGTTATATTTTTAGGCTTACTTACTTAATTTTATGTGTATAAGCATTTTGCCTGTGTGTATGTATGTGGACCATGTATGTGGCCTGGTATTTACAGAGGTCAAAAGGGTTTTGGAATTGCTGGTTGTGAACCCAGGTTTTCTGGAAGAGCAATAAGCACTCTTAACTGTTGAGCCCCAAGACTGATTATTTCTAAAAGGAAAATTTCAACTGTGTCAATTCATCTATCTATTCAAAAATCTTCAAATGGCTCTGTATTGCCTAAGATAAGGCAGATTACTTATCTGTTATTGAGGGTCATCAACAGTATCTCTGAAACCTGTCTTCCTGTCACTCATATTTAGTTTTGTTTTAAACATATCTCTACATTTATATTTTGTTCACACTAATCCTTCTATGGATAGTCTCACCTCTACCCCATAGTAAAATGCCTAGTAAAATTCCCTGGTCTCTTAGCTCTGTTTAAGGACCTTAAACCTCCTCTAAGAAATTTTTTCTAGTCTCACTACTCTGACACCATCTTCTCTTTGGAAGCCCCACAGCATTTGCTTCTGTCTTTTACTCTGTCATAATCCTTCTGCTCAAAACTCCCTGCCCAGGCAGGATGTTCTACTATCATTCATTCTTCTGGAGGATGGATCTAAACTTCAGTCCACCAGAGGTCAACTCAGAATGTACAAATTAAGGAAACTTGTTCTGCTTTCCTTCTGTGTTGTCTCTGAATCTGAACCCCCATAGCATTTTCTTAACAGAGTTCTCTCCCTACCCCTTTCTTGTTTCATGAGAGGGTTGGATGGTATCTCCCCAGTGCTGAGATTATAGGCATGAAATATCTTGATGTTATGCCATAGAAGGTATGTGGTAAGTAAATATTAAAAACAAGTTTCTTGCTACTTGTCAGCACCATAAAAATAGAAACCATTTTAAATCTCTCTTAGAGATACAGTGAATATTGTTATGCCCAGATCACACAGTCCTCCCAAAACCAACTAGGAGACCGACTTCTGTATGTAAAAGCAAAAAGCCTTTATTCTATACAAGTTTGAAACGTGGACTACGTGTGTCCAAAGTATTGGAGTAGTCAGAGGGCCCCCGAGCTCAGTTAGGGTTGGGTTTTTTATAGTAGCAAAGGTGGTGATGAGGGATTTCAAAGGTTCAGGACCCCTGATTGGCTGATATTTGTCTAGGGGTGTCCTGGTAAATGTGTGCTGGCAGGCAATCCTATCTACAATGGTTAAAACATTAGGAATTTTCTTTAGATGGTCTGTTCCTGAGTAGTGCCTGGGTAGTCTCAGTTCGTGGTCTTTCTTGGAGCCAGGTATAACTACTAAGACTGGGGCCTCTACTGAGCTTGTCACGTCTGGGTCCTACAAATACAATGAATATATCCACGAGCCTTTGTACATGTCTAAAGAACACTTTAGGCAGAACAAAACGTGGCTCCATTTGTTGACCTTGTCAATTTAAGCTGCCATTGACTTTGAGAAACATTCAATCAACAGAAGAAAACTACAAGATTTCCTAAAAATGTTTTGGGTTGACATCTGCATTTCAGGAGAGTACTCAAACCCTGCAAATGTGTCTAGTGAGATTCTCTGAGCAGTAAGAGGCTGATTGGTTTAACTGAGGCAGGGGGTGCACAATGCAACCTGGATAACATTGCCATTAAAAAAAAAATCTTTTAATTGAGCTTCTCTACTGCAAAATCATCTTCTAGTCTCCTTACTCCATACTATCAATGGCAAATAGATTGTTTTTCTTTAGTTTCTACACACACACGTGTTTGTGAAAAAGAAAAGGAAAGAAAGGGAAGCTAGGTGTGATGGTGTATGATTGTAATCCTAGCACTAAAAAAAGGCTGAGGCAGGACTGCCAGCTTGAGCTGAAGCCTAGGTTACTTTCCAACAAGTAAGACCTGGTTGGAAAGGACAGCAGCAGGGTGTGAGGAAAGGAAGAGGAAAGAGAAGAAACTGATAGTTTCATACAGGGGAAACATGCCAAGAACTGACTTCTTTCATAACTGCAGCCAAAACAGAGCTGGGGTGGGCAGGTTTTCCTCTGCAAGTTGATAAAATGTGGAAGTTTCCTCCTCTGGCCTGTGGAGGATTCATGTGAGAGCAGGCCTTCTCTTTTGTTGAGCCTCTGCAGTGACTTTTGCCTCAAGGCCAACAGGATTAGCACTGCCATTTCATGCTCTGAAAAGTCAGAAAAGGAAAGATGGGGAGCTTTTCATTCTAGGAGATTCCTACTAGTCAGAGATAGCTCTGTTACTGATAATCAGAGATGCTGAGGTTAAAAAGTAAAATTTCAACAATGGTTAATGAAAGATTTGGTAACAATCTACAGAATTAGGCAATGGGATCAACTCCAAGATGAGAGGAACAGGTGTCAGAGCAAAATTGCAGCAGAGACTCAGTACTTGATGTTTTCATGCATTCAAAAATTTCTGTGTATTTAAAATGTCATCAGGAGGCCCTTCGAGCACAGACTGGTGCAGCAATTAGGAATGTAGGCATAAAATACTCACAAACAAGCTCCTCTCTGAAAGTCACAAGGAAGAGAAGGAAAAGCTGAGAAGTTGAGCTGTTGCTACTACACTCTCTTCACTTTAACAGATAATTAACTAGAACTTTTTTTTTTTTAAATGAGATAAACTTAAATAAAATTCAACATCCAAAGACATGAAATCCCCAGGATCCAAGTTAGGTTTTCAGCTGTGGGTTTACGAATGGACTTCAAAAGGTCCAAGTAAAATACTGCACAAGCAAACACTTTACGCCTGTGCTTGTGATAATTGTACACTAGTTGTATTTTTAAAATTTTCTGCATTTTATGAGGCACTGACATCTTCATGTCTTATACACAAATAACTGATTGTCCCAGGTCAAGAGAATGTCTTTAATACACAACCCAATCAATAGACAGCCTTTACCCCAGGGCAAGGTATGGACAACAGCAACCCCTCCTACAGTTCAGAGTCCAAAATTCCTGAAACTAATCTGATAATAAACTTTACTCAGCCCATCTACTCTACCTCACTCATTCCTACCGTCTATCACCCTTACCTCCTTCTGGCCTCCTGGTATTTTCCCAGGTGGCCTAGTGTATGTGCTGTGTGGCACACTTTTTCCTTCCCTTGTAAACTCCTCTCTTGGGAACTGTAATGAACTATTTTTTTAAGTGGGAAGAATCTCCTTACAATACTTGAAAGAAATAAAAATATGGCCATTCACACACATATCCATTTTCTGCCCTGCCCCTGTTCCCAAAGTCCCAAGTCTAGTTTATGTCACCCTGAGGCTCCAGCTCAGGAATCAAAGGCGCATCACAAAGGATACCTCTCTACAAAGCCAGTGGTTGTTCAGAGAATGCAAGGGGAAAACAATAGAAACTACAGAGGACTTGGGAGTAGGACATTTGCTGACTTCTCCTGGTTCTCTGCAGCAGAGGATTATGAAAGCAAGGTAGGAAAGAGGAAGCACATTCACAATTCTCTATAGTAGTGATGCTATAGTATAGTGTTTCTCTGAAATACTATTTCTGAAATGCATACATACTTCGCTAGACAGAAATTGCCTATGTTATATTCTATAACAACAATTGGCACACTGAACCAACCAATGACAGTATCATCAGCAAAGAGATGAAGCCCTGGTCTTTAACCTTACTATGGCTGGCAAAGACAGAGATTTGGAATCTAAAGTACAAAGTCTTGAAACATGCCCAGAATAAAGTGTTTGTAATCACAAAACAAAGCATTTTTTGGACAGCTGAGAGAGAACTGAATATTAAACAGATATCTATCAAACAGATTTGTGAAAGATGGTAATAAGATGTGCTTCTTACTTGTTGGAGATGAAAACATCACACATGAGAAAGGCAGCGAGAGTGTTCTGAGGAAGAGACAGACAACCAGAGCCACGGTTGTTTGAAGGCAGTCACTGAGATCTTGTCTCAAAAACTATCCCACTACCCTGTTTTTTTTCAGACAGGGCTTCTCTGTGTAGCCCTGATTGTACTAGAACTCCCTCTGTAGACCAGGCAGGCTCCCAACTCAGAGATCCACCTGCCTCTGCCTCTGCCTCTGCCTCTGTGATGGGATTAAAAGGTGTGCACCACCACTGCCGGGTTTATAAAATCTCATTAAAAGGATTGGAGTTTTGTTTTTGTTGTTTTTATCAACTTGACAAAAACTAGAGTTATCTGATAAGAGGAAAATACAACTAAGCAAATGCCTTCATAATAAGATTGGTCTGTAGGCAAGCCTATGGGCATTTAACAAACTATCTTTTTTTTTCTTCGAGACAGGGTTTCTCTGTAGCTTTGGAGCCTGTCCTGGAACTAGCTCTTGTAGACCAGGCTGGCCTCAAACTCACAGAGATCCACCTGCCTCTGCCTCCCAAGTGCTGGGATTAAAGGCGTGCGCCACCACCGCCCAGCTCGAACTATTTATCTTATGTGGGTATTTTGTTCACATGTGTTATCTCTGCGACCTGAGGAGGCCATGGAGGGTGCTGGATCCCCTAGAGTTACAATACAACAGTTGCTAGCTGCCACGTGGAAGAACAGCTTTACTGGTTAGCCATCTCTCCACCCACTACTCCACCAGTATTTTCTGATGGGTCATTTTCTTGATTGATGATTGATGTGGGAAGGCCTAATTTTCACTGTGGGCCCTGCTATCTCTGTGCAAGTGGTCCTGACTGAACTGTATAAGAAAGCAGGCTAAAGAAGTCCGGAGGATCAATCCTGTAAGCAATGTTCCTCCATGGCCTCTGTTTTAGTCCCTGCCTCCAGGTTATTTTATTGTTGTTGTTGTTATGTTTTAAAAAAGAAAACAATCTTTTTTTCATTTTACACACCAATCCCAGTTCCCTCTCCCTCCCTTCCTCTCATTCCCTCCCCCTACCCCACTCCCCATCCATTCTCAGAGAAGGTAAGGCACATTGTTTGGGGGAAGGTCCAAGGCGCTCCCTACTATATCTAGGCTGAGCAAGGTATCCAAAGAGAATAGGTTCCCTAAAAGCCAGTACATGCAGCAGAAATAAATTCTGCCAGTGGCCCCTCAGTCTGCCCCCAGCCATACAACTGTCACCCACATTCAGAGGGACTAGTTTGGACCAATGCTGTTTCCTTCCCTGTCCGGATGGAGTTGATGAGCTCCCATTAGCTCAGGTAAACTGTTTCAGTGAGTGAGCCCATCATGGTCTTGACCTCTTTGGTCATATTCTCACTCCTCCCTCTCTTCAACTGGACTTTGGGAACTCAGTCCAGTGCTCCACTGCAGGTCTCTGTCTCTGTTTCTATCAGTTGCTGGATGAAGGCTCTATGGTGATATTTAAGATATATATCAATCTGATTACAGGACAAGGACAGTTCGGGAACCCTCTCCTCTACTGCTTAGGGCTCCTGCCTCCAGGTTCTTATCTTGAGTTCCTGCTCTGACTTTCTTCAATGATGGCTGGTGACATGGAAGTCTAAGCTGCTTCAGTCATGGTATTTTATCACAGCAATAGAAACTAAGACACTGGGAATGTAGCTCAGTGATGAAGTATTTGCTAGTATGCTAGAGGCCCTGAGCTCAATCCTCATTATCATCCAAACCCATCCCAAAATTATAAAAAGAATACAGGAGCCAGAAGGGTTGAATCCTTAGCATTCTAGAGTATAAGGTAGGAAGTTCAAGGGTTGCAGGCTGGCCTGAGTTACAAAGTGAGCCCCTCTCTCAAAAGTAAGAAAGGAAATAGAAACTAGGATAGAAAGCCCCAAAATTATCATCTGTATAACAGTTGTCTTAGAGTTTCCAATGCTATGATGAAACACCATAACCAAAAAGCAAGTTGGGGAGAAAGGGTATATTTGACTTATACTTCCATATTGCCGTTCATCACTGAAGAGGACAGGAACTCAAACAAGGCAAGAACCTGGAGGCAGGAGCTGATGCAGAGGCCATGGAAGATGCTGCTCATTGGTTTACTGAAGTCTGGTTTTTTTTTTTGTTTGTTTGTTTGTTTTTTTTGGTATTAGCTGGACAGTGGTAGCACACGCCTTTAATCCAAGAGGTTTGTCATAGCCAAAACCTGGAAACAACCTAAATGGCCCTCGACCGAAGAATGGATAAAGAAAATGTGGTACATTTACACAATGGAGTACTACACAGCAGGAAAAAAAACAACAACAGCTTGAATTTTGCAGGAAAATGGATGGAACTAGAAAACATTATTTTGAGTGAGGTAACCCAGACACAGAAAGACAATTATCACATGTACTCACTCATAGGTGGTTTTTAGCAAAGAAAGCCAGCCTACAAACCATAATCACAGAGAACTTAGACAACAATGAGGACACTAAGAGAGACTTATATAGACCTAATATACATGGGAAAGTATAAAAAGACAAGATCTCCTGAGTAAATTGGGAGCATAGGGACATTGGGGGAGGTTTGAAGGGAGGAGGGGAGAGGCAGGGAGGGGAGCAGAAAAAAATGTAGAGCTCAATAAATATCAATAAAGAAAAAAAACAGAAATTGTCCCATTACTGAACTCTCTAGCTCCTAACTTTACCCTCCCTCTAAACTGGTATCATTTTTACAACAGAATTTTTTTTTAATTTCTGTGAATGTCCTAGAAATATAATCACTGCATTATACTGTAACGGGCTGAAATAGAAAATCTGTGGAGTGTAAGTGACCTGGCTAATTTTATGTCAACTTGACACAAGTCAGAGTCATCTGATATGAGGGAACCTCAACTAAGAAAATGACTCCACAAAATCCCATTGCAGGGCATTGTCTTAATTAGTGATTGATGTGGGAGGGTCCAGGCCACTGTGTGTGCCATCCCTGAGCTGTTGGTCCTGGTTCTATAAGAAAACAGCTGAGCCAGCTATGAGAAGTAATCCAGTAAGCCTCTGCAACAATCAGCTCCTCCCCCAGGTTACTATACTGTTTGAGTTCCTGCCCTGACTTCCTTCAATGATGGACTACCAATGTTTCATCTCATGATGCTTCATCTGAGCAACAGAAACCCTAAGACAATAAGTATGAGTAATTCTTTACTGAGGATGACTCTGAACTCCTTTCTACCCTCCTGCTAAGGTTTGAGGTTACAGGTGTATGCCACAATACCTAGTTTATGTGATTCTGGAACTGAACCTGTAGCCTCCTGAACCTAGTCAAGCAACCATTCTAACAACTGAGCTACACCCTCAGTCCAAGACAAGACTCTTTTGTTTGTTTGTTTGTTTGTTTTGAGACAGGGTTTCACTGTGTTGCCCCATTGTCCTGGAACTCACAGAGATCTGCCTGCCTCTGTCTCCTAAGTACAGGGATTAAAGGTGTTTGCCACCACCACCTGGCCAAAACAATACTCTTGACTTGAGAATAATAATCTAGTAGCAGAGAGAACATAAATACATTAATACCAAAATTATAAAGGAAGAAGACCCAGATAGAGTGGCTCATGCCTGTAACACCAGTATTTTCAGGCAGAGGCAGGAGGACTGACATGAATCCATTCTGGACTGCACAGTGAATCTCAGGTCAGACCAGGCAACACACCAGGACCTTATCTAAACAAAATGGTGGGGGTGTTGGAGAGATGGCTTGATAATTAAGAGCACTACAGCTCTGACTGTCTGATCTTCCAGAGGACCTGGATTCACTTCTCAGTACCCTCATGGTGGCTAAGAACTCACCCTTTTCTGCCCTCTGCAGATACTGCATACAAGTGGCACACATAAATACAAGCAAAACACCCATATATTTAAATTAGCAAACTTAAAAATTTAAAATCAGGCAATACCTCCTGCCTTTATAGAAGCTGCTGTTGGACCCTAAAGTCCAATCATCAAGGAGAAGTCATCCCAAGAGACCACTCTCACACCGCAGTTGATGCAAAAGCAAGAGGAATTTTTTATTTCTGCTGCGACAGAGTTCCCTCAGCCTCGGGAGGAGAAGAACTCCGAAAAGCTATTACAGGCTTCTTTTAAAGAGAAAAACTGCAGAACCAAAAGGGGAAGTGCAGAAGTCGTTTGTCAACTATTGTGACTAGCTAGTTTAATGGTCAGCTAACAATGATGGGTCGTTGCTATGGCGATTGATGGGTTGGTTGAACAAGGAGAAATACCTGCAGGTCATCTGCAGATCCTTTTACCCCAGTTTCAGGGCCTGGGTCTATTGAAGAAATACTATAAAGGGATGGAGAGTTCCTGGTTCCCAGGGGTGGGGTGGGGGGAGTTTTGCTGAGGTGGCCCAGAGTCTTTCACTGCATTTATGGGGGAGAAAGACAGCAAGGATAAGTAAATCCACCACGTAGCATGCTAAATTAAAACTTGTTAACATCATAAGAACAGAGATGAAGAATATAAGATGCAGGAATGGAATGCTGAACAGCTTTAGATGAGACAGTTTTTCTATTGTCCTCAGCTTTGCCTTGATAGAGGGTCTCACAATATAGTCTGGATTGGCCTGGAACTGTGACCCCCCCCTTCTTCTGCCTCCCATGAATCACCACATCCAACTTGATGGGATACTTTCTGAACTGTCTGGCTGAATTCCTACCTTACAAGAGAAGAGAAAAGCCGGGCAGTGGTAGCACATGCCTTTAATCCCAGCACTCGGGAGGCAGAGGCAGGCGGATCTCTGTGAGTTCGAGACCAGCCTGGTCTACACAAGCTAGTTCCAGCACAGGCTCCAAAGCCACAGAGAAACCTCTCTCAAACACGGTTTCTCTGTAGCTTTGGAGCCTGTCCTGGAACTAGCTCTTGTAGACCAGTATGGCCTCAAACTCACAGAGCTCTGCCTGTCTCTGCCTCCTGAGTGCTGGGATTGAAGGCATGCACCACCACTGCCTGACGAAGAGGAAAATCTTATTTAGACAAGTAAAACTTGCCGTAACTAAAGAGTACAATAAAGAAATTTGAATTCAGCTGTTCCTACTACTAAGCCACATGACCTTACTCTAAGTCAGTAATAAATTTAGTAAAGGAGGTCGGGTTTATACTGGCATCTTTAATCCCTCAGAAAGGGTAGGAAGTAACTTTTAATGTCAGTATTTAATGTTCTACTACACATTAACTTTTTCAAAGGAGTTGTCAGTGGCCCAAGATATACGGTTAACACTATATTTTTGGAAAAGCTGGGAAGAGGTCAAAAGAATAATTAGTCAGGGCTTGTCAAAGGACAATCATGCTATGAGCACTAAGGCTGCAGGATTATGTATAAATCCTAGACAATTTCTATGTCCTCACTGCTGTTGTGACTACTTCTATTTAGTTGAACATATTCTTGTGGATTTTGGGTGTGGGGTGTGTGTGTGTGTTATTGAAACGGACCTCTACTCAACTATGTAGCCAGAGATGTGTTTCTGGACCTCCTGCCTTCACCTCCAAAGTACTAAGAATATAGGTTTGTACCAAAGTCTCATTTATGTGGTGCTTAATGATGGAACTCAGGGTCTTGGACATCTTAGGCAGCACTCTACCAACTGAGCCCTGTTTTTGTTTGTTTGCTTTTGTTTTCTAGACATGATGTCTTACTCTCACTGCATAGCCCTATCATTCTACAGCACTGGTCAGGATGGATTTGAAGTGATGCTCCTATCTCAGACTCCTAGGGGTGTCCACCACACCTGACTGGACGAGTTGCTTCATGCCCCAAAGGTATCTAACACTGTTTAGATGCTCCTTTATTAAATTCATCTGAAGTTGTCTCTTGAGGTCAAGAAGTCCCTGTGACTGGAACTTCTAAACTTGACAGCCCATTTGCTTGTCTCGGGTAGCTCAGGCACCAAAACAACCTGCGTTAGAGTATGTGCATAGCTATTTGGATTCCTTTTGGCTTCAGACACATAGCTTTTCAAAGGAAGGCAGGAAGCTTTAGCAGTTGTCCTTAATATGTGGAAGAAACATGGAAGGAAGCACATATTCTCACCTGTCAAGTAGACAGACTAAATGACTCACTCAAATAATCCAGTAAATCACTGAAGGTCCCAGAATGAGAACAAGCTGGCTGTCAACATATAGCTCATTTATTAAACACAAGATCAGTACTTCTAAATCTTTGTGTTCATGACATAACTGGATACTGTATTTCTTGGAAATTTATCAAAAGACAGGAAAAGACATAAAACAACAATAAAGTCAGCAATTAAAAAAAAACCCATAACCATCATTATAGTGACGCAAGACCCACAGTCCCCGTGTCATGTCATGTGGTTCCCTGTCCTGGCACCAGCCAATCACTCACAGGCAAACTTCTATGCTCTAGGAAACACAAGCTTGCTCTGTGGAGTCTCTTATCACATAGGCCTTCCAACTTTGTGTTCTACTCTAGAATATACTATGTGACCCCTTCAACCTCAAAATCAGTTAATACTGCACGTTTTAGACAATGTTCCATTGCTGTGAAGAGACACCATGACCAAGGCAACTCTAAACATTTAATTGGGGCTTGCTTACAGTTTCAGAAGTTTAGTCCATTATCATTATGGCAGGAGCATGGCGGGAGCATGGCAGCACCCGTGCCACTGTATCAGTAGCTGAGAGCTGCATCTTGATCCACAGGCCAAGAAAAGAACTGGGCCTAGAATGGGCCTTCAGAACCTCAAAGCCGACCTCCAGTAACACACTTCCTTCAACAAGGCCACACCTACTCCAAAAAGACGCATCCCCCTAATCCTTCTCAAATAGTGATGACAAAGCATTCAAATACATGAGCCTATGGGGTCCATTCTTATTCAAACCACCACACTGCAATTAAGTTCTAGTAAAACTGCAGAGATCAAAGCTGGTGGCAGAAGATATGAAAAGTATCATGATGAAACCCCTTTATTTTGGCAGTACTGAGAACCGAACCTAAGGCTTCAGGGAAGAAGGAAGAAGGTGCACATTTTACCACTGAGCTTCACCCCGCCCTTGAAATTCATCATGGTGCACATTCACTGGGGGTGCTGGATCCTCTGGAACTGGAGCTACAGACAGCTGTGAGCCGCCATGAGGGTGCTGGGAATTGAACCCGGGTCATCTGGAAGAACAGTCAGTGCTCTTAACCACTGAGCTCCAATTATTTTTTAATGTGATGGAAAAGCATTGTGCTAGGTTATACAAGATGTCACTTTGCCGTCAAAAAAGAAAAGCCTCCTCAACTATATAAGGTTAACTTGTGAACTAACACAGCATCATGAGGAAATAAACAACGGCCAGGAGTACCAAGGGCACTCAGTGAAGACTATGGCCTTCTGTGTCATGTCAAAATGACAGCTTCTGTGAGAGCCAGGAGGGTGCTGACCTCATCTCAGGAAAAAGCCAAAGCTGGAGGCTGTTTAACTCTGGTCTGGATGGAAGAAATTTCAGCTGTGGTTAAGAGACACAGGCAGGCTTGAGTGATGGTTTAATTTTACACATAGAATTTCAGCACTTAAGATGCTCAGGCAAGAGGACTGTTCAAGGCCAGAGTGGGCTACAGATTAAAGGCTTATTTTAGGGGGAAAAAATAAAGAAAAATAAAGAAGAGGGGAGAAAGGGAGGAAATGAGGCAAAGAGGCAGGCGGGAAGAAAAATCAAAACCAAAACAGAGAGGTAATAAGTTGCATTTCTCTGATAGTACGAACATTTCATTAATATTA
Organism: Dicrostonyx torquatus; assembly: GCA_028555095.1. Lineage (NCBI taxonomy): Eukaryota > Metazoa > Chordata > Mammalia > Rodentia > Cricetidae > Dicrostonyx > Dicrostonyx torquatus. The sequence continues at coordinate 8,881,363 of JAQHUG010000045.1, forward strand.
TTGAGTAAACCCTGTCATAAAACACAGCTAGCTGGACAGTGGTGGCGCATGCCTTTAATCCCAGCACTTGAGAGGCAGAGGCAGGCAGATCTCTGTGAGTTCGAGGCCAGCCTGGTCTACAAGAGCTAGTCCCAGGACAGGTTCCAAAGCTACAGAGAAACCCTGTCTTGAAAAACCAAAAATAAAAAAAATTAAAAAAAATAAACCCACAGCTAATTATCTTTTATAGGGGACACTGAGAGAGGTGATAAAATGATGGGGGGGGAGGGAGGAGGAAGAAATTAGACAAATCCTGGACTTCTAAGTAAAGAAAAACAATAGTAATTAAGCTCCTGAAAAGACAGGAAAACAATAATTCAACCTTGAAATTTTCTTTCTTTTTATTTTATGTACATTGGTGTTTTACCTGTATGTATGTCTGTGTAAGGGTGTCGGCTCCCCTGGAACAGGAGGTACAGACAGTTAACGAGTTGCTGTCTGGGTGCTGAGAATTGAACCTGAGTCTTCTGGAAGAGCAGCCAGTGTTCTTAACTGCTGAACCATCTCTCCAGCACCCAGAAATTTTCTTAAAATATACATAAAGGGCTGGAGGACCAGCACTTGGTTCCCAGCACCTAAATGGGACAACTCACAACTGTTTTTCACTCTGGTACCAGAGAGTCCAATGCCCTCTTCTTGCCTATTTGGACAATTTCATCCCAAACATTATCACAGACACACATTTAAATAAAACTTAAAAACAAATACACACAACTGGATAAAATGCGGCATGCCTGTATTCTCAGCTACTTAAGAGGCCACGGCAGGAAGATTATTTGAACTCGGGGAGTTTGAGGCCAACCTGAATGTGACCCTGCCTCATTGTTTATAGTAATATTGCTGTTGTAGTTTGTTACTTTAGTTTTTCTGAGGCAAGTTCTTTTTATTTGCTTTAGTTTTCTCTGAGGTAAACTCTCATGTGCCACGTTGACTAAAAACTTGCTATGTAGCTAAGGATCAACTTCAGATCCTTCTGCCTCTATCTCTTAAGGCCTGGGATTACAGGCATATACCAGTAACACTTAAGGAAGAAAAAAAAAGGGGATTTTGGTTGTTTGTTTGCTTTTTTTGAGACAAGATTTCTCTGTGTAGCATGGCTGTCCTGAAACTCACTCTGTAGACGAGGCTGTCCTCTGCCTCCAGAGTACTAGGGTTAAAGGCATGCACCACTACTGCCAGGCTGAAAATAATTTTAATGGCTTTGGAAATAAGTAAACAAATAATTCCTTAAAGGTATATATTGCTATGCACATCTCAAATATAAATAGAGAGCATGTTGTCTAATTCCCAAGAGTACAGCCAGAAGCATTCATTTGTTCTCACTCTACAAAGCTGACCCTATTATTGACAGATAAAGATTAGGCTCAAAGAAAGCAATACTGTATTGTTCAATGAAGACACCTAGTCCTTATCTGCAAAAGCTATAGTATAGGATCAATTCCATAAAACGAAAGAACAAGGTATCTGGTGGAGAAATGGAAAGTTTAAAAAGCAGCTCGAGAAGCTCCATAGATGTCTGTAATAAGATGAAGACAACTGCATTGCATTCCCTCAGAACCAACCAGAGCTCTTAAAGAGTAGATCAAGGAGAAAACTGATGGGGCATATTAAATATTTTCATTTATTTTGAGACAAGGTCTCACTATATAGCACTGGATGGTCAGGCTGGCATAGAACTCACAGAAATCTATGTCTCTGCCTTCTAAGTGCTGAAATAAATTGCTTGTTTTAGGTTAAGAGAAAAAAAGTAAAGAAGGGTGGGTGACAGAGGAGAGGAAAGAAAAGAAGGATGGGTTATTTCTGGTTCTTTTATGAAGCTAAATTAAATAAGTTAAATTCAAACTCCAGCCAGTCTATCTGTCAGAGCCCAGTTTTATGAATAATTTGGAATACAAAGCATTAATCATGATAAACGGAAAATTTCGTGTTTGGTTTCTTATAAGGAGGCAGTTACAGAGTGTTTTCTTGATATTTCCTAATGTTCACCATTTAAGAACATCAAAGAGAGCAGTGTGGGAATAGCTCATTCAGTAAATTACTTGCTATGCATGCATGCATGAGGACATGGTGACCTATGTCTATAATTCTTACCGGGGTTATACATAGATATCTGGAGCTCACTGGCCGGTTAGCCTAGCCAAATTGGTGAGTTCCAAGTTTACCACTGAGATAGAGACTCATGTCTGGGAGTCTGAGAACAGATTGGTTTACACAGTACATTCCAAAGGCAGCCAGGACTATAGAGTGAGACTCTATTTTTTAAAAAAATAAAAAACAAAAACAAAACTCCGGCTTCCACACATGCACATAAACATGCAGCCCCCCTGCTCAACACACGTTCACCATTCCACCAAAAAAAGAACATATCAACCAGGCGATGGTGGCGCATGCCTTTAATCCCAGCACTCGGGAGGCAGAGGCAGGCGGATCTCTGTGAGTTCGAGACCAGCCTGGTCTACAAGAGCTAGTTACAGCACAAGCTCCAAAGCCACAGAGAAACCCTGTCTCGAAAATCAAAAAAAAAAAAAGAACATATCAAAGCCCAAGTGAAATATTCAATAGTTTAATGTCCAGGTCTTCCTTTGAAAAGAGACTAGATTTGTATGCCTTTAAGAAGTAAAATAGCCCTCAATTTCACCTGTATTAGCTAGCAGTACTCTTTGACTCTATTTTTTTTACACACAAATTCCCTCCTATGACAGATTGCTCAATGAAGGAAACAGAGAGTGAGACACAGAGAGAGAGATCTAAAATAAGCCCCGAGGATAACTGAATTAGTCAAAATTAAAAAGTTTAACTTCAAACCCAGCATTTTCTTTTAGTGGCAGGCTTCCAAGGCCATTGCTAGCTTGATTGTTTTAGATTGTGGTACACACACTGTAACTCTCAAGGAATTTTAAGATGCCACAAAATCAATCAAACCAATACTACTTAGCTCTTCATACAAGAATTTTGGGATGTTTTACTTTATAATTTTACTTTTCACTTTAAGATCTCAGGGTTTAAGAAAGGAAGAATAAGGAATTATGGCAATCAAAATAAGGAGAGCAAATCAGGTCTAATGATGCAGGCCTCTACCTCAGTTACTAGGGAGGTTCATACAAGAGCATCAGAAATCCAAGACTGGAAAACTTAGCAAGACCCAGTCTGTCTCTCTCTCTCTCTCTCTCTCTCTCTCTCTCTCTCTCTCTCTCTCTCT
>JAQHUG010000045.1:8884618-8946480 GCA_028555095.1 Dicrostonyx torquatus
TAATACCACTTTTGGGTATATATCCAAAGGATGCTCAATCGTGCTGAAATGGAATGGGTTAACAGCAGCGGTAACGCCAGGACCTCCCTTCTCCTAACCCAAAATAGGGACATCAGCCAAGATTCCCTGCTAGCAGAAGCAGGATTCCAGGTGCTTTGGTATCTTTAAAGCAAGGCCACTTGGACCCACGGCAACAGTAAGTCTATAGTCTGAAGGTCGGGCCTAGCTAACAGAGAGATAAAGGATGAATAGACAACACAATATGTACCTAGACAAGGTCAAGCTGACATAACTGAACTTTCCCCTCACCTCAAAGTAGCTAATAGAAACTGTATAATCATCTATTCATGTAAAATATAAATACTGACTCTAGTCTGTAAAGGCATGCTCAGTTTTTCGAATACTGAGCATCCTCAGGTCTGAGAAAATGAACCCTCTTGCATTTTGCATCCAGCTGGCCTCTGATGTCTTGCGTCTTGACGGTGGGTTGAAGGCACCCAGGTCTCTGGGGTCTTTCAGTGCCACAAGGACATGGGTTCAACTATGTTCATAGCAGCTTTGTTTGTCATAGCCAGAACCTGAAAACAACCTAAATGTTCCTCAATCGAAGAACGGATAAGAAAAATGTGGTACATTTAGACAATGGAATACTACACAGCAGAAAAAAATAACAGCTTGAATTTTGCAGTAAAATGGATAGAACTAGAAAACATTATTTTGAGTGAGGTAACCCAGACAAAGAAAGACAACTATCACATGTACTCACTCCTAGGTGGTTTTTAAACATAAAGCAAACAAAGCCAGCCTACAAACCACAATCCTAGAGAATTTAGACAACAATGAGGACGCTAAGAGAGACTTACATAGATATAATCTACGTGGGAAGTAGAAAAAGACAAGATCTCCTCAGTAAATTGGGAGCATGGGGACCTTGGGGGAGGGTGTAAGGGGGGAGGGGAGAGGCAGGGAGGGGAGCAGAGAAAAATCTAAAGCTCAATAAATACCATGGAATGAATAAATAAATAAATAAATAAATAAATAAATAAATAAATAAATAAATAAATAAAAGACTTATTCCATAAAAGGAAGAACTGGAAGGTGGGAAAGTAAATGGCTTTTTGACAAAAAGAAAAAAGAATTAGTTTTTATTGTTTTATTCAAACTTAAGATGCCAACTCTTAGGTTTGGGTCTCCTCCTTACCCTAGGACTTTAAAATTCTTCCTAGATAAGACAAAGACAAGAACTACTTAAAACTTCTTCACAGCAGATGTTTCTAAACTGTCCTACAGTCCCTCTCCATGGAAGTAAAGAAACTATTTGAGCTTACTTTTATTTATTTCAGCCTTGTAATCATATTTTAATTAGTTTACCTAATAAACAATATAACATTTTCCATTTTCAACCCAGTTACTTTAGTGGAATCGATGAAAATATTTTGACCAGAAACTATTTTATGCCTTTTATTAGATCTCCGTTAGCTTTGCTGGTAGCTGTATGTATGTATGAATTCTATGTTAATGAAGATCCGGTTTAAATTGTTTAAATACTGAGACCTTTAACAGAAAGAAGACAGGGCACTGAGAGAAGAAAGGCAGGAAACTAGACAGGCAAAAGAGATAAGGTTTCTTAGTGGGGAGACTGCTTCTTTAGATTACAGTCTATGTTTCTATTTTTGCTACCACTCCTCTGTCTGAGAACAGAATCTACATTCCCCCCTTCTAGGCTAAGATGAACATGCTGCTTCTCTCACTTTCTGGAGCACACTTCAAGCTGTAGCAGCGGCCCCTTTCTGCCTTGCTGTAAGTCTTGGCTAAGCCTTGAGGCATACTAGCCCATGTAGTGTCTCACAGAGCATCATGAAGCTCCAGTCAAAGCCAGCTTAAATCTGGTACACTGGCTATACTATTTAGAATGAAACTGCAAGTGTACACTCCAGAGCTTACCAAGAGTAATGACTGCCTCTCATCAGTCAAGAAGATGAACACCAAGTAAGTCCTAAATAGATTACTTGGTAAGTACTGATTTGTCTCTATACAACTTGAGACCCAAACCACATATTCAATTTTGGAACCCACAAAGTAGCTAACTACCACCAACAAAAAAGCTAAGCAGACTAAGTCCTACGCAAGGGAAGACCCGAGTTCTAGCTGCTCCCATTGCTGCTATGGAAAGCAGCATGTAAACCAGGACACTTACAACACTGGCACTTGAGCGGCCAAGATGTATGTACATACTCTATCTCAATCCAAGACAACCCCTTCCCCACAGGAAGTATGATGAACTGCAGAGAGATGAGACACACAAAGGCTCCCTGCCATAGTCTGCAGCAGCTTTCCTTATGACTTACTTCTGATAAAGGAGCTGTGCGTTATACATGAGACCATGAGTGCAGGTTCACTTACAGACAATTTAGTAAGTGCTCCCAGTTAATTCTGTCAGTCTTCCTCCTACACAGAAATACATGTGGCCCCAATGGGCCCAACCACCCACAGAGCTCTTGCACATCTTTTTACCCTCAAGAACACTAAAATACAGGGCTATATCCTAGCAAATACCCATGGGAAAAGAAAAGGTAGTTTCTCTGAAATGCTATGTCTAGAAAACCAGAACTACCTTCTTATTGGGATGTCATTTTTAAATTCAATTTTCTCTGAATAATAATAAAAGTGATGTAAAAAAAAGATCTGTTATTCATGTTTCAAATCTACAATCTGTATTTCTCCATATGTAGAGCTTTCCCTCTGTATGCATAAGGAAAATTACAAAAGAAATTGTTGAGCATGAACTGCCAGGCTACTTGGCATCGCCAAACCCTCTTGGGATAGAATGTTACAACAATGACCCCTCATAAGTGTCCTGGTATCTGTCTCTAGATAGAACCCTTTCAGTATACCAGGAACACAGGAACCAGGTACATTGGCACATGCTTGTAATTCCAGCACATGGGAGGGTGAGGCAATAGGATTTGTATAAACTCTAGGTTATTCTAGACTACCAGGATGGCCAGGGCTATGCCAAGTGCAGCACAGTTAATAATAATTTAAAAAAAACCCAGAGACAGAAATATTGGGGTTCAAGCTGAAGGTCAGAAAAACAAAACAACCAACCACTGGCTCTTACCTCTACCTCATTCCAAAAAGGCAAACTTGCCTCCAGGAATCACAGAATGAGACTGTGAGTGAGAGCTGTCACCTCCCATCTTCTATTCCTCTCTAGGACTGGGCTTAAAGGTGTGCACCACTATCACCAGGTTTCTATGGCAAACTAGTGTGGCTGCTGGGATTACAGGTGTGTGTCACCACTGCCTGGTCTGTAAGGCTGACCAGTGTGGCTGTTTTACTCTCTGAACTTCAGGAAAGCTTTATTTATTAAATACAAAAAAAGATATCACTACAGCCAAGAACCTGTCCTAACAACACAAAACCTACAAAAAGTACAATATAACACAAAATGAAAGGAGAAGCTCATTGTATCTTGGAGCCTGACCTATCCTGCCTTATGTTTAGAATAATGAGACCCTGTGAAGGAACAGTAAAAAGGCTAGTTTACTGATAAACAGAAAAAGCCAACCCTCTTGACAAATCCCAGATATGCATATGATGCCATCTGTGTCATGGCTGCTTTACGGTTTTTCATGATTGCTTTAACAATTACCAAGAATTTACTGGCTTAAATGACACAAATTTATTATCTTTCTGCAGGTCCAAAGTTCAATAAGGGTTCCAAGGAATTGCTAGTTTTTTCTTTCTAGGTGTCACAGAAAGAACCCTGTTCCATATACTTATAAGAAACTGAGGTTTCTGGTTACTTTCTGACTATTAGAAGGAAAATCACTCTAATCTTCATGACTGTATAGCTGAAAATTGTACCTAACCATTCTGCACTCTACTTTTAACAGCTCATGTAATAAGAATGAGACTATGTAGATAGCCCTGGACAACCCCCCTGGACAGTTAATTTTGACTGCCAACTACACAGGACTTAGATTCACTACAGAAACAATCCTCTGGGCAGGCCTATGGGAAAATTTTAAAACTAGGCTAAGGTTGGAAGACTCATGCTATAATATAGGCAGTACCATTTAATAAGCTTGAGTCCTAGACTGACTAACAGAAAGAAAGGGAACTAAGAAGCAGCATCCATTGCTCTCTGGTTCTTTACTATGGATGAAATATGACTTGCTGTCTCAAGTCCCCACCATGAGAAATTATGCCTCAAACTGTGATCCAAAATAAACTGTTAAACTGCTTTTTTTTGGTGGGGGTACAGTATTTTGTTGGAGCCTCAATACAAATAACTAGTACACCCCCCCAACTTAAGACCTATAACCCTACTCCCCACCCCAAAAGTTCTATAAATTACTTCATCTTATCTGCAAACTCCCTACTGCCACATACAGTAGTATGCATCCCTTGGGGGACTAGGGCAGGATTATTTGGCACATCATTATTACAATGTAAGATTACCTAGCCACATTATTAAGTGACCATGAAGAACTGCTAAGAGGCAAAACCAATCACACAGAATTGCAAGGGGCAGTGAATAATTTTAAGCCATTTCCTCAGCAAACTGATACAGTGGCTAAGGCCAGACCACCTCCGAATGCTGTACAATCCTCAAACCAAGAACACACATCTACCCTACTCTGCTAGTTCAACAAATGTGACTATGCGGTCACTCAGTCTTCTGTTCTCTGGTTCAGAAATCAAACTGATTGTACTATATTCACTCTAGTTCAGGTCTAAAATTAATTTCACTTATTATCTCAACAGAACCAGAGAAGGGCTTTGTGTTCCACAACTAGAAGCTATATTCATGAAAAAGATATACATGCTGGAAGTCTTAATAAAAAGATTAAAAGCAGGGCTAAAGAGATGGCAGTTAAAAGCACTTACTGCTTTTGCAGAAGACCCAGGTTTGGTTCCTAGCATCCGCATAGTGACTCACAACCATCTGTAGCTTCAGTTTCAGGGACTCTGACACCTTCTCCTGACCTCCACAGGCAATGTGCACACGTGGTATGCATACATATATGTAGGCAAAGCATACTTGCACATTTAAAAAATACATCTTTAAAAAGATTAATAGGAAGAAGCATCTTTTAACAGACCTAAAGCTACTAATGGGAGAGGAGAAATCTGTTCCACCCACCATCTCTCCCCTGTGCACAATGACCCATGAGAGTAGGATTGAAACAGGGCTTTCTGACCTTAAGTCAGTCAAACACATGTTTCTAAGCAGGTACTTTCTCAAATTTGCTGATATTTAGAGGTATGGAAAACTTCAGTGGCAGGAAAACACCAATAGCAAGCTAATGTCCTCTTGGCTCTTTTGGCTGACTTCCCTGTGCCTGGGTCTTGACTATTAATTGAATGCTATTCAGATTCCATCTCAAAAACAAATGAGGATGAAGACCAGAGGCCTGCTTTCTCCAGACTGATAAGAGCAGCACAGTGCAATTATACACGAATAGCTTTGTTTTGGAATGTAATCACCGCCCCAGCCTTCTTCCCAATGGGATGGCAACAGTGTAATTACCTCTTCAGGATTCATTGTTTGGGAATGTAATTCTCCAACAGGCCTTCTTTCTAGGGGAAGGAGCTGCAAGAACAATCTTTAGCTACAAGAATGTTAGAATCTGTATCCCTTTCCTCAGTAGCAGTTTTGTGAGTCCAGCAAGTTATATTTGTTTTCCTAAAATCTGAGTATATATTCCAGCCTATTTTCCTACCTATGAAAAAAATTTACACATCAGTATAGTTCTGCTTGAAAGTGCCAATCTAGAAGTGACCGCCTGAGTTCCAATTCTAGCTCTGTCAACTATGTCTGTTTTTCCCATTTCCTTTATAAAAACAAAACAACAACAAAAACACCAACATAGTACATCATAGAAATGTGAAGATTAGCATGGCAGGAATACTCAAAATAGTATCTGACAGAGTAAACTGTTCTTTTTTTTTTTTTAAGATTTATTTATTTACTGTGTATATAGTATTCTGTCTGCATGTACGCCTGCAGGCCAGAAGAGGACACCAGATCTTGCTACAGATGGTTGTAAGCCACCACGTGGTTGCTGGGAATTGAACTCAGGACCTCTGGAACAGCAGGCAGTGCTCTTAACCTCTGAGCCATCTCTCCAGCTCCAAGTAAACTGTTCTTAAGATTTATATATTTGTTTGTCTGAAACAGGATCTCATACTGTAGCCCAGGCCAGCCTCAAATGTATGATGATGGTGGTCCTGAATTTCTGGCCCTCCTGCTTCTACCACTCAAGTCCTGGAATTACCAGTGTATGCCACCCAGGTTTATGTGGTGCTGGAGATCAAAACCAGAGCTTTATACATGATTAGTCAAGCATTCTATCAACTGAGCTACATCTCCAACTACTGTTTTTTTAAAAAAGCATATTCAAACTGGAGAGTAGTGGAACACACCTTTAATCCCAGCACTTGGGGGGCGTGCAGAGGCAGGAAGATCTCTGCGAGTTCGAGGACAGCCTGGTCTACAGAGTGAGTTCCAAGACAGCCAGGACTATTATTATTTTTTTTTAAAAAAGCATATTTAAAGCTTTTAACATACACTTATGTTAAAGGTGTTAACATACACTTATAATTCCAACACTTAGGAAAGCGGCAAAAAGATGAGGACAGTCTGCACTCCCCTGTCTTGAAGGAAAAAAGTAATTTGAAACATGATATTACACAGCCAACAAATTTAGAAATATGATCTAATACTAGTTCATGGCTATGTCTGAGTCAATAAGTTCCCTATTTTCACAGTCCCTTTGTCATTTTGTCATGATGGGCAATGTTTATGGAAATTACTTTGTTTCTTTGTATGTTAATACAAAGTAACATTAAAAAAAAGTGGGGATTTGCATAATCACTCCTGCTTATTAGAGTGAAATTTCACTCTGGCTGAGTCTGTGACAGTTTTGTACTATTTATTTATTTAATGTTACTAGTCCAAAAGAAACTACCAATACGGTGTTGCAAAACCTTTTTGTGGAGAAGTCAGCAAATACTATAAAAAGAAACCACTAGCAATACATGGTTATGGCAGATGGTAGAGACAGTTCATTCTAGCCATTTTTGTTTGTGAAAATAATTGGTGTATTTTCCTCAAAGGTCTATTGTGCAACCCACTTCTAACTGGGAATTTGAACTTTCTAACAAGTGTCAAGATTTCTCTCTGTTCCTTTGTAGCCCAAACCAGTTAAATCCTCTCCTACAGTAAATGATTTTTTGGGGGTTGTTGTTTGTGTGTGTCATGGAATATTCCTTTATGCTCGGTGAAGATGTGTTATTGTAATTGGTGTAATAAAGAACTGAATGGCCAATAGCTAGATAGGAAGAGGTTAGGCAGGACTCCTGGGGACAGATACACATGGTATCTGGATCCTGTATGGTGTTTTGTTGACTTTGAATTTTTAAAATGCTAATGTACAAAAAAATAGCTTCTGAGAGGTATTAGACTATAGAAATTGCTAAATTAAGCCAACTCATATATTTTAAGAATGTCTTCACTTCAGAACAGAAGTCAAAAAATGTTGTGTTGGGGGAGAGGTTATGCTTTGTTTCCAAAGGAAACAAAAAGTATGATTTTCTTCAATGTTAATACATATCAGATTTCATCGGGGAGGAACTTCGCTGCAGACATGAGGCAGAAAGCCAAGAAAGACTACAGGACAGATGACATACATGCTGACCCCTCTACTATGGTAACAGCTCTGTTCTGTGGTATAATCCTTTTGTACACTGTGAATATGTATTCCTCTCATTGGTTAATAAGCAGCTGCTCTACTGGGCAGTGGTGGTGCACACGTTTAATGCCAGCACTTGGGAGGTAGAGGCAGGTAGATATGTGAGTTTGAGGCCAGTCTGGTCTACAGAGTGAGTTCCAGGACAGGCTCCAAAGCTACACAAAGAAACCCTGTCTCTAAAACCAAAAACATCAACAAACAAAAAACAGAAGCTGCTTTGGCCTATAGCAAGGAAGAATAAAGTCAGGGAAGCCAAACAGAGAAAGAAGGGCAAAGTTGAGAGACACAAGCCAAGCACCCAAGAAGATGTCAGAGAATCATTAAAGCCATGGCCATATGGCAATACACAAATGAAAAGAGGGTTAATTTAAATGTAAGAGCTAGTTAGTAATAAGCCTCAGTTATTGGACAAACATTCTATAATTAATATTAAGTCTCTGAGGAATTACTTAAAAGTGGCTACAGGACTGGGGAGGGAGGGTCTGTTTACAGCTCTGAGACTGGATAGACATGATAAATGCTGTTGGTTACAGAGTTCTCATGACTTACTATTTCATGCCATCCTTTCATATAATAACACAGATGAAGATTTATACTAGTTTGGTTATATAGTATAAATGGACTTATAAAGTGGACAGATATCTTTTACCTGCTCAAACATAGAACCAAAAATCATCTGACTTACGTACACCACACATTCCATACTTGTATATATGTGTATATATGTGTATATATACATATATACATATATATATATATAGCCTTTAAAAGTTTATGTGTTTTCAGAAAAAAAGGAGCAGACACCAATGCAAACAAGGAGCTCACTGATCCAGCCTCTCAGAATGCCTCTGTTACAGTTTCCTCAAAATTCTATATCCAAAACAACTTCAAAGCTGCTAGCTTAGATAGTCCACCCTCACAGACTATCCAGCTAAGACTTCAGATAAGCTCTATACTTTTTCATCACACAGAGACTGAACAAAAAAATAATTCAGCTAGCTCTCCCAGGACTTGATCATTACCCCAATTTTCTCAGGATGCTCTAAAGATGCCAGTGCCTCTGGACAACAGGGAACACTCTAGAGAACATGATGCCCACAATCTCAAAAGGTGAGGTTGGTGGTTTTTGGTCATTTAGGGGTTTATAGATGTTTGCCATCATTTAGGGGGGTTGGTTACAAGTTGTTATTGGTCATGGTAAGGAAAAAAGCTGAATAAAGGAGATTAGATTTAGAAAACTCTAAAGGAAAAGGGGGGAACAGAGTATAGAAATGATGTGATAAAAGGGTACATTGCTGAGTCTACTTTTAAACAAGGCTCCATCCCTGGCTGAGGAAAAAGAGTCATTTTTCTTTAGGAATACGGCTCATGTCCCAGTGGATAGCTCTACAATCTTGCCTATATTGTATACATTAACTGAACTCAATGAGATGGTAATAATAAGAGGACAGGAAGGAGACAGGTTTGTGTAGAAGGGGGAGTTGGAAGGAGGTAAAGTGGGTAGGGAGGGTCAATATACATTATATAAAAAAACAAAAAACGCAGGCTGGAGAGATGGCTCAGTGGTTAAGAGCACTGGCTGCTCTTCCAGAGGTCCTGAGTTCAATTCCCAGCAACCACATGGTGGCTCACAACCACCTGTAATGAGATCTGGCGCTCTCTTCTGGCGTGCGGGCATACATGGAGGCAGAATGTTGTATATATAAGAAATAAATAAATCTTAAAAAAAACTCCAAATAAAATATATTGTATGATGTTTTCAAAGAATAAAAATGCTACTTTTAAAAAGAGGAATGTTTTTTACAGAATGGGGGATGTGGTTATAGAATATAACTAGTTAGCTCTCAAGTGATAATAGAGAAGCAAAAGAAACACTCACAAACTCCAAAAGACATTAAGACATTACTCAGTCACCTATTTACAGTTATCTCTTTCCACATTAAGGCTTGTTCCAAAATATCCATGCTGGCTGTTCCAGTTCAGGTAACAGGGATCGAGGGGGAAGAGCTGACCTTGTGGATCAGCAGGTATTAAAGGAAAATTAACACCCATAGGTTGTCTTTACTTTGGTTATTGGAGTGAGAGGTGCTGCCTGCCAGCTCCCATGGCATTTCCAGCCAGCTTGGAATAAAATAAGGCTTCTGGGGACATGAAAAGGGAAAAATGTAACTTGACCCTGAGGTTTTAAAAAGCAGATGGAGGCTGATGAGAAGGCTCATTAGGTAAAGATACTTAATATCCAGGCCAGATGACCTGAGTTTGATTCCCAGAACCAAAGCAAAGGCAGAAGGAGAGAGCCAACTCTACAAAGTTGTTCTCTAACCTCTATACATGTGCTGTGGCACACGCACCACCCACATCATGTACACAAAAATAATAACAATAAATCATTTTTAAAAGAAGTGGTGAATAGTCTACATGGATCATTACCTTCCTGCATGCATACTCATCACTTAGGGAAAAGTAAATAGAGAAAACAAAGAGGGCTTTACAATAGATTTCTGCTCCCAAAGAAAGTTTATGACGATTAGAAGAATGCCCCTGCCTCCATTAGAAATACGGACTTTGACCTGGTACCGAGGTTTTACCTTCCTTCTATCTGAGCTGGTTTTTAAAGCACTGGATTATTTGTTCCAGGAGATGCAAACAAGCCAAAGCACATACAAATCATATCATAAAGAGAGAAGTGAAGAACTCTAGAACTAAAGTGGGTCATTTCAGATTATTGGACATCCTCAGCAAGCACAATCAAAATGAACAGTAATTCTAAGAAGTACACGTCTTAGAATTTCTATTGCTGTGATAAAACACCAACATTCTAAGTATTTTCCTCTCAGGGAGTAAAGGGTTTGTTCCGCTTAGACTTCCACATTACCAAAGGAAGTCAGGGCAGAAAGCTAGAGACAGAAACTGACTCAGAGGCAGTGGAGGAACATTGCTTACTGACTTGCTCAGACTGCTTTATAATAGTGCCCAGGACCAAACCAGCCCAGGGCTGGCACCACCCACAATGAACTGTTTCTTCCCATAGCAATCACCAATTAAGAAAATGCCCTGAAGGCTTGCCCATAGCCCAATCTGGTAGGGACCTTTTCTCAACTGAGGTTCCCACTTCCCAAATGACTCTAGCTTTTGTCAAACTAACATTAAAACTAGCCCGCACATATCACAACCATGGGACTTAAGCATTTATTTAGATCATGCTAGGTCTATGAAGTTCCAGAGGACAGACAACTCAAAATATAAGTCACCAGCGGGGTTTCATCTAGAACATGATGAAGTTAATTTTTTAAAAAAAGGAAGAAATAAGACAAGTAGGAAGAAAGATTGAAAGTTGGAAGAAAGGTTTGTAATAGTTACTTTTTTGTTGTTGTAGTAGAAAACAGCATGACCAGAAGCAACTTATAGAAGAAAGAGTTTATTTTGGGTTATGGATTCAGAGGGAGAATCCAGAATGGTGGGAAGACATGGCAATAAGCATCAGGCATGTTGTCTGGAGCAGGAAGCCAAGGGATCACATCTTCAAACACAAAGCAGAAAGAGAGAAAATTTTTTACATAGGAGCAAACAATTAGGCTGCTGAACAAATATTTACTTCATTAGCACAAAAGATGTTTTCAAGTGCAAACTCTGTGACTACTTTACTTGGGTAATATACCTAGAGACAACAGTGTGGACACAGAACTGTCAAGCCCTTCATTTACCCACACACTGGTATCCTAGAGTAATCTATACTCAAGGCTGAGGTAGGATGATTATAAATTCAAGGTAATCCCATGCTACTTAGTGGGTTGGAGGATAGCCTGGACGGATAGTCCTTGGGTCACCTTCCTGCAACATACATTGAAAAAAAATTCAGTGAGAGCAAAACAGTAGTAAAGAGCACACTAATTTATATAGGGCACAAATTTTTTTTTTTTTTTTTGGTTTTTCGAGACAGGGTTTCTCTGTAGCTTTGGAGCCTGCACTGGAACTAGCTTTTGTAGACCAGGCTGGTCTCGAACTCACAAAGATCCGCCTGCCTCTGCCTCCCGAGTGCTGGGATTAAAGGTGTGTGCCACCACCGCCCGGCTAGGGCACAAATTTTATAATAAAAACTGCAGAATAGACCAGGCATGGTGGCAAACACCTCTAATCCCAGCACTCTGGTGGCAGAAACAGGAGCACTAGGGTGAGTTTGAGCTACCTTGGGAGCTCTAGGCCATCATGGCCTACAGAGTAATACCCATCTCAAAAAACAACCACCTAAGCAGACAAACAAACAATAAAGCCACAATAAAAACCCTCACATAGTGAGCATCACTCATATCAACTGAATGTCCATTGTGAGTAATACAGTATCAGTCTATGTACTTCACACATAGAAACTTATTATCCTACCTGAAATCTTGGACCTAGAAGTATTCTGGATGTCAGACTTTCCTCCCTTGATTATGGATTATTGGGACCCAAGGGAATTTAAAACTTATGCTTCATGTACACACGGTCTAAAGGTAATTCATACAATATCTTAAATAATTTTATACATGAAATAAGGTAGTGTTGTGTGAACTTTTCCTCCTGCACTGTACTGATGCTCAAAAAGTTGGATTTTTGAACATTTCAGAATTTCAGATTAGAAATGATTCACTTGTTAATTCATTTGACCCTTAATCCTATATACTAAGCCCTATTCTCAGGTTCATTATACAGGTTTAGAAACCTGAGTCCCAAAGTTAAACAAATTACCTAAGATTAAACTTCTAAAAAGAGCAGAATGAATATTTAATCAAAAATAGTCAGGTCCCAAAACCTGCGTATAAATAGACTTACTCTGCAAATGGCAGCTGTACTTCTGTGAGGCCCCACTTAAACAATGAATGAAACACAATCCATGCTTTTTCAAATTATGCTAAAAGTCATACAGTACTCACACAAGTCCAATTCTGAGCTATAGTTTAGCTAACCTATCTGGATTGGCAACAAAACTTCTAGGGGAATCATTAGTATTCTTAGTGGCAGGGCCCAAAACAAATGTACAAACAAACAAAAAACAAAACCTAACCCCTCAAAAATAACACAGAAAACCAAAATCAGGTCACTCCCTGGTTAGACTGTAAGCTCCCTGAGGGCATTTAATTTTGTTGTAACATCCCAAGTGCCTTGGAAACAGCTAAGCCACAAACATTCATACAGTGCTGTGCATTTCAAAATGACTCAGGGTAAAGTAGCATGGGGCAGGGGGAGAAACATTCAGAAAAACCAAGCGTCAAATATTAAAGGAACAGCAAAGTTTATTGACAAGCCCAATATTTTCCATCCTGAAGAAGTATGGGGAATGCAGCGCAAACACCTGAAGACAGGTTCTCAATAAGCACACCTTTCACTGGTGTTCTAAGAAGATTCTAGGGAGATGGATTGAGAGAGAGTACGTAACTGTGCCAATGGTTGTGCATATCAAATAAGCAAAAAAGCTTTACTTAGTGTTGGCCAGCAGCTGGGGCTGTGTTCTCAAGGAGTGCTCCATTTACTATTTCTAGGCAACCAAGCCAGTCCTTTATCATCCTCACTTTCATCACTGGAGCAGAAGGAAAGGTAAATGGGTTAATTATTAAAGCAGTACTAGGTAGTACCACCACCACTAATTGTCCATTTATCTGGGCTCATAAACAGTCACCATAATTGATGTTGAGTTGGAATGTGCTACGCACTTTACCTCCCTAGCTACAGGATTCCAGGCGGGAACAGAGCAGAGAGAGAAAGAATGCAAATCAGTATTTATTCCTATTTGTACTTAATACTGAGATGACCCAACTATATTTATGATCACTCATCTTCCAAGATTTGATAATTAAAGCTCAGAGCTGGTATACTATGACTAGCAAAGCAAACTGTTATACCAGACAATCGTGCTGTTATCAGGTTGTCAAATTAGGATGATTTCTAAAAATCAGAAAACCCAAGGCCGCAGATGTCCACTGAGATTGTCCAAACTAGGCCAGAAAGACCCTGATAGGAACTTCCTAATATACCAGGCAAGTGGAAAACATGTAAGAGAGATCATTAGTATTTTATTAGAAGTAAGAATGCCAGTGTTGGCAATACAGGGTCCATAATTTCAGTACTTGGGCAAGTTGAGGCAGGTCTAGAAGTGTAAAGCCAGGCTGGGCTCCACATTGAGACCCTGTTTCAATGAACAAAAATAATCAAATGAGAAATGATATGTGGAAGGGGACAAGATGCTAATGAAAAAAAAAAACAAATTATTGTAAAGAGATAGCTCTGTCTTACCTAGTCAACAAACAGTAGGATGCTTGGAACATAAGATTACATAAAGCAATTAAGTTGTTGTGCCTGTGACATCTCTGGATTTAACATATATCAATGACTGCACAACAGAGGGAAGAGGAACAACAGAGCTATGGTGGGCAATGTTTACCTATCTTACCCGGTTCAAGTCGGTATAAATATCACATAAATTCTAATAAAATATTCTTTGAAAATTAGTAAAAGCATGGTAAATGAAATTCATGTAATACAAAGTCAATATAAAAGAAATGAGACCCAAAACAAAAGAACAAAAACTAAAGATACAGAAAACAAACACCAAAAAGGCACAATAAACAAAAATCTACAATAATTTTAAATGTGAATTAACTAATAATCCAAAGACAGAGACCGTCTGACTCAAGGAAAAAGAAGATGTGGACCAGTTAGAAGGCTCAGCAAGTACAAGCACTCACTATGTGAACCTAAGAATCCTAGTTTGATCCCCAGAACCATGGTAGAAGGAAAGAACCAGATCCTAAAGCTATCCTCTTTTACAGAGTGTACTAGTTGCATTAGACAGTGCCATGGAAAACGGCACAGGCACGTCCACACTCACATTTACATACAATAAACAGACAAACAAATAACAAATACTAAGGTACAAAAATATTCCTTTCTTTTGCTTTTTTTTTTTTTTTAAAAAAAAAAAGGTTTATTCAAGTCACAGTGGCTTACTCATGGGAGACTGAGGCAGGAGGCTCCCTGTGGATTCAAGGCTAGCGTAGGTTCCAGGACAGCATGAACTAACTACACAGTGAAACTATGGCAGACAAACAGATACACACACACACAACAAAACTAAGTTGAAAATGAAAGATGGAAAAAGATTTGAGATTAGAAACCATGAAAGAGTTGGACTAGCTGTACTAATACAAAAGTAAAAACATTTTAGGAGAGTTAATTTTAATTCATCCTGAGGACATAAAAATTATGAACATGTATGCATCTAATGACAATGTCAAAAACACAGTATTAACCAAGCATCTGCGCTTCACTACCACCACAGAGTACATATTCTGGGCAAGCACAGTTGCTCAGTTAGCCCATATGCTAAGGCAAAAAACAAGTTACAATAAATTTAAAATAACTGAAATCATACAAAATATGTTCTTAAGCCACACCAAAGTTAAATAAGAAATTTTTTTTATAAAAAGGAAAATGGATACAGTCAAAAGTATGTAAAAATAGAAAACTGCACAACTAAACCAGTGGTTCTTGACCTTCCTAATGTGTAATTCTTTAATACAGTTCCGTATGTTAAAGCGACCCCAACCATAAAATTTTTTTGCTACTTCATAACTGTAATTTTGCTACTGTTAAGGGTCATAATGTAATTATCTGTGTTTTCCAATGGTCTTATGTGACCCCAGTGAAGGGTCATTCAACAACTCCAAAAGGGTCACAACCCACAGGTTGAGAACCAAAGGACTAAAGTGTAAAAGGAGAAACAAAGATGACTGGGTACAAGGCCATCTCTTATCGAGGATATCTGATGAGATTCCAATGACCTGTGGGTAAGAGCAAGAAAAAACTGACACTTCCCATTGATTTTAATCAAAATAGTGAATTAAGTACATCAGGCTCACATCTGCCAGGAACAGATGCTCATTAGGATGAAAGTCAAGAGGATTATGCAGGGCAGATAACATACCCTACATTACTCAGACCTTATCTTCAGAAGATTTTTGTTCAAGTAATTAACAGGAAGCTATCCAATGCCAGGACTTCTCATTTCACTTCTCTGAGACTTCAAACATGTCAAAAACTATTACAAGCTTAAGAACTTTTTGGTAGATACTCCCTACTTGAACTCAAGCAAAGTGGCTCAGAAAAGAGAGAGTTAGGCAGATCAGTTTTAATCTTCCAATTCTCCCTTCTCCTAATATGCTGGGCAAATGACTTAACTTCTCTGAGATTGTTTTCTCCCCTGCCAGGTAGAAATGCTTACACCAATATCTATTACACAGGGTCGGAACAATGGTTTACAGAGATAGTGTAAGGGAAAGTACTAAGGAATACACCTAGTCCACCGAGGCTGTGGCTAGCTTCATTTCATTCTTTGCTAAAAAGTCAGCTGGGAGAGCTTTCTAGAATGCTACAATATATGTGTTAGAGACGCAATAGCACTTAAGGGTATATATATTTCTTAAGTATGTATGGGTCCAGAATCTGTGATACACTGCGTTGATAGGTGGTTGGAGAGCAGTAGGAACCTACAGAATTGTAGAGACTGCACCAAGATAAAAGAGAGGAGATAAAGATTAACAACCTACTAGCACTCTGGTGCAATGGCTTCATTTGTCTACAATCATTTCCAGGCTTTGGTGGGAGAAAGCAGATTAGAAGGATCTTAATTTTGCACAAATCTACTTTTATGATAGAATAGATTTGTTGAGGGACTCATTTGTCACCACAGTGCTGGTCACAAATCCTAAAACTGCAGTTGTGTGCTCGTTTTATCTTTCTACATCTGCCAAATTTTTCTGCAAAAAGTCACTCCCCATACAGAGGTTCTACTTATGTTTGGAACCAAAAAATGAGCCGCACTTTAAGGTATGACCTACCACCAAGACTGCAAGATATAGGAGGGCAGGGATTCTGTCTATTTGTTCAACCTTCTAGCCCAGAACACTGCTTGCACTGGAACAACTTCAGAATAAGTATTTCCAAATGTAACTGTTTGAGACCACCACAATCTTGTTGCAATCATAGAAGAGAAAGTATTTTTCCAGGAAAATTAAAAGACCAATTTCACTTGCACTACTGAAAGCCATTATTATAGCACCTTAATTACATGATCACAAGTAAGTTTGAGGAAAAAAAAAAACAAAAACATCTATATCCAGGAGAAGGCTCAGAAAAAAAAAAGCTATTAATAAGATTAATTATAAGGTTTCCCTCAGCAAGCACCACTCAGCTATAAAGGATCAAGCCTAGGAACCACCATTTAAAACAGAAAAACTGAATAAAAACAAAAACAAAAAACAAAACCTCTGAAGGCCAGTGAAAGATCCCTGGGAGCCCTTCCTGTCTTCTGTGTAAAGTTCTTGGAAGAGGAATTCTACTTTGACGCTTTGTCTTTTTTTTTTTTTTTTTTTTAAGCTTTGGAGCCTATCCTGGAACTAGCTCTTTTAAACCATGCTGGCCTCGAACTCACAGAGATTCACCTGCCTCTGCCTCTGAGTGCTGGGATTAAAGGTATGTGCCACCACCAACTGGCTTGCTTTGTCTTTTTAAAATAACTATGGGGTGGCAGACTAAGAAAGTAGCTTGGAGTGTAAGTATTGGAGGGCACTGCCTGGGCTCGGTCTTGTCTCCTCTACTTTCCAGCTTTACAGCTAAGGCCTGTCCAGAGTCACCAGTATTCCTTCCACCACTCATTATATAATACCTGTTGTCTCAGAACTACTGCAAGATTGAAACAAAACTTTCCTAAAGTACTTAAAATGCACCCTTGGATTTTTGTTGCTGTTACTATTATAGTGATGCAATTTTCTAAAGGAAAGATGAAGAAAAAATGACATAGCTGTTAACAGAATATGAAGGGACATCCAAGTATGTACTCATGGAAACAGCTTCATAGGAAGTCACAATAGGCATACTCATATTGCTATTGAGAAACCAAATATTAATGATGAATAAAAACAACTAACACAGGCATAAGGTTCTAGAAGTCTAGACTTCCTTCTCTTGGTGGCATTTACAATTGATAGATAAATTCTCTCAGTAGATGTCATACCAATATAAAACCAAAAAAATTCTAGAACAAGCTCCCTATACACTGGTCAGAAAGTAGGGAATGAAAAGTAAAGATCCAGAATTACTAGAGCAAAGGCAGAACGGAAATAAACTATGCAGCTGCATGTGTGTGTGTGTGTGTGTGTGTGTGTGTGTGTGTGTGTGGCTTTAACACAAAGGAAACAGATTTTGCTGGCAGCAGAAGTGCAAGATGTGCCATGCTAAGTGCTAAATGCAGATGTCTGGCACAAAGAAGGGGGCAGAGGAGCTCTTTGGCATCATTGCCTGGCAGCAAGTGGTTATCTTTCACAAGCCTTCGGCTAAGCCACACAGCAGTGTCAAGCAAAGAGAGGCACAAATCCACTCTCTTTAACAACTAAGTCCAGAGCCCTCTTTTGACGCTATCTGGAGATAAGGCCTATGAAGTTCCAGTGTCTGGCAGAAAAATGCCTGAGCACTGTGGCATTTTAAAATTTGATGCTTGGGGCTGGAGAGATGGCTCAGTAGTTAAGAGCACTGTCTGCCCTTCCAAAGGTCCTGAGTTCAGTTCCCAGTAATGACATGGTGGCTCACAACCATCTGTAATGAGATCTGGTGCCCTCTTCTGGCCTGCAGGCATACATGCAGACAGAATACTGAAAATAATGTATACATAATAAATAAAGATTTAAAAAAGAAAAAGAAAATTCGATGCTAAGTCAAAGGCATTACTTTGGGGAGGACCAGATCCCATAGACTGGCAGCTGCCAAAGCAGCATTCTTCAAATACTAAAACAAAGCTGGGCCTAGTGGCTCAGGCCTTTAATCCCAGCCTCTGGGGGCAAAGGCAAGCAGATCTCTGAGTTCAAGGCAAGCCTGGTCTTCATAGTAAATTCTAAGCCAGTCAAAGATACAAGTGAAACCTTGTCTCAAAACAAAGTTCCCTAAAATATCAGGGCTTGGGACTGCACACTTTTACACCTGTGACATCAGCACTTGGGAGGGAGAGATCAGCATGGTCTACATAGCAAATTCCAGGGTTAGGGTACGATGAAAGACTGTGTAGCTCTCCCACCCACCCACAAAAAAAAGAAGGAAGGAAAAAGAAAAACAAAAGAATGAGAGAGAAAGAAAGAAAAAGAAGCCTAAAACAAAGCGAATAGCATACAACATTCTCATAGTCCCGCAGGGCCATCTTCACACCAGATGCCTTTTTTTAAAAATGTGTATTGGTGTTTTGCCTGCATGTATATCTGTATAAAGGTGTCAGGTACGCTGGAACTGGAGTTAACCAAACAGACAGTTGTGAGCTGCAATGTGGGTACTGGAAATTGAACCCAGGTCGTTCAGAAGAAAAGCCAGTGGTCTTAACCGATGAGCTATCTCTCCAGCCCCCACCAGGTGCCTTTCTACCTTTAATCTTTACATGACCCAGGTTTTCAGGAAACAGAGTGCTATTTAAAATTTTCTAACCAAAGACCTTTTCAAGACATGCCTAATACAACTGAACTGAAGTTTTATACATTTTCAGACATAATTTTTATAAGTTGGCAGTGAAAGTGATGGGAAGGGGGCAAAAATGTAATGAGGAAACAACCTTCACCACAAAAAAATAGATTTCTGCTTTGTTCCCTCTTCTGGATACTGTCTAGAAGTAGCTACATACATGTCCTAGAACCTGGTCCCATCATGCCTCAGAGCTCCAAAGCATGGGTCACTTAAGGAATTCACTCATCATAAACCACCTCAGCAGCATGTGCCCAGCCTATTTTCTGCAATGTGAAGTTCTAAGCAGGCTCCACAAATCTCTCCCCTCCTCCTTCCTCATAAGATTCTAGGCAATGGAATCTTCATGTGCTGGCAGAAGCAAAGAGGTGGAGAGGTGTGTATTAAGCTCTTAATTAAAAGCACAGGATCTCATCATCATGAGTATTTCAACAACTGAACCATGAACAAGATACTTTTATCATCCAATTAAAAAGTATAGACAGCCAGAATTTGGTTACCTATATTAAGATACAGAAGGCTTTAAAATTTTCCTTCCTTCTCCCCCCCCACCCTTTACAAAAAGGCCTGAAGGAAGTAGAACTAAACAAAAGAACCTGTCTCACCCCTACTGATTCTTGCCTGGAAGTAAGAAACTGCATATAGGACCCAACAGATGTTCAGAGAGACGCTAAGAGACTATCATATCAAAAGAGGGAAAAGAGGAAAAAGTTTTAGCTTCCTGCCTTTCACAATTTTAAAATCCAAAGAAATATTTCCTTACCTGCTAGGACCCTGTTAACAGAAGAGTGAGTAGCCAAGCCAGGCTGTCCACGTTCATGAAAAATCCCAGCATAAGGCAAGTACTCGGGCAGCAAAAAACGCCTGTAAGAAGGGATCACACATGAGAAGTCAACTACAGACTACCAAACAATGAAGGTGATCCAAGTCTCAAAGTCATTGGCTAAGTAAGGCTGGCTATAATGGTGTACAACTAGAATCCTAACACTTGGGAGGCTAAAAAAGGAGGATTACAAATTCAAAGTCAGACTGGGCTCAGGAACATAAATCATAACATAATATAGCCTAAAGGATACACTAAACCTAAAAATCCAGGGAAGCTCAAAAAGGTACAAAAAAAAATATCCACAGGATTTGTCCTTTTGTAAATCTGTAACTTGTTACCATCTTTTTTCTAAAGTAATGCTAGCCAGATGTGATGGCACACACATGCCTCTAATCCCAGCACTCACAGAAGAGGCTGACAGATTTCTATGAATTTCAGGCCAACTTGGTCTAATAATGAGTTCCAGGCCAGTTAGAGCTACATAGTGAGACTGAACAAGACTTCTACATTTGAACAGTATACTTTTGGTGCCATATTTCTATGTACTGTGTCTAACTATCTCCCATAAAGTGTTTAGGTGGCAGACTAGAATACAGACTCTTAGGAAACAATTTTATATATGGAAAATCCAAAAGTCAGAGGTTAAGCTAAATTCTAAAGGTCTGGGTGATGTGGCTCAGTGACCGAATACTTTTCTAGCATGTGCCAAGGTCCAATTAAATCAAACAAAAATGAAATCCTAGGCTTTCATCAAGGATCCTTCTGTGCTTAAAACCCAGTTCTTACCTTGGGACAAAGCGTCCAAGTGAAGGCGCAGACATTCTGGCATTGCGGGGAGCTCGGTGCCTAGATCTGTCACCACTGTCCCTAGAGAAAACAGAAATACTACACATTAGACAGTGACTAAAGCAAAATCACTCACCTGTCACCCAACATAAGCATCTGCAAACTAAATTGCTACACTCAGCCTCAAGTTGTTCTGAAAGAATTTTCTTGAGTCAATATACTCTTTGAACTCTGATATATCTGAAAGGGAAGTCTCGGGATCTGAAAAGGCTATATGAGAATGCCTTTTTTGAAAAACAAACAAAAAATGTCTTTTTGTTTTCTTTAATTTTTCAGACAGGGTCGCTCTACGTCTTGGCTGTAATACAACTCGCTATGTAGAACAGGCTAATCTCAAACTCAGAGAACCACTTGTTCCTGGCTCCAGAGTGCTGGAACTAAAGGTGTGCACTACCACATCTGGTCCAAGAATATCTCTTTTTTCATTAGATTCCCTTGGCAGAAAGAGAGACTGATAGAGATTGAGGCTGGGGAGATAGATATGCAGCTCAGTGGCACAGTCCTTGCCTACCTGGCTCATTCTTTAGTATCACCAAAAAGGGCAAGCAGGCAGAAAAACAGGAATAAGAAAAAATCCTTAGTTCTTTGAAAAACTGAAAAGTTGACAGTGATGAAAATATTAGAAAATACAATCCTAACCTAAGACATTTGAGTTTTTTAAACAATGTATAGATTATTGAAACAACAGTAATAAAATTAAGTACCTGCTTAATTTTGAACTAACTTAATTAAGTTAGTTCTATATCATTCTACTTAAATCTCTCTAGCTATCCCATGAGGTATTACCAGTCTGATTTTACATAGGGAAACTAAGAATCAGACAGGCACATCTAAGGTCACAGGCTCATGTGACTGAGGATTTAAGGAAGAGCTGACTTAAACCTTGGGCTCTTTCCACTGTGTTTCACTGCTTCCTAAAAAAAAAAAAAGAGGAAAGAAACTTCACGCGGCTTAAGTTTCCAACACATCAAAGAAACAATAAGCCAAAGGGCATGGGCTGGACCGAACAGCTAATTAGCTGCTTAAACAACTCCAGGAAATAAATGAACCTTTGAGAGACTGATTTGGGACATCTGAATTCTCTCTTTGGATTACTTTCAGATCAATGAGATAATCTTCAAACTAGTCCTGGAACCAAAGATAAAGGAACATTTTGGCTTTTAAGTGGCCCACTGGGAGCTGTACTAACCAGAAACAAGTCTTTTTTTTTTTGGTTTTTCGAGACAGGGTTTCTCTGTAGCTTTGGAGCCTGTCCTGGAAGGTCTCTTGTAGACCAGGTTGTCCTCCAACTCACAGAGATCCGCCTGCCTCTGCTTCCCGAGGGCTGGGATTAAAGGCCTGCGCCTCCGCCGCCCGGCCAGAAACAAGTCTTTTTCGAGACAGGGTTTCTCTGTGGCTTTGGAGCCTGCGCTGGAACTAGCTCTTATAGATCAGGCTGGTCTCGAACTCACAAAGATCCGCCTGCCTCTGCCTCCCGAGTGCTGGGATTAAAGGCGTGCGCCACCACCGCCCGGCCAGAAACAAGTCTTTAAAGGTTTTACTGTTAGGTAGAATGGGCTTCTGAGCATTAAGAGCAATCAATATTAAGGCTACTTGGAAGCTGATCCATTAGAAGTCAGTATTTGGGTTCTTTCCCCCCCTCGAAAGAAATGGTGCAGAACCGGGCGGTGGTGGTGCACGCCTTTAATCCCAGCACTCGGGAGGCAGAGGCAGGGGGATCTCTGTGAGTTTGAGGCCAGCCTGGTCTACAAAGTGAGTTCCAGGACAGGCTCCAAAGCTACACAAAGAAACCATTGTCTCAAAAAACCCAATCAAACAAACAAAGAAGTGTGCTACTGTTTTCCTAAGATATTGTATTTTGTTGACTTGAAACTCTGGGGATAAAAGAAAAGGAGAAAGATATAAGATTACATAGGCAGTAAAAAGGAAGGTAGGGTAAAAAATAATTTATGAGAGGAATGGAGATCTGGAAAGATGAATCATGGTATATAAAGTTTGCCATGTAAGCACCAAAACTGATGTTCTGATTCCCAGAACTCATATAAAAGCTGGGCTGTCATGGAAGCAGCTTGTAATTCTAGGAGGAAACAGGGGGATTCCACAAAGAAAGCTGGCTATCTAGTTAAGATAGCCAGAATCAGGGAGCTCTGGGTTCATCAAGACACCCTGCCTTAACAAATTAAGTGAAGGAGCAATCAAGGAAGATATTCAGCATCAACTTCAAGTCAAGTCCACACACGTTTACCCCTCCAACCATGTCCACATGCATGTCCACACACACACACACACCACAGACACACATGGACATACACAAATACATCAGAAGGGGCTAACCAATAAAATGCGATGATTGCAGAGCTCTTCCCATACACACAAAGAAGCTGATTGTTAAGCAAACAAGATAGCTCTCAAACTAAACATACTATTATTTTTCAAATATGTGATTTTGGCTGTGATCAGTTAAAGTACACGTCTATAGATCCATTCCCTTCTGGTAACATGGAATATAATCTGGGGTTAACAGATGGGAAGGACAGAGTACTACACAGTACTAGTGAAGTGCCAATGCTTTAAAACCTGGTGAGAGATGACAAATGACAACAGTGAGTGGGGAGAAGTCTGACCCCTACAATACATATCACAAACCCCTTTTTGCTGTTTTAAAACCTAAAAGCTGTATTTTTCCATTTTAAATGAGAGTGAGCTAAAATAGTAAGTAATTTAATGTAGAAACACTAATACACAGACAAATTAAACAAAAAAGGGAGAGGGGCTAATATACAGGGGTAATAGCTCTAAAATGTTTGGTAATTATCGAAACATGAAATATAAAGGAGAATAAAAACAGCCTCAAGTCAGGTATGGTGACACACATATAGCGATCCCAGCATTCAGGAGGTTGAAGTAGGAGGACTGAAAGGTTTGAGGCCAGCCTGGGCTGCACATTGAGACCTAATCACCAAACACAGACAGACAACAGGCAAAACTGGCTCAGATATAAACAAATTTTCAAATGTATGGCATCACAGAAGAATAACATACAAGTGAGTAGAGATGTCTCTGTTGGTCTTCATCTTGGCACCTTGGGTAAGGATGGATAAGCAGGACCTGAACAGCATCTCAATAACATGCAGATAAGCCTCTTAACTCAAAGTGTTAGGACTCTAGCAACAGAAAAACAACAGGACAAGAGCCAGAACAATTAGGGAATATGAAACGTGGGAAACATACAAATGAATATTGTCTGAGGGAGAAACAAGCAATATTCTCTAAGAGAAAATAACATAACAGACAAGCAGCTCAAATGTTTACTAACCAGGAAAAACCCTGAAAAGAAGAATGTGTCAAGGTAGCAATGATCAGAATGACCAAAAGCCAAATTGGGTGACAAGAGGGAGGGAAAAAATTGGTACAGTATACAAAATTCACCGAGAAAGACAGTTTCAAGTAAGCTCAAGTGGGAAGAACAACTGATTTTACTACTTATAAAGATTGGGAGATGACTGGTGATGGGAAAACAAATTTCAGTGCATAGGAAATTTGGGAGAATGAGATAATGGTAAGAGACTTCCAGGGAAAGACCAAAGGAATTAGAAACACTTAAAATAATGACATATTCAGAAGACTAGGAGCTAACACAGCTCAAAGAAAGCAATCTGCATGAGCTAGAAGGCAGTGAAAGACGTCAAATAGAGACTGCATATGGTGCCAAATGAGCAGACCCAGCAGGCTGACCTTAGCAGTATTGGTGATTGCTAAGTACTGGGCTCTACCATAATATAGCTAACAACCTTTAATGGGAAATAAGTGAAGAGTACACAAACATGTTAGTGCTGTCTCTCTACCAAGGAGGGGTACTTTTTAAGGGAACACCCAAGAAATCCTCATCAATTGTAACAGCCAGAAGCTGCCTTTAAGCCAGCAGGAAAGAAACTGTCTGCGTTATTAATGGCTTTCCCAGTTGTTGAACTCTGTGTATCTCTGATTAACTCTCTAAGGGGTATCTGGGAGAAGGGGGAGGAATAAAATTTTGTTACAAATGACTTTATAAAGAAACATCCTACAAACAAGCTTCTAAGACAAGTGTTAATAAAAGACAATGAATCTCCAGAAAAACAGAGAGACACAGTGGCAATTCTGCTAAATGTCTAGGATTTATGGCCTCAAAGAAAAACCATAATCTAAAGGAATGAAAACTACACCTACAGACAGTTGTCTGAGCCCTGACCAGACAGACAGGTTGTCATTGTTCCTCAGTGACAAACAGCTCTGATCTGAGCCTTGGGGACTAAATCTCTTGCATCAAAAAGCTCAAAAGGCCATTGTCTTTCTGACAGTACAGTTGATCAAAAAAACCTTGTCTAAAAGCAAATACCATGTTTCCCTTTTCTTATGCTTCTACTCTGCAGACAGTAAAGGCAGATTTTGCATTCCTATTTCTGAAAGCACACTGATCTTGGTCAAGTCTTCCAGGCTGCTATTAGAAACTGAGGCCCAGTCCGTATTTCCAGGGACTCCACTGACACAGGGTTTAAACTTTAGTTCCAGTTGCTATCCCTTGTAAGAAACCTAATAGTATAGGTCTCCCAAAACAGCAGAGCCTTAATTTTTCTCCAAGGAATACTAATAAGATAATTCTCATTTACAAATTCTTGTCCTCCCTTTTTCTACCTCCTAATTTCATTTGCCTACATTATGCAAATTTATATTCTTATTGTGCATTTTCTGATAAAACAAACATAAATCTAAGTGGTAATATCTTCTTCCTTGTACCTCCTGGATGCTTAAATTCATTCCTTCTGTATTTTCCCATGTTCAGCCCAGGCACAATCTAGATATAATCTACTTCTTCTCTTCAGTTCTTCTTCTCCATTACCCAAATTAAATATTCATATGTACTTTATTTGCTCAGGAATAGTAGGATTTCTAAAGCTAACAGACATTGCTACACATTTCTAAGCAACAGGTCATACTCCTTGGTAAAGAAGTAGTATTTATAGGTAGATATTTTATAAATATATTGAGGCTTGACAATTGTCAAATAGCCTTCTCCTATAGAGGTCTCCACACTTCCTGAGAATTTTCATTACTCTCTCTTTGCTGAGTATGAAGGAAAACATTCTAAGGCAGTTAACACCAAGAACCTTAGGGCTAAAAGAAGTGTCACCGTTATACAATTTTCTTTGCTATCAGACATCAGGCCCTGGAGAACAGGAGTTGTTCTCCAACCTGCTCTTCTACATCAGTACACTTGTCAAAGTAGGATCCCTTAACCAAGGCTTTTAAGAGTTGGTTGTGGCAACACTGAATAACAACTGTCCCCACTACACACAAAGTGCAATTTGATACTTGTCAAGCCTCAATGTGTTTATAAAAATATCTACTTATATAAATACTACTTCTTTTTTTTTTGTTTTTGTTTTTGTTTTTCGCGACAGGGTTTCTCTGTAGCTTTGGAGCCTGTCCTGGAACTAGATCTTGTAGACCAGGCTGGCCTCAAACTCGCAGAGATCCGCCTGCCTCTGCCTCCCGAGTGCTGGGATTAAAGGCGTGCGCCACCACTGCCCAGCTAAATACTACTTCTTTTTTTTTTTTAAGATTTATTTATTTATTATGTATACAGCATTCTGCCTGTGTGCATACCTGCACCCCCAAAGAGGGCACCAGATCTCATTATAGATGGTTGTGAGCCACCATGTGGTTGCTGGGAATTGAACTCAGGACCTCTGGAAGAACAGTCAGTGTTCTTAACCACTGAGCCATCTCTCCAGCCCTAAATACTACTTCTTTACCAAGGGTTATGACTGCTTGTTTAATAAAGGATCCAGGTGATGATGGTGCAAGCTTTTAATCCCGCACTCGGATCTCTGTGAATTCAAGGCCAGCCTGGGCTACAGAGCGAGTTCCAGGATAGGCTCCAAACCTACACAGAGAAACCCTGTCTTGAACAACAAAAACAACAAAGGGGAGGGGGAGAGGAGAGAGATAGGTATAAAAATAACCAGAATCAAGGGTCACTGAAATAGTTCGGTATGTAAAAGTGTTTGCCCCCAAAGCCAGACGTTCAGTTTGAGTTCCAGATCCCACAGTGGAAGAGATAAAGAAGAACACTGTTTCTGTCTCTGTCTCTGTCTCTGTCTCTGTCTCTGTCTCTCTCTCTCTCTCTCTCTCTCTCTCTCTCTCTCTCTCCAGCATTTCTCTAAGTAACAGCTCTGGCTGTCCTGGAACTCACTTTGTAGACCAGGCTGGCCTTGAACTCACAGAAATCCGAGTATGGGATTAAAAGCATGCACCATCATCACCTGGATCCTTTTCTTTATTAAACAATTGGTTTTTTGGGTTGCTTTATTTTTTTGAGACAAGGTCTCTATGTAGCCCTGACTGTCCTAAAATATAGTATATATCTCAGGATGGCCTTGAATTCACAGAGATCCACCTCTGCCTCTGCCTCCCAAGTGCTGGGATTAAAGGTGTGCGTGCACCAACAAGGCCCAAACCCTTTCTTTTAGTTTCTTTTCTCTTTCGTTCTTTCTTTCTTTTCTTTCTTTCTTTCATTTTTTGAGATAGTTTCTCTGTAGCTGTGGAACCCACTCTTTCTTTCTAATAATAATCTTTTAATTAAAAAAAAATAAGACTAACTAGAGTAGAATAAATACACATACTATTTCTCCTGCAGATCTTAGCAACTACTGGAACAAAGCACTTTTCTTGGTCTTTCTGTAAGAGTCACCTGTCCTCTTATCTTGAGGGAAAGTGAAATTAAAGTAAGAGCTTTGCTATGCTTATATAATATCTACATTCAAGCAAGCGGGCTGAGCTCTAACACAGGAAGACAGTAATGTCAATGGGCAGACACACTTTTACCCTGCTTGTAAATATTTGTATGCGAAGACAGCTGGCTGAGGACTTTAGAACAGACCTGCTGACAGCAGGTTTCTGGATGTTTGTACATTTTGATAAACACTGAAATCTTGCCATTTCAATCCTTACCACAGACAGAGATGAATGGCAGAAGAAAATGCTTGC
This sequence comes from Dicrostonyx torquatus, assembly GCA_028555095.1. Classification (NCBI taxonomy): domain Eukaryota; kingdom Metazoa; phylum Chordata; class Mammalia; order Rodentia; family Cricetidae; genus Dicrostonyx; species Dicrostonyx torquatus. The sequence goes on from JAQHUG010000045.1 coordinate 8,912,612, forward strand.
CTAGGAAGATGGCCACCAATCCAGACTACAAAGAATAGAATATTTAACCTGACCAACTTTCAAGGGCATCCTTCCTGAAGATAAGTTGGAAAGGTCTTCTTCCACAAAAAATGTATGAAAGAGCCCAAATATGATTGTACATCACTGTTAAAGGACTGAAGATATTAAATATACTGATTCCTGTTCTCTAATCTGAGATATCTCTGATATGGTAATATCCTCAGTCAGAGAACATAAGATAAGATTGAGTTATTAACCCTGTTGTTTGGTCATTATAAGGATTAAACAAAAATTTAAAATCTATTATCTCTATGTAAATAATCTACATTTTTATATAAGTATGGCTACTTCATAAATTAGTACATATACATATATAGATATGAAGTTGACACTTTGGCATACATACTATAAACACAAGTTGATAACAACTATAGATAAAAAATATACTATAGTAGCGTATTCCTTTTATTCAATTGATGATAAAAGAGAACCAAAGAAAACATGATTTAGTTTTTGGCGACTTTTTACATCTGAATGAAAATTTCTAAAGAAGAGTAAAATGGATCTATGACTTAGAAAACGAGAGAGTAGGGAGGCCTATGTAAGGCCCCACAGGCAGGACCATGATGTGCTGAGAAGGTATGGAAACAAATAAAGCAGTGTCTGTTAAATGTGTTCTGTTAGGCAGATCCCAGGTCACATAAACCTTACCTGCTCCTCTGTACTAAAATAACTTTAAATTATGAATATATACCCACTGCCCCCCCCACATACAACTACATTTTTTTTTTCCCTGAGGGCTAGAGAGACAGTTCAGCAGTTAAGAGCACTTGTCGCTCTTCCAGGAGACTCAGGTTCAGTCTGAGCTCACAAGTGTCTATAACTCTAGTTCCAGGAGACCTGACACCCTTGTCTGGTCTCTTTGGGGACCAGATAACCAGTGGTACACAGACATAAATGCAGGCAAAACACCCACACATGTAAGATAAAAATTAATTTAAAAATTAACATCCTTACTATCAATATCAAAGCTAAGGAATAGGATTATGGCAAATAAATTAGAACAGGTGTTACATTCCCTAAGCTCATTCTTTCCTCTTCTGAAAACTAGAGATTGAAAGAAGCAACTACAACCAGTACTCAGCTTATAGGACCAGGAAGAAGAGAGAGCAGCTAAAAAAAAAGATGGAACAAATGACAGGTCAGTATCAACCTTTTTCACCAGAAGACCTGGACTACTCATGTTAAGGTAGATTATGGTTTGCACCAGAACTACCTTCCTTCAAAAGGCAAGGATCTAGGGAAAGACTTATGAGTGAGGCTTTGGGGAAATTAACCCTGGCTAATATACACACCTAGGGAAAGGAGGGGAAAAAAAACCCACTGGTAAGCTGATGAAGGAAAGGTAAAGAAGACAATGTAAAATGAGGTCATGCTGAAGCCCAGGGAGACGATGAGAGCACAGGTGGGCTGGGGAAGCACACACAGAAGGCAGTCTGACAGAGGAAAATCGAGGGGGAAGAAAGGGGAGAGTGAGGAGGTGGCATCAGAAGAAAGGGAAGGTAAAATGAGAACAGAACATTTTAAACTAACCCAGAACTCCATTATGAAGGACAAGTCACGAGGCAGAGTACAGCTGAAAGGCATGATCTCCACATTACACCACTGGTAACAGATAATTTAGACTTCTAAGCATGCATGGAAAGAAGCTAGGCAAGTCAGAAGCCTGACTCCCAGAGCACTATATGATGAGCTAAAGTCACCCAGGTTTTTCAGCAGCACTGCAACATCAGCAACTTCAGTATATATGTTTCTCTCTTTCCTCTCTCTTCCTCCTCCACAACCCCCTCCCCACTGTGTGTATGTGTTTATAGTACTGGGGAATCCAACACAGGACCTCACATGCTAAGCAGGCGAACTACATCCAAAGTCCATTAGCATATATGTTTAAACCATTTCCCTGAGTAAACCTGGTGCTAGAAAAATTATTACATCCCCAAGACAACATATGTCATTATAGGCATCTCTCTGGCTCATTTCACTGCTACATGCAGTCGTTTTGCCCAGGAGGACAGATAGAGAAAAGGGCAAGTTGAGGGTCAGAGAGGTGCTGGGTTCTTCTTCAGTGATTGCTGACACAGGACCACCACACACCTGCTTCATGCTACTCTTGCATTTACTGAACATTTAAATCTTTTTCAGACCAATGTATTGGTGTAGGAGGGTCCTTGGAACACAGCCCACACCTCTTACTACAATCTATGTTCTTCCTTTTGTTTCCCAGAATTCAAATGTTGGTTTGTTCACCAAAAACATCAGGAAGTCAAGCGGCACAATGGTTGTTTCAGTTTATCCTAGTTCTTTCTGGAAAGGGATCAAATATACCATACAAGATAGCTTATGGAGATATATCCATGCAGTTGACCAGAGGGTGGTGGTTGAGGGAGAGGTAAGAACTCTTAAGATCCCAGACCTACTAAGGTGTGCTAATACTCGAATAATGCCATCAGAAAAAGGAGAAGGAAATGCTTCTTTTTCTTTTGCATATTAAAGAACAGCAAAACACAAAAATCAAAACAAAAGCCAAATGTCTAATTTGATACAAGGCAGGAAAACCCAGTTTCAGGATGGCAATACAACAAATGGTTAGAAGGTCAGGAATAGAATATCTGAGAGGCAAAATTGTGCAGTGGGGTTGGAAAGCATGGACTCTGAAGTCTGGGGCTGATCCTCCTCATCTGGCCTCATCCCTACCCCATTCAACAACAATAACAACAAAAGGAAGGAAGGAAGGAAGGAAGGAAGGAAGGAAGGAAGGAAGGAAGGAAGGAAGGAAGGAAGCAAGCAAGCAAGCAAGCAAGCAAGCAAGCAAGCAAGAAGGAAGGAAGAAGAGGCAGTGGCATCAGCTTCAGCTGAGGCTGCAATGCGGAAAAGGGTGGTGGCAGCATAAAGCAGTCACTTCTCAACCTGCTACTGTCATGTTCCTGGCCCTACCAGTAATCCCTCTGAGTGTCTAACAGGTGACATTCAAAGAATTACTGGTGGGGCTAGGAACAAGAAGACTATTAAGTTGATGCAAAAGAGTTAGACCTCAAGGAATTAAGTTTATTCAGGTTACTGAGATAGAAGATTCACTTTAAGGAAATCTAATATTTAAAATGAAACTTAATCCTCACATCTACTCCAGTTAGGAGAATAAGGCTCCTGCTTCCTTTATCCTCTGAAGATAGCCCACAAGGAGATACAAATGTGGCCAGGGGAGCAGCAGTCATTCTTTCCCACTCAGACCTGGGGCCCAATGGGCTGTCTTTTTCCAAAGGCTCCAGTGATTCAGCAATGCATCTGCCAGAAATAGGAGTGCTCTGGGGTCGTGAAGGCCTCTCTCTCTCTCTGCTCCTTATCCCAGCTTGCAACTCATAAGCAATAACTTAAGGATTGGGAGCAAGAATGCTCACCACTGCTACAAAAGCAGTGGCCAACTTGGAAGCACTCTCAGACTGGGAGAAAGAGGAAGGAAGCAGACTGAGAATATACTTACTCAAAGTCCTCAAATTCCAAGTCGGTTCCCTCTACTGATGGACCCTGGTTGTCTGAGGAAGATGAGGTGGAAGAACGAAGACGATTCTGTTGGTAGCGCATGGAGCGCTGGCGAATACTGTCTCTCCGTGAGAGATACTGGATCATCCTCTGGGCGTAGTATGCAGCAGGAGATAATCTGAGAGAGACAGAGATGGACAAACACAAACTAGCACTAATTTGGGGAATACTGTGAAAGACAGTAAAGCCAGCTCTCCCATGGCATCTCCCTGCTGAGACAAACTCTGGATACACAAATATAACAGGCGGTTTAAGTGACCAGGAGGTTTGTGCTGTGGAATATGTGCACCAGACTATCACCAATGCTTCTGTTCTAAGACAGTGTAATCAGTCATCTCCTTCCCAAGAGGATTAGCACTGGGCCTTTCTTCTATCTTAGCCCCTATGGAACCTGGCTTAGCTTTCCAGCGTGTCCTTAAATAGTTCTTCCTTGTTCCTTATCAATCCACAAAATTTAAGAAATGAAAGAGACCTTAGTAATCAAGTCTGATCATTTACAGATAAGAAAACAGGCCAGAAGGTGATAATACTTAGATGATTAATAAAGACACTCATGGGTCTTCACCAGTACTTCCTTCTTCAAACACACATAGTTCCAGCTTTCGCCTAGTTCCTTATAATCATCTCTTTCAAACTGGTATTTCCCTCCCTCACATATTAATCATAGGTATTTGTGCACAGAAAAGTATTCAGGACAGGGATTGAGAGTCATTGTGTACTTGGGAGAACAGAAAAACCTAATAGAAAAAAGAATTTCCTATTCCTAGAATTACAGCAATGGAGGCTACATCTCCCTTGCTAGGGTTCCAATAAACTATCAGTCTAGACAACAGCTGAAGCAAAAAACCTGCCTTAAAGTTCTCTAACATTTTGGGGGGGGGAGTCAAAATAGGGTTTCTCCGTCACTTTGGAGCCTGTCCTGGAACTTGCTCTGTAGACCAGGCTGGCCTCAAACTCAGAGAGCCGCCTGCCTCTGCCTCCTTAGTGCTGGGATTAAAGGTGTGTGCCATCACTGCTCAGCTCTCTAACAATTTCTAATATATCACACAATTGTACACATTTTTCCCCTTCTTAAAGTTTTCCTCCATCTTATAAAACTTTTCTATAATTTGAGGCTACAAACTGAGAACATGTGAGAACAAGAGAAAAATGTCTTATATGATAATGTTAAGTGACTACTAAGCCAACTGCAAGACTTAAAATTTGAGAAGCACACAATGATCCAAGTCCACTAAGAAATTACAGCCCATAGAAATACAGAAGAATACAAATGAGAGGTCATTTGCATTATTGTCATCATTTGGGAAAACCTGGGAAACAACTCAGAAGCCCAGCAACAGAGTAAATAAATTACATCCATAGAGAGGAACACTATGAGTCCACTAAGAAGAATAATTTGCTGGGCACAGTGACACATGCCTATAATCTCAAGACTAGGAATCCAGAGGCAGATGGATCAGGAGTTAAAGGTCAGTTCCAGCTATATGAGTCTGAGGCTAGCCTGAGCTATGACATCCTGTCTCAAAAGTTTAAAGTGGGTGTGTGCGTAACAATCATCTCCATCTGCTCATAAGGAAACTCTTCTAAAAGAAAGTTTTAAGGTAGAGAAAGGGTTATAGAATATGTGTGTATGTATATACATATATATGCACACATACATATTTATTAATATATATAAGTATTTCTGTATTTAAGGAATAACAAAGTCATAAACCTGAAGTTACAAACCTAGAGCCACAAACCTGGGAGATTTTTTTTTAATGAAGTTTGTATATTAAAAAGAGAAGTGTTTTGTTTTTATTGAGAATATTATAAAACTGATTGAGAATAACTGTATCTAAATGATAGAAAAATATTTATTGCTGAGACTATGGCTGGGAGGCTTGCAAATTTGAGGCCAATTGAGCAATTTATATTATTAGGAGAGTCATTCCCCAAAATTGTAAACATCTTGTAGTATGTTTCAGAACCTTTGATACACTGTTCTCAGGAATTCTACCTTCCTAGGCCAAAAGAGATCTTGTAGTCAACTTCAATGAGGCCTATCAAAGTTGTCCTTCAGGGCAGTCATCAAATGGAATTTTCAAGGAGTTGGTTGGTAATTATTGGAACTCAAAGTTTCTTGGTTAAAATAATATGCTACACTGAGCATGCTGAATCCAAATTACCTTTGTACAGTAGGTGGGCATGAGATATACAGAAACAGAAGCCTAGACCAAAATAATTGGAAAACTCGAACGACTTCCACGAAGCCTCATCTCGTGGTATTTTCATTACTCATTCGAGCACCTGTTGCCAAGCATTCAATCACTGAACACCAAAATTTGGACAGAAGTGAGTGTTTTTGTACTGTTCTTATTGCTAGATAATATATCAAAATCTTCCAGTAGAAATAAAACTTGGATTAAGTTCAAAGGAATCAGACCAGGGAAGAAAATACATAGTAACAGGAGAAATTTTCAAGAGAACTGATCTGGATGAGACCAAAAGTGTACCCATTTCTCAGATTTATGGAAAACCAGAAATAATAGTAAAAAATGTATTGTTACTGATAACTGTGGTAGAAATGTTACTGGTGATAATGAATAAAGACTACCCTACGTGTACAACATTGCATTAACTCAAGTTGTTTAATTTTACTGTATGAATTTCCTAAACTATAAAACTACATTATCAGTGATTACAAATAAATAAATAAAGGAGGAGGTGAGGTTTCTGACATCATAGACTTTGCCTCTTATGTATCTAGGGGAAAACTAGGTTTCTGCATACTTTGGAAAATGTCCCCAAAAAACCTTGGACTATCCATAATATAAGACATAACTAAGAGAAGAAAAGAAATAAAGTAATATGTGGAGAGATGGTAACAAAATACCCTACTGCTGAGGAGCTGGAACACTCTCCAAACACCCACAAAGTATTCCAAGTGAGAAACTTAAGTGTTTAGGAAGTCTCGCTTCTTGACCCTTCGCTAGTAAAGAATTAGAGTAGGAGTAAATATGAGATTCTAAAGAAAAGACAACAGCTGTAATCTCTGCATTGAGGAAGAGACAGGAAGATACAAGTTTGAGGCTAGTCTTCACTGGGTGTACGGGAGAGACAGGTCAATACAGGCTGTACATTCAGCCCTGTCGAAAAATGAATCATTGAAGTTTCCCAATCTAAAATTTCTGAGGATAAGATTCCTACTGCTTTCTGTAAAGAAACTTTTTGTTTGTTTGTTTTTCTTTTTCCCTTTTCTTTTCTTGAGATACATTACATACGCAGTCTCTCTATACAGTTCTAGTAGTTCTGACTCTCACTATGAAAACCAGGCCAGCCTCAACTCAGAGATCCCCCGTGTCTGCTTCCCGATTGCTGGGATTAAAGGTGTGCACTGCCATGGTCAGCCTGAAAAGAAACTGTTTCATAGCAAGAAGTTGTGCTGAGTGTCTAAGGTTCTAGAAATGTGAGAGTTTTCTTTCCCTTTCCAAGGGCGTATACATTCTCCAACATAACTAGAGGCTGCTGTAAATGCCGTTGCTTCAGTTCCCATCTGAATTGCCTGCCTATTTTTAAAGTCCTCTTCTCTACTGTTTAGATCCTTAGATTTGCTAACTCTAGGATATGGAAAACAAAGTAAGAGGGCCACAGAAAGTTTATTTTCCACTAGTATCTTGGGAGGAATAATAGTCAAGTTAGCCCTTTTCAGCTATGACAACCACACGGGGCTGCTTTCTGCTGATAAATGTAATACAACAACTCAATATTCCAGCCTTAGTTTTATTATCAGCACCATCATCAGCACCAGGGAATTCAGGACAGTTTCTTAAGCTCATATGAAAAAATGTCCTCCCCCGCCCCAACTTCGAAAAATTTCAGGATTAGGAAAATAAAATATTTGGTTGGGATGGATAGGGATCTTGCTGTAAAAGCAAAAGGATCTCAGTTCAACGCTCCCATACCCATGTAAAAGCTGGTCATGGTCCAGGTACCTACGATCCCAGCACTGCAGCGGGGAGACAGGTAGATTCCAGGTACATATGCCTAGATATAATGGCAAGCTTCTAATTCAGTAAGAGATACTACCTCAAAAAATTAATAATAATTTAACAACAACAATAATTTGGAGAACAACAGAGGAAGTCTTCCTTTGGCCTCTACATGGACCCAGACCACAAATACACATGTGCATATAACACTCCCCTCACACACACAGTCTTCAATAATGTTTCAAATGTCTTCTAAAACAGTATAAAGCAATCACTTCAATAAAATGACAACTTATTTCATTCAATTATTCTTCCTTCATCTCTTCTTTTGGATAGTGTCCAAACACTGGTGGCGCACGCCTTTAATCCCAGCACTTAGGAGGCAGAGGCAGGAGGATCCCTGTGAATTTGAGGCCAGCCTGGTCTACAAGTGCTAGTTCCAGGACAGGCTCTAAAGCCACAGAAAAACCCTGTCTTGAAAAACAAACAAACAAAACTGGCTTGTTTTTTACCCTTTTGATAGTCTAAATTTGTTTAAGTATTTTCCCTAGAAATAAAATGTTCGAAACTTTGGCTCTCTTTTTGGCTGTCCATCTGATGGGCAACAGCTTCTTGAGCAGCAGGAAAGAACACCTATGGCCTCCACAGGTACTCCCTTTAGTACCCTACTGACAGATGGTGAGTCCCAAAGAACTAAAGCTCAGTTAGAATCCTGTCACAAAAGAAGCTGTGCACTTACCTGCAACAATTCCCAACCACCTGAAACACCTGCCTTAACACTGTAACTGAAAAGTAAAAGAGCACCAGGACCAGAGAGGCACAGGTGGGGCTTCCCCCAACTTGGCAACCCCAAGGGCCGCCCCTCCCCCCTCCTAGTGCCATTTCTCACTTTGGCCTTACCTCGCTGGGTCTGGGTAAATTGGGTGCTCTCTGGATCCTGCTCCATCATAACGGGATAATGAAATGAGGGAAGACTCCAGCAGCCTCCTAGCAGAGATTAAAAAAATGGCAATAATCCCTGTCAATTACCAACTCAGAGGTCAATCATAAGGGAAATGGGGGAGAGGTAAATAACATCCCCCTTTGCAGCCAGCTAGCACCTATTATCTAGGGTCTTACTCTTCCAACAATAAACTATATGGAGATATTAATAAATGAAGAGCTACATAGCTCCTATACTGGATGTGAACACTGTATTATGCTGAACACTGTTCTCTGGCAAGACACACACAAATGCATCAGAAACATGATTTTCTATCTCTTTACAGCACCTCCAGCAGACAAAGAGGAGGCTAGAAGCAACATGAGAGGAAAATGAGGCATACACAGAGACCATCACACATTTATCCTGACGATCGGCTCCTGTACACCATCAGTCCACATACCCTCATTTTCCACTCCTGCTCTACCACACCCTTCTTTTGAGAAAGAGTATACATACCCAGGACTCATTTAATAACTGGCAAAATACTTTCCTTCTATCTATCATCCAGTCCCATCATAAATTCAACTGATGATAATAACACACATTTTATTACTTTTTGGGTACCAGGCCCAAAGCATACCCACAAGATGTTAAGAATTACTACATATATAAGAACACTGAGACTAGAGATTTAAATATATAGGCCCAAGACACGCAACTATTAAGGATTCCCATGAAGACCTATCTCAGTTTCCAAGTGCTTTGAATCTTCATACAGCCTTCCAGAGGCAAACTAGAAAACAAGTGCCTACTGCATGTAGCCATGGTGAGCAACGGCTACCAGCACACAGGAAGATTAGGATCCTATCCCTAAGCTACAGCCAAGTATTACCAAGTCACAAGCTCGGTTCAGTATTGTTGCCTTGTCTGAAAACCAGAAATCTGGACTTCTGAATGAAGTTTCATGGTTAAGTTTTAGTGAACTCCCCTCTTTAAGTACAACAAAGGCTATTTAAATAAGACACATCCACTAACAGGTGTGCTTCAGGGGCTTCCTGGTCTACCATACTACTTCTCAACTCATATACACTCGGCAGTGAGTCACACTCCTAGCAGAGAACACATCTCAAAGGAAGTGGTCTCAGGAAAAAAAAAAGTGCATGTTGTTCTTCCCAGCAGCATCTTGCCTGGCTCTCCCAGGAACAGGTCTCAGGCTCCCTGCCAGATTCTTCCTTAAACAGATCTGAAGAATAAGAACAGCAGCTACCCTTCTTTTCCAATTGAGTTAAGACAATTCAGTATTATTAAAACCAGCTGGCTTTAGGTATAGTCATGGGCCGTCACTATCCCAGCAACTGGCCCATGATGGCATTTCCAGTCAAAGTCAACACAGAAACAACTGTCACCCCATCTTTTACCCTTTCTGCCTGGGACAACCAACCATTAAAGTATGTTTTTGACCGAGACACTTCAAACAACTCGCACACCCAAATGGAAAGAATACCATATACCCAGTGAAGTAATAAAATATTTCTTCTTTCTGGCAATATCATTGTTTGCAACAGCAGGAATATTATTCATCATTATTCTAAAACATACTTTTTTAACATTCCAATATATCATAAATTGGGATATACCTTTTATTATATGACACAGATTAACTGACATATTTCTTTTTTCTTTCCTACTATCACAACACAAATAATGGCATGTCTAGATCTTTTAACTACAAAATGTTTGTGGTAGGTAGGTAAAGTGTGAATTATTAATACAGTAATTTATTTCCTCTTTTTAAAACATTATTTAAGTGATACATAAAAACAAAATCATACAGGGTACTATGCAGTATCTCAATGCATATATACACTGTGTCATGTTTAAATCAAGTAAAACATGTTTATTTCCTCAATATTTTATCATTTACATGAAAAACTGTCAGAACCCTTTTTCAGTGTTTTAAAATATACAGTATATCATTTGTTATTTTAGTCATCCTACTCTGCAAAAGCACAGTTTTTATTTTTGTTAAGACAGAGTCTGTAGTCCATGCTGATGTAGAATGAGATATTTTTCTGCCTCTGCCTGCAAAATGCTGGGATTACAGACATGTTTCACAAAGCCCAGCATAAACTTTTTATTCTGAACTGTTACTTAAAACACTGATCAGCCTATGCCATTTATACAGTACTAATAAAATCATTCTCTAAGACCAGGGTAAGAAGTGAAGGATGAAATCAAAACCCTGGAAGATTGTTCAACCTAATACTAAAGTGTTCTGCAAGAGGTGCTGAGTACCCCTGAGCTCTGACTGTTACTCTCTGATCAGCTGCTTGAGCCCTTTAGTGAGGACAGCCTTCAGAGACCTGCTTCAGAAAACGAACCTGATTAAGTTAGGAAACAAATATTGCCCACAACAAACTATATCATGGCAGTAACAGACCTCAGAGAGAGATGAGAGGCTTATCAGGGATGCTAAAAGAAGATTCCTGAACTGGAACAATCTGGATTAGACAAACTCAATTTTAGTGACTCCATTTGATATCTTGCATACTCCAGCTCCCACCCTAACATTCTATTTTAATCAGGAAGGCTTCTTGAAATCAGAATAGCATCAAAATGTTAAGCTTTGTCTCTGGGAAGTCCTTGATGGAAGTTCTCTTGGAACATGCACCCCTTATGCCTACTCACTCCAAAATCCTTGTGCACCAAGAGTTCCTCAAACAATGCAATGGGGCTGGCAACCAATGTTCCTACATATGTATGTGCGTACTACATACATACATACATACATACATACATACATACATACATACATATATACGTGTATGTGAATAAGGAGAGATAGATTTTAACTGCTAATACATGAAATCAAGACAGCCAATCCAGATGAACAATGTTTCCCCAAATATACAAATCACTGATGAAACAGAAATTCTCTGCAAAGAATAAAAATAGGCCTCTCCAGTTGGTGTGAAATAAAGAATGAACTGGAGTTATGAGATGAGCAGACATCATCACTGTCATACTTAGGCTCCCCAAAGCGCTTTCCCTCTAGTACCTACCAACTGTTTGCAGGGAGAAGGAATGGGAAATGGCCTGAGTAAATGGACTAGGGTAGCAGCTGGGCACCTTCTGCTCTGGCACACACAAATCTGACTTGACTTAATGATCTATCATGCAATTTAATAATGTGAAATCAGGAAGAGCTGAAGGAAGGTTCAGCCAAATTTGTTCAGGCTTGAAGTTGTCATTTCTTTCTGATCTATAATCTTAGTCTAGAAATATTTAGAAAGCCACCAAAACTCTGACAGAAAGAAACAAATAAACCCTCTTTTCTGTAACAGTTTGCCTACTTAATTCTGTATACCAGTACTATCTGAGTGAAGTACAAGGCCGTGTTAATTTGACTCACTGGAGACCAAGAAGAAAATACTGTAATTTATCCTTTATGTGTAGCCATGTGTGTTAGATATACAAGAACTTTTTAAGTCTTTCACCGGTAACAGCATATTTTTAAAAGCCCAAGACCTCTGCTCTATTAAATTAACTTGGAATTATTCAATATTTTTAAAACTTAATCACAAATATAAAAATATAAACATAACCATAACCAACCAAAAACAATAATCATATTCACATATAGATAGATCAAAAGAGAATGGCAAAACAGATGTGGCAAAATGCAACTATTTAGGGAATGTGGGAAAAAGGCATTTGAGAATTCTGTGTACTTTTCTGCAAATTGAAATTATTTTAAACTAAACTAAAAGCCAGGTACAGTGGCTGGCACCTGTGATTCCCTGCAACTGCAAGTGAGGCTGAGGTAAGAAGACTGCCGTGAGCAGCCTGGGCATCAGTGTGTGAGACTCTGTCAACTAAGTAAACTAAACTAAAAGCTATATATAGTGATCCCAGCACGTAGGAGGCTGAGGCAAGTGGATTGCGGTTGAATTCAAGGCTAGTCTGGGCTTCTGAGTGAGACCTTTTCTCAAACAACAACAAAAACAAAAATAAAGTTGGGCAAGGTGGTGTATGCCTTTAATCCCAGCATTCAGGAGGCAGAGGTAGGAAATCTATGTGTATTTAAAGCCATCCTGATCTACGTAAGTAGCCCCAAGACAGCCAGAATTATAGCCAGAACTTGAAAAGAGACCCTGTCTCAGAAAACCAAAACAAAGAAACCCAACCCCTCCCCAACAAACAGAGAACCCAACAAGATACAAGCATGGTGGTGTACACATAATAACCAGCATTTAGAAGGTAAAGTTAGAAGGATCAGGGTCATAAGACCCACCATGGCTACATAATGAGTCCAAGACCAGCATGAGCTATAGGAAACTCTGTCTCAAAATCAAATCAACAAATTAAAACATCCAATATTTAAGGGTCTGAGATGTAGCTCAGACAAGACAGGGAGGAGTACAGGAATTTGCAATCAAGCCTGGAGACCTAAGTTCAATCCCTATGGTAGATGAAGAAAACTGACTGACAAGTTGTTCTCTGACCTTCACTTAAGTGAAGTGACATGTATGTGTACGTAGAGACACCCAAATAAATTTAAATAAAAATTAAATCCAATATAGAAAAATCTTTTAGATTTTTAGAAATTTTAGAAAAATATGAAAAGGAAAAGACTAAAAGAAGTAGTCGTTTTCAAAACAAATAACATTAAACATTTTTTAAAGCTTTACTTTGTTTTTTTAAGATTTTACTTTATGTGTAAGAGTTCTTTGTCTACATGTAACTCTATGCATCATGTGTGTGTTGCCAGAAGACCAAATCAGATCTTCTGGAACGAGAGTAGTTACAGACAGTTGTTAGCCACAATGGATGTAGGTGCTGGTATTTGAAGCAGGGTCCTTCTGAAAGAGTGGCCAATGCTCTCAACTGCTAAGCCATCTCTCCAGCCCCATCTCTATTTTTTTTTTTAAATATGTATGTGCACCTATGTCATTGTCAGGTATGTGTACATGAGTGCAAAGGCCCACAGAAGCCATAGAGGACATCTGATCCCCTGGAGCATTCAGGAGGCAGAGGTAGGAGCTGGGCTATTTAGGTGCTTATGAGCTTCTCACTGTGGGTGCTGAGTACAGAATTCAGGGCCTCTGTCAGAGTAGTATGCGCTCTTAACCATCTCTCCATCCCCTGAAAAATATTTTTTGTTGTTGTTATTTTAGTTTTTTGACAGGGTCTCGTTATGTAACCAGGGTTGTCCTCTAACTCACAGAGATCTATCTATCTCTGCCTCCCAAGTGCTAGGATTAAAGGCATCTCCATAGTCCAGCTTAAAAAAGATTGCTTTAATCATATGTACTCACTCATAAGTTGCTTTTAGACATAAAGGAAAGAAAACCAGCCTACAAATCACAACCCCAGAGAACCTAGACAACAATGAGGACTCTAAGAGAGACATACATGGATCTAATCTACATGGGAAGTACAAAAAAAAAAAAAAAACAAGATCTCCTGAATAAACTGGAAACATGGGAACCATGGGAGAGGGTAGAAGAAGAGGAGAGAGGAAAGGGGGGGGCAGAGAAAAATGTATAGCTCAATAAAATCAATTTGAAAAAAAGAAAAAAAGATTGCTTTAAAACAGCAACTTGCCCTACTGTCCCAAAACACATTTGATAACCTCTAGGCCTTGAGTTGAGCTTTTAAAATAAAGTTTTATCGTGTGTGTGTGTGTGTGTGTGTGTGTGTGTGTGTGTATGTGTGTGTGTGTGTGTGTGTGTGTGCAATATATATAAAATCTGCAAGTGTTTTGGAGGTAGGTATCAAAGTAGAGTTGAATATGATACTGAGGAAAAACAAAGCCTAAAATATTTACTATAACCCCTTTGAAGAAAAGGCTTGCCTGTTTCTGTTCCAAAATATTTGCTTACATAAAATTCCTTGAAAGACAGCCTGGCAAGGTAATTCTAGCTATTCTTTGGTTATTATAGGAAGATTAAAAGTTAGAGACCAGTCTGGGTAACATAGCAAGATGGGAGAGGGGAAGAGCCATGACTGGAGGCTATGGCTCAGTGGGTGGGACTGGGGGGTGGGTCATAATGCTGTCCATGGGAATGGGAGGGAGCATGACTGGAGCTTGCTGACTTTGGTTGATTTCTAGCACCTCACCAAAAAGATTACATGTCAACAGGTGCACAATTCAAGCTGTAAAATTCCTTACATTTTGTATCAATGTTCTCTCTAATGAATATTATGAATTTTTTCAAGAGGTTCTCTGTTTCATATGTATGTTTTGATGACTAGGAAGACAAAACAGTAGAAGAAAACACTGGCAGGGGTGAGATCAAGGAGTATGCGACAGATTATCAACAAGAAAAAAAAAAAGAATCTTTAGGTGGATCTGGTGGCACATACCTATAAAACCAGGAAGTGGAAGCAGGAGACTACCTGCTTAGTATGAGTTGGAAGCCAGCCTGAACTACAGGAGACCCCATTTCAAAAACAAAAGAATATACCAACAACCAGTTTTCACTTTAGATACCAGGATTTGGGGAGCAGAAAGTCTAAGTGATAGTCTAGTAAAAATACACAAGCCGGTAAGAACACCTCTTTACTGAACAATTTTCCCTAAGGATCCTTGTTGTCAGATTACAGAGAAAACCAATATCCGAAAGCAACAAACATGTCTAGACTTTCTCCAACCAGTGCAAAAACATAAGGTGTCAGAAAGTGCAGCCTCTGCAGATAGAAGAACTCACATTAGGAGCTAAGGTGCCACTGGAGCCCCAAGTCTTGTGTCACAGCTTGGCATAAAATGTTTTGCAGTGAAATTTCTCTTTCCTTTTAGATAGTCTATTCAGAAGCTTTCACACTTTTGATAGCAAAGCTTCTTCAAAACCATGGAGCCACTAAACTTTTCTTTATATGGGATCTACTGATACTAAACCTTATTTGAAGTTACAAATGGGAAGAGCACATACCCTTGAATAGTGATCAGCTATATAATATCATCATATGTCACATGGTCTAGGAAATTCCACCTTACAAGCACTGTGAAAGAATCAAGTGAAAAGACAAAGGACATCTCAACATTCAAAAGAACCACTAGACTTCTAGGGTTCACTATCATACTTTGAGGTAAACCCTGCTCTAGATAAACTATATACACCCTTGTTATTCTTCTATGGTGGCTATTTATTCTCTCTAGAACATTCTTCTCCCTTGAGGCTGCCCATAAAAATCCTTCAAAACTCTACCAATATTGTGGCACCTCTCAAGACACCAAGATCTTCTGAGACTGGCCATGGTGGTGCACACTTTTCATTCCAGCACTAGGGAGAGAGAAGTGGAGACAGGTAGATTTCTGTGAATTCGAGACCATCCTGGTATACATCGTAAGCTCCAGGCCAGCCAGGGCTACATAGACAGACTGTCTTTAAAAAGACAAACAAACAAAAAACAAACCTCCCTCCAGTTATTGATGAATATCTGTGCCTGCTTTTAGACTTATAAGCTACATAAAAGCTAGTACTGGTTCCAAATCATCTTTTAATCTCCATCAAAATTCACATCCTAATTAATATACAATAGGCCAAATAAATATCTAAGCCCATGAGTCAGCAGACAGTCTGACTAGACTGGGAGGAATAAGAAAGGAAGCATATTTGATTGTGCTTTACTGACCCCATGAGTCTCAAAGATGTGAGATGTTGAAAACACACACTAAAAAATTCCTGAAGGAGGCCTTCAGAAACTGCTTGCATCACCCTTCATCCTTTTGGTCACTTAAGCCACTCAGGTTAAAGTGCTGACATAGTTGTCCTAATAAATAAGCCTGGTCCTTCAGAGGCTCATTAAATCAAAGAGTCAGAGGTTGGCTTCTTGCCTAGGAAATGACCACTGATGTTCCTAGACTATATGTTTCCAAGAGAACTCATAAGGAAAGAGGGCAATGTTTGGAGGGGGTAAAAGGGCAGCAGGTCAAAGAAAATTAGATGTAATGTTGCTTGATTCATTTCTTAATCTTGCTCTGCAATCTCCAGATCTCTGTCTCAGCGCAAACCCAGGATGGGAGATGACAAGTCCTTATTCTTTGTGTTAAAAAAAAAAAGTGTGTTCTAAAATGACACCTCTATTATGATTTCCAAGTTGACACCTCTGATTTAAAGCAGAGGCATCAAGCCTCCCTATTTCCTACACTAGCAATTATCATTTAAGCTATCCAACAATAGGTATTCATTTGATCACTGTAGATCCATATTTCTAAGGGTGCCCTCAGATTACATGGTGCAGTTGCCCACAGAACCTGACAGACAAGTCCTGTCCCTGTTGTGAGGTGGAACAAAACAGGCTCACAATTAAAAGGTAATGGGGATGGGTGGGTGGGGAGGCAACCAGACATCCTAGAGAAAGAGCTCATAATGTCTACAGTACAGATCAGTTTTATTTTACTGTGGCCAAGCATAAGCAATCCAAGAGACTCAGAACAATGCCTTTCACCAGAAAAGCACAAAAACTCTTACCAAACATTAGTGTATTCTCCAATACTTCTGGGCAGTGAGCAAAAGATAGTGAGAAACATCAGAGTGCAAAGTAATTTAGCACCAAAAGCGAAGAAAATGGAAACCAAATTTGTACCTGTGGTAGCTTGAATGTGTTTGGCCCCCATAAGATCATAGCAGTGGCCGGGCAGTGGTGGCGCATGCCTTTAATCCCAGCACTCGGGAGGCAGAGGCAGTGAATCTCTGTGAGTTCGAGACCAGCCTGGTCTACAAGAGCTAGTTCCAGGACAGGCTCCAAAGCCACAGAGAAACCCTGTCTCGAAAAAACCAAAAAAAAGGAAGATCATAGGAGTGTTGGAGTAGGTGTAGTCTTGTCGGGGGAGGCTGGAAGGTACACCTTTAACCTGGGCCACACCTTCTAATATTAATGTGTTACTGGCCGGGCGGTGGTGGTGCACGCCTTTAATCCCAGCACTCGGGAGGCAGAAGCAGGTGGATCTCTGTGAGTTCGAGACCAGCCTGGTCTACAAGAGCTAGTTCCAGGACTGACTCCAAAGCTGCAGAGAAACCCTGTCTCGAAAAACCAAAAAAAAGTGTTACTGTGGGGGCAGATTTTGAGGTCTTTTTCTCAAACTTCACTCAGTGTGACAGTCAGTCCTGTTGCCTCTGAGTCAAGATGTAGCACTCTCAGCTTCAGTACCACTTCTGCCTGCATGCCGCCACACTCCCCATAACTGATCATAATGAACTGAACCTCTGAAACTGTAAGCTTACATGCATATCCCACAAGCTGTCACTGGAATGTACCTTAATTACGAGGCAACATATACATGAATGGAGGGGGCAATGTATCCTAACTTATTTCCCTAAAATCATGAAGTGATTAACAGAATTCCACAATTCTAATAACTGGGTTAACTGATTTTCTGCTTAACAGCCAGGACTGGAGAGGTAGCTCAACAGTTAAGAGCACTTCAAGCTCTTCCAGAGGACCTGGGTTTCATTCCCAGCACCCACATGGTAGCTTATACCACCTGCAACTTTAGTTCCAGGTGATCCATATCCAGTGTCCTCTTCTGGCCTCCATGAGCACCAGGAATGCTCAAGGTGCACAGACATACATACACGCAAAACACCCATATACATAAAATACAATGATAAAACTTTTTTGGGAGGGGAGGCTGGAGAGATGGCTCAGAGGTTAAGAGCACTGACTGCTTCCAGAGGTCCTAAGTTCAATTCCCAGCAACCACATGGTGTTTCACAGTCATCTGTAATGAGATCTGGTGCCCTCTTCTGGTCAGCAAGCATACAGACAGACAGAATACTGTATATATAATAAATACATAAATCTTAAAAAAAAATTTTTTTTAAATAACAGGCTCTGACTTAACATTTACATACTAAAAACACCTTAACAGGAACAAAAACCTTAAGGCCCAAACCAAAAAGGCAAGGAGAGGAAGTCAATAAAACCTTACAGGAAAATGTGGAAAAAGGAAGCAGAGTGAGTTGGACTTATTAACTGTCACAGAGGCAGCTTTCCCAGCTCAGATCTTCATGCAAGGAGTTTCTGAGTCTATAGAAATAGACAAGAGGGCAAAGGCTCCAGCTAGGTCTCAACAGTCCATGGTTAGTCCATGAGTTCACACAAAGTTGGGAGTACAATCACTTTATTATATCTGAGGTTAGTTCTGACTACTTCTCTTGGTGACGTGTGACTTTACTCACTTGCCTCTGGGGATGTACCACTCACTTGCCCTTCCAGCCTGTTCTTGATTAGCAACTATCTTGAGTCTTTCTGGACTCAGCATCTGAGAATTCACTGGAATGATTTCTCTACAATTTCCCTCTGTCTAGACAACATAAAATTGTCATAAGTGACACCTAAAGTACAATTAGCAGAGAAACTGCAATTTCCACTCTCCTCCTCCGTTCCCCAAAAGAACTGCACATTAACGTCCTCCAGCATATCAATCATACTACCCTGATGAAGATTAACTCTGTGGAACCTGGAAGCCATTTCATTTCTGTCTTGCTGAAAAATTTGTAGCCCCCACTATAATTAGAACATGTAAATTGCTTTCTTTTTAACTAGCACTAATGGCTATAATTGAAGTGATCTGAATGTCTACTGAATGGATACCTGCGTAAAAAAAATCCTTATAAATACCACTTTAACCAGCTGCATTTTAGTTAAGAAAATCGCAAACAAAAGAAAAAAAGACAAAAAAGGGAGGAGGTGCAATGAAAGGCATGATTCAAGACCACCAGAACCAGGGCTTTTGTAACAAAGATCCTTTGAAGCCACTGCCAGTTCCTTTCAAGATGCCTCATTAAATCAGCAGACAGATCAATGGACAACAAATCATGAAATACTTTATCAGTGTTTTCTGGAGGAGGGTTTCCCCAGGGGATACTTGACGATTTCTGGAGACATTTTGGTAGTTGCAACTGGTTTGAGGGAGTGCTACTTATATAACAGCAGGAATACTACTAAACACCCTTCAAGGCATGAGACAGCCTCCCACAATGAAGGATTATCTAACCCAAATGGCAAGAGTGCTGTTGCTGCTAAACCTCCCTGATGTAATTTAATGGCCTGATTCTAAGCAACAGAAACTCTATATAACAGAAATGACACAATCTGTTATCTGAGTTTCAGAATCACGCAGATTGCATCTTAAGATGCATCCTGTATCACCATCTCTTATGCTATGTGACCTTGAGTTTATTCTCAGTTTTCACATTTAATTTTTTTTTTTTGATGAACTAAGAACACATGTAAGGCTGAGAATGTAGCTTAATGATAAGGTGTAGTTGAACTAGCATGAATGGGGCCCTGGGTTTAATTTCTAAACATAAAGAAAGAAACAAATAATATTAAGAAAACAGTCACTATGTAGTCCAAAATTCCCATTTTTTTCTTCCTTTAATTACAACTACTATATGCCAGGAATATAAAACACACTGCCCATTTAAACCATCATGTCTAAAACATGTTTTGTCAGAAAGATATTTTAAAGATAAATACTATAAAAGCTTAAACATAGGTATATGAACCCTGAGAACCACATGTATTACATTCAAATAAAACCTTGTAAGAGCAGTCTATCCAACAGTCTGCAAACAACCTGGACCTCAGTCTAAAGTGCAAACTGCTGGGTGAAGACTTGAGATGCACACAGCAGTCTGCAGAACAAATGTAAGAAAGCCACATGTGAGAAAGCCCTCCTTGTGACATGATCTCCCTGTCACAAGGAAGTTATTTGAGCTACAAACTTTCTTCCTGTTCCAGTGTAAGTGTATTGTTTTCTAATAAACTGACTTTCCTTTTGCTGCTATTCATTCATCTGTCTATCCAAATCCTTGTTCTGAGACAGTGAATGAGGAACTCATTAAAAGGTGCCAATCAAATCCCCAAAGCTGCTAATAAATAATATTTCAAATAATCAAGATTCAATGCAATCCTATCAAAATTCAACTGCATATTCTTTCTTTTAGAAACAGAGAAAAGTCTTAAAATTCTATGGAATTTCGAAGTATGCTAAATTGTCAAAATAATATTGAGAAAGAAGAACAAAGCTAGAGTCTCACATTCCCTGATTTTAAAACATATTGCAAAGCTACCATAATCAAGGCAGTACAGAACTTATGTAAAAACACATACAGACTGGTGTAGGAGGTCCTTCTGTATTTTTGTGCTTTCATTGGTTAAATAAAGAGACTGCCTTGGCCTGTAGGATAGGGCGGAGTAGACAGAACAGAAGGCTGGGGAGAAGGGAAGATGCCAGTCGCCATGTTTCTCCAGCCCAAGATGGACTTTGGTGAGAATCTTCCCGGTAAACCACAACCACGTGGTGATACACAGATTACTAGATAATGGGTTAAACTAATATGTATAAGAGGTTAAAACTAATGGGCCAGGCAGTAATTTATTAATACAATTTACACGTGGTTATTTCAAATGTAAGCTAGTCCAGTGGCCGGGAGCCAGGCAGGACAGAACAAAAGGGCCTGCGCTCCTCTCAGGTGCTGGGAACACAGCCCACACCTCTTACTACAATAGACCAATAGAAGAGAAAGGAAATAACAAAAATGAATGATTAGGTGTAAAAAGATAAAATGGTCCTAACAAGGGTGTTATGACTACATGACAGTGCTAGAAAAACTGCACACCCAAATGCAAATGAGCCTTAAATCACCTACACAAGTAACTCAAAATGGAATAGACTAAATGTAACAACTGAAACTTTTACATTCCTAAAAGAAAAATTTCATGACGCTGGAAGAGGTGATAATCTGTTATATACAACATCAAAAGCATAAGCAACAAAAGCAAAAATATACAAATGGTATTGTTATCAGAATTAAAGCCAAAGCCTGTGCCCTAACAGCAACTACTGCTCCCACACACACACAACAAAGAAAAAAGAAAAAAAAACAACAGCTTCAGCCATCCATCTTCAATAAATAAATATCAGCGAAAAGCAGGGAAAGGAGATTTATTCAACATCCTCACCTTGGAAAGAAAAGGTTCAGTGATCCTCACCCTAGTCCAGTGGTGGGTGTGACCCACTCAAACTGTCAGGACCCCTTTGGGGGCGGAGGAGTCTAATAACTCTTTCA
Organism: Dicrostonyx torquatus; assembly: GCA_028555095.1. NCBI lineage: Eukaryota > Metazoa > Chordata > Mammalia > Rodentia > Cricetidae > Dicrostonyx > Dicrostonyx torquatus. The sequence goes on from JAQHUG010000045.1 coordinate 8,934,190, forward strand.
TAGGGGTCACCATCAGAAACCACAGATATTTACATTACAATTCATAACACAGCAAAATTACAGTTATAAAGTAGCAAAGAAAATAATTTCATGGTTAAGGGCCCCAAGCATGAGGAACTTGAAGAGTCATAGCATTAGGAAGGTTGAGAACTACCGCCCTAGTCTACATTTGGGATCCTGACAACCCTACAGAAAGAGCTATAAGCAACTGAAGACAGCAGGAAGGAGAAGTGATTGGACAATTGAGGAGAAGTGGTTGTCCAAGGCAAATGATCAGCCCTGAAAACACACTTCCAACAATTATTGAAAAAAGCCTCTGAATTTAAAAGAGAGTGGGAAGGGTATATGAAAAGGCTTGGAAGGAGGAAAGAAAGGGAGAAATGTACTACAATCTGGTTAGGAAAACAGTTCAAATAAAAATAAAAATAAAATAAAATACTTGCCACATAAGCAAAGGGACCTGAGTTTGAGTCACTAGAAAACTTAAAAAAAAAAAAAAGGCTGTACATGACAGTTGTGCATCTTTAATCCCTGAACCAGAATGGTCAAGGTAAGAAGAGCCCTGTGGTTCAATGGCTACCCAGTCTAGCTGAATCAACCAGGTTCAGTTGAGAGACCTGATTTCAAAAAATAAAGTGGAGAACAACCAACACCTGAAATCAACTTCTGGCTTCCATAAACATGGACATACACACAAAAATAGAAATTAAGAACATTTTCTACACATGGTACAACACAGCACAGATAAACCCTGAGGATACAATGTTAAGTGAAATACGTCAAGCACAAAAGACAATTACTACACTTACAAGAATTGTATTAAAAAACTAGAGCTAGGCGGTGGTGGTGTATGGCTTTAATCCCAGCATTCAGGAGGCAGAGGCAGGTGGATATCAGTGAGTTTGAGGTCAGCTTAGTTTACAAAGCAAGTTACAGGACAGTCAGGACTATTACAGAGAAACCCTGTCTCAACAAACCAAAAAAAGAAATACATGCCTAGGCTAAGGAAAGAAAATTAGGAGATGTAGGCCAGTTTAGGCTACAAAGTAAGACCCTGTCTTAAAAACAGACATCTTGGAGTGGGGGTGTAATTCAGTGTAGAGTACTTATCTAGCATATATGATTCCTTCCCTAGGTTCAACTTCCAACACTGAAAAACAATGTATATGCGTGTATAGTCTAGTGAGACTCACAAAACACAATGAGAATACTAGTGCCACAGGGTCACTGAGTATAGAATTTCAATCATGCAAGATGAAACACTTCAAGATTATTGTACAAGTCAGGCCCGGTGGTTCAGGCTTGTGATGTGAGCTATTCAGGAGGGTAAAGAAAAATCACAAGTTCAAGGACAGCCTGGGCAACTCCAAGAGACAGTATATGACACCATAGTACTCTTGCCCCACCTATCAAAATAAATACATGTAACTTTAAAAATTTTAATAGCCAGGCAGTGGTGACTTACACCTTTACTTCCAGAACTCGGAAGGCAGGGGCAGAAAATCTGAGTTTGAGCCCAGCCTGGTCTACAAAGCAAGTTCCAGGACAGCCAAAGCTACACAGTGAAACTACCAAACTAAAATAAATAAGTAAGAGTTGCTTTTAAAAAATTTAATAGCTGGGTGATGGTGACTCATGCCTTTAATCCCAGCACTTGGGAGGCAAAGGGAGGCAGATCTCTGAGTCTGAGACCAGTCTGGTCTACATAGTTCAAGGACAGCAAGGCTATATGGAGAAAAACAATCATTTTAATGAAAAGTAAGAGCTGGAAAGATGACTCAGTGGTTAGATAAGGCATTGGTTGCTTATCCAGAGGACTCAGGTTCAATTTCAAGTACCTACATGGTGGCTAACAACTATCTATAACTCCAGTTTCATAGGATTCTAGCTTCCTCAGGCAAAACATCCATGTATGTACAGACATATATGGAGGCAAAACACCCATACACATAAAATAAAAAATAAATATTTTTAAAGCAAAACAAGGGTTAGGGATATAGTATAAAGCATTCAGAACATATGCAAAGCATTGGTTTCAATCTCCAGTACCATCTCAATCAATCAAAGACATACTATACAGCAATGTGCATATAGATAATATTGTACTATATACTTGAAAATTTGTTGCATGTAAATATGTCACATATGGGTGGGGGTGTCTATCTACTATCAGAACAAAGAGAAGATGATAACAAGCAACCTTACTAGGCAAAGTGAATAAAAAAAGGACAGCAGAGAAGGCAAATGCAGAAACCTATGCGAACGTGTAGAGAAGAAAAACGGAAGAGGCAGAAAGATTCATGCTCACACCTTCTGATGCAGCCAAGCAAAAGGGCATAACGTCAACAAGCTCAACTGTCAACAACAAGGTCATAATTTCAGCCTCGGAGTCTTTTATTAATACAATTTTCCACTTTTTCTCTCACTTGATTTTAATTTCCTGGCAAGCAACAGCCAAATCATGTGCCTATCCCCTGTCAAGGGTGATCTGTTCACAAAGACAGATTTCCTGTAGTTCACTCATGCAGCCCAAAGAAGGTAGTTCTTGTTCTATGTAACTGGACAAAATCGAGAGCTGCTCACTCAAGTGAGTCCCATCTAGCAAATCAGCTTGGAACCCCCCTTCCTTCCCCTCTGGAAACAGGAGGAATTTGTTAATTGTTGCTATTAAAAAATCAGGCAGCTTCTTAGGTGAGAGGGTTGCCAGCATGTCAACCCACAGCCAGCAGGGAAGCCTCTATGGCTCAATTAGGTAGGAAAAAATCTGGTAGGGGCAAGAGTACTAAAATCCAGTACCTCCCTTTGGCAGAACTGCCATGCGGAAACACACAGAAAAATGCCACTGTACCCTTAATCATCAAAACAATGCAACAATCTCCACATAAACTTGATAAGAATGATTAAGTCAGTCTACTGTGGATTAAGTCAAGAAAGCTCATGCCAAACCAGGTATTCCCATTAATCCAGCATTGGGAGGCACAGGCAAGAAAATCAAAGCCATCCTCAGCTACACAGGAGTTTGAGTTAGCCTGGGTTTCCTGAAACCTAATCAAAAAATAGAAAGAGAGAGAGAAAAAAAAATTGAAGTCTTATGTTTTTCTCCAGCATCTCTGTAATCCCAAATTCAGCGAGGGAGGAAGGGGCAGCAGTATGGAAACTTCAAGGCCAGGGCAGGTATGTCTGCAATACCAGCACTGGTGAGACAGACAGTACAGGGTCAGCAAGAGTTTGAGGCCGTCCCAGTCTACATAGAGAGTTCAAAGACAGCCTTGATTCTAAAACAAGACTCTGACTCAAAAAAACAAAGAAAGAATTTATGTTTTGGTTTGAGTATAACTATTCAACTCCTGCTGATTATAAAGTGGAAATGGATATTAGTATTACTATTATTTAATGCTTTTTCCCCCAACAAAATCCAGAAATCTAGATTTACATGGGAAATTGAAAATTTTGGAAACATCCTAATGGCCAAACCTACCTTGAGGACTATATGTCATCTCCAGATTAATTTAACATACCCATTCACTGAAGCACCAAACAGATCCTATGAATCTGTTCACAGAAACATCATCAGGAAGGAGCAAAAGGGCTAGAGAAATGGCTCGATGGTTGGGGCATTACTGCTCTTAAGAGTGCAGTTCCCTCCCACCACCTACATCAGGAGGCTCATAACCAAGGATAACTTCTGTTTCAGAGGATTTGACACCTCTGAACTCCACAGGTAGGTGGGAGCACATTCACGTGCGCGTGCGCACACATACAGACACACACGTAAAATGTTTTTTTAAAGGAACAAAAATAAGATGCACTGACTGGAACATACCCACTCACCAACAAATACACACACAAATGCAAGAGAAATCCAAGAGGAGAAACTATTGCATAGCTCTATTGGGCTAAAACCCGTTACAATAAGCAAAATATATTATGCAAATAGAATCCCTTACACTTGGTGCTATTGTCTTGAAACACACTCCAATGTATCCTTTAGAATATTTCTCTGAATAGATAGCAGAGAGGAGGACCAAAAAAGGAGGAAGAATGAATATATGTGAAATTTCTCTCCGTGTATTTTCAGCACACGTACAGATTTCATCAGTCTCCTGACACTCCATTCCCGAGCTGATAACGATTACATCTTTTCAGAGTTTGGTGTGTACATAAAACACATGAGATGCCTGCTTTATACCATTCAGCCTCAGAGAAGGAAGAGGGATAATTTAGCCCTACCAGGTTCTAATCTGACCAATAATTACGGAAGGGTTGCCTGTCAGGCCCACTACCTAGAAGACAAGTTGCCTCAAAGACACAAAATTCCCAAAACAGATTTAGTGAGGCTGAATGAGTGCTTCAAGGTGAATAATATAAGAAACAAGAAATTTACAATTACTTACACCTGATCTTAAAAAAAAAAAAAAGATTTATTTATTATGTATACAACATTCTGCCTCCATGTATGCCTGCAAGCCAGAAGAGGGCGACAGATCTCATTACAGATGGTTGTGAGCCACCATGTGGTTGCTGGGAATTGAACTCAGGACCTCTGGAAGAGCAGTCAGCGCTCTTAACCTCTGAGCCATCTCTCCAGCCCCACTTACACCTGCTCTTAACCATCAAAAAAGTCTCACAGGAGGTACTGGGGATATAGTTCAGTGGGTAGAAGTATTGGAAAGCTGAAGCAGGATCTTAGTCTGGGAGATACAAACACACACACACACACAAACACACACACACACGCGCGCGCGCGCACACACACACACACACACCCATCCCTGTCACACACAACCCACAGGTAGGTGGGAGCACATTCATGTGCGCACACATACAGACACACACGTAAAATGCATTAAAAAAACTCAAACAAAAGATAAAAATCTACTACCTATAAAACCCAAAATATTTATCTTGTCAATGTTTATCTTGTCCTTTACACAAAGCTTGCCAACCCCTAATGTAAAAGAAGGGGGAAAAATCACACTTAGAATTCAGACTGATTGGGAGGTAGAGATATAGCTTAATAGTAGAGCACCTGCTTCACAAAGAGGGCCCTGGAAACAGCTGCTAGCATTTGTCCCAAAAAGTAAGCTGTTCATACTGGCATGAATCTATAAAGCTAAACTTGAGAAAGTAAGTCAGGAGGACAAACTGGCTAAGGCTTGTTATTTTTTTTTTAACACTGAACAAACAAACATCAAAGGAGATGAACAAAAAGGTAAGAAAGAGTAACATCAAACTATACCTCTCTTCTACCTATTCTTACACTCATATTACCAAAGAGCAATGGAGTGCCTAATTAATCTGGCTGACACCTCAGATATCTAAATCCACTGTCTTAGAATTAGCTAACAGTTGTCTGGATGTCCCAGTTATTTCATAAGAAACAAAGACCATGTGGTTTGAAAGTCACAGATGTTAGGCTTTTCTCATACGAACATGTAAGTAAGGAAAGTATATAACACCGTAGAATTTAAGAACAATATAAGTCTTTCTCAACTTAAAAAGTTCCTGAAAATCCAATGATGAAAAAATATACTACTACGAAACTTTAGACTGTGAGTACTGATCTTCGAAATTAAGTTCAATAAAATAACAGAAAATAAGGAGTATTTTATGCCATCTTAAATTAGTAATAATGTATACACTATAATTTTCTTTTGCCATTAACGGTCATACTTATTGACCCTGGCAATTCCACTTTTCTACAATTCATCTTTTGGAAACATATGCATGAATATACAAAAACGTTCCTGCAGGTACAATACAGAAACAAAAACCACCCAGATCAGATCACCAGGGGGACAACTAACTGTGGCTAGAACACTGTGCACTGTTAAACATATTGAACGTTAAAACATTCCCATGACAGTATGAGAGGTAAGTAAATTGAAGAACAGACCAGGCATGATCTCACTTTCACAAATCAAGGGAAGAACTGCTTTCGTCTGCACAGAGGATAACCGGAGTTACACACAAATTGTTCACAGTGGTTATCTTTTAGCACTGGCTTCTTTCTATAACTGCACATTTTTGAAATGTTTCATTTTAAACAAATAAATATATATTAGTTATTTAAGCAACAGAACCTAGGCATTTCCATTTATGAAGCTTTGTGCTGTATAAATTTTTCAGGTTCTCCCTTCTGCATAATTCTAATAACACATCTTCTGATTTGAAGACTGTGGGGGAGCACTGTTGATAATGATTGACTCTCCATTCATCCACTCAGCAGCCCTTCCTACACACAATCAAAACCTTTTTTCCCCTTTTCTTTTTTTATTCTCCTCACTCCAGTATTGGGGATTGAAGTCAGGGCTTTGCACATGCTGAGCAAGTGCACTACAACAGTGCTATATCCCTGGCCTTTAAGTCTTTCTATTCTGACAGTTGGTGGCTCTTGTCTACTGACTTTCACCAGCCTTAAAACACAAAATAATCTATAGATGTGTGAGCTAGCATAATTTAATTCACTCTTTGGTCTATTCTCCACCATCAGCCAAATAATCTTTTTAAACAAAATCTTTAGGAGTATGATAAAACATTTGCTTAACATGTGGAAAGCCTTATGTTCAATCCCCAATACCAACCAAAAATAACAATAATAATAATGTCAGATCTTTGATATATACACAATCATTCCAATCTGGTGGCTTCTTAACAGACAAATAGGTAAAATTCTTTAAAAGTGTTAGAGCCTATATAATATCCCTGTCACCTCTCCAATATCATCTCCTTCTGAAATGGGAAAGATCTTAGGTTTGTTTCATTTCCTTGTGATGCTCTTGCTACCAATGTTGGCAGTTTGTTCCTATATTTCTCTGATGAACTGTTCAAATGTTACCTATTAAACTTCCTCTAATTGTCCTATTTTTAAACTGCAACCCCCCACAACCTACATATTTTTATATCCACCCCTTTTTTCCATAGAACTTGTCGCCATCTAGCATTCTAGGTACTTTGGTTTATTGTCTTTCTCTCATTAGAATGAGAACTTTTTTGCTGATACTTAAAGAGTCCTGGTAAACAGTAGAGTCTAGTAAGTGTCTGTTAACTGAATAAATGGCCTTACCACCCTCAGCACACCTGACTCATCCATTAGCAGAATATATGCATGAGGGAATACTTTGCACACGTGTCTGTCATTCTGGGTTATAAGAGTCAGAGTTACTCAGGGGAGGCAGCCTTATCAGAAACTCTTCAGTTCTATCCTCTAGGCCCTGGATTTAGCTTCCCTTTGTGTCTCACTTATTGTACCATAGATTTTGTTCCTTTTCTATTTCCTACGACCTGGCTCTCATTTTTTCCCCCAGAATAAACAATTCATCATTTGTCCATCCTCAAGATGAAAGTCTCTTGGTTGATCATTCTTTATTCTTTGTCCTAAATTGTCAAGCTTCAGAGTAATAATTCAAAAGTTTATTGTACCTTGAGTAACAAAGACCACAATTTTACCAGTTGTTTATAGAGGTAACCAGTCAACCTCTGCATTCTTATTGAGCAAAAAATTATATAAAAGTTCTGCATTCTAATAACAAAATAATAACAACCAAAACCTAGAATCATCTCGAAAGTTAAAAGACAGTCTGGTGGACTGGCAAAGTGGCTCAGTCAGTAAAGGCTCCTCTACCAAAGCTGATGACTTAAATTCAATCCCTGGGACCCATAAAGCAGAGGGTAGATAGTCCTGATTCCCACAAGTCATCCCCTGACTTCTGAGCACCCTGTGGCATGTGCATGCCTTCCCAAAATAAACAAATAAATTTGTTTTTTTTTTAAAAAAAAAAGATTGGGCATAGGCACAATCCAGTACTACACTGCACACAGGAAGAGAACCTCAGTTCTTTCTACAACACTACAAAAAGTAAAACAAACAGATTCATTATAATGATGCTCAGAACCTCTTTCTGCTAAAAAAAAAAAGAAAAAGAAAAAAGAAAAAACCATTTAAGTACACATTTTCCAAAACAATCTACATCTGAGCAAATTCAGTATTTCCCACAAAACCTAAAAGAAAAATAAAATATGAATAGGAAACAGAAACTTTACACATTTAATTTTGATCTTTATCAAATATTGAGACCACAAATACAGCCCCCACAAAGGGTTGCTCCAAGTAAAGTTGGGTTCTGGACATATTTAACATCATCTATCTGTTTTTGAGAGTTTCATGTAGTCCAAGCTAGCCATCAAAAGATGATCCTGAATTATAATATTCCTATTTCTACCTACCAAGGGTTGGAATTACACACCTGGTTTATTCAGTGCTGGGGATACAATTCAGAAATTCATGCCGCTAGGCAAGCATTCTACCAACTAACCTGTATCAATCCTAATACAGAAAAAATTTCCAACAACATTGACCAGCAGAGATAAAGTATCATTGAGATGCTAAACACCATGATCAAAGAATGCACTCAGTCATCAGTGGGCAATCAATGTGAAGGGCATCTGGTTAGATGCCAGAGACTTCTTACAGGCTTCAGCACAACCAGTTGATAATTAGGAACCTAGCACCACAGTGAAACAGAAGAACAAATTCAGGCCACCTGGGAGCATTCTAGAAAGAGTATCTTTACTGTAAGTAATGTCACTTCATTTATTCAGCATGTATTTATTGAACCAATGATTCACTCTAAGATGAAAAGATATGAGCTGAATATGCTGGTACACATCTTTAATAACAGCACTTTGAGAGATGGTGGAAGGCTAATCATGAATTCAGGGACAGCCTTAAGCTATTTGGAGGCCAGAGTGGAACACATAATACTATGTCTCAAAAATTATAATGAGGGGGCTGGAGAGATGGCTCAGAGGTTAAGAGCACTGACTACTCTTCCAGAGGACCTGGGTTCAATTCTCAGCACCCACACGGTTGCTCCCAACTGTCAGCAGCTCCAGTTCTAAGGGACCTGATACTTGCAGGCAAAACACCAATGCACATAAAATAAAAACAAATAAATAAATTTTTAAAAATGATGATGATAGCAGGGCAGTAGGGGGCACATGCCTTTAAACCCAGCACTCAGGAGTTCAAAGTCAGACTGATCTAAAGAGTGAGTTCCAAGCCAGCCAGAACTACACAGAGAAACCCTGTCTCAAAAAAAAAATGAAAAAGAAAAAAAAAGTGATGTCAATTAAAATAATATGATATGATGGACCTTTTAACCTTTTGGGTTTTTTAACTAAAAAAGGAAAACAAGACTAATAATATTTCACAGCAAAATATAAAAAATGCAAGTTGGGTACCATGGTACAGGTATGTAACTGAACGCCTATCCTAGGGAGGCCAACAGAGTAGAACAACATGAGTTACAGTGAGATTAAGGTCAGCCTAAACAAATTAGCACGAACAACTAAAAACTTAACACACGTTCTAAACAAGCCTAATGACCCAAGTTCAATCCCTGGAACCCATGTAAAATGCAGAAGAGGAGATAACAGACTGCAAATTTGTCTTCTGACCTCCAAAGGCTCACTACGGCACCTGCCCCTTCCCAGAAAGCGTGCATGCATGTATACACAATAATAATATAAAAATGATTTTAATTAAAATTAATTAACAAAAAGGCTGGAGATGAAGCTCAGTAGTTGAGTGCTTGCCTAGTACACTCAAGGCCATTGGTTTAATGACTAATATCACTCATATAAAAAAAGTTACACAATTTTAATTCGACTTACTCAATTCAACCAATATTTACAATGTAACTACTGAAAACTAGGTAGTATCCAAGAGATAGCAGACAGTTATACATAATTACTACTTTTAGTGGGCTCATGGCAGAGTGGTAATCAAACCCAAATCTAAATGATGTGCCTCTAATTCTAGCACTGGAAGGCAGAGAGGAGGATCCTAGGAGCTTGTCCAGCCAGTCATTCTAGCCAATTAGTGAATTCTGGTTTAGTAAGACCCTGTATGAAAATGTAAGGCCAAAGCTGGAAATGGTGACACAGGCCTTTAATCTCAGCACTCATGGGACAGAGGCAGGTGAGTTTGAGCCCAGCCTGTGTACACAGTGTTTGTTCTACGCCAAGCCAAACTGAATAGGGAGACCTTACCTCAAAAAACATAAATATGGTGGAGAGTCATAGAAAAATTCACACAATGTTGACCTCTAGCATTAGCATGCACACACATAGACAGACAGAAAGATAAACACACACACGAAAAAGAAAAAGGTAAAGATAATTTCCTGTCAGAAATGAAATAAAGAAATATCTAGCAGCCAAGCAGCAAACAGGAAGAAGTGATTATCTCGAAGGAAAGTTGCAGGAGGGCTATGTAAGTGGTGAAGCCTGTGTACTATGGCACATACGTGGTGGAGGGTAGTGGATAACTTCAGAGCTCTTCCCTTCCACTGTGCCTTCTGAGGATTGAACTCAGGCAATCAGTTTTGCATGGCTTTTACTACTTTTAGCTTTGTACTATGTCCTGAATAACAAGTTGAGCATATTCTCCATCTAAAGAAGCTGTCTGTTACAATCTGAAAGTGAAACGCTTTCAATGGGCCCTTGTATGTGATTAGTTAGTTCCTAGCTTGTGACACTATTTGAAACCTTCTGGATATAGGGCCTGGAATCCAGCTGACCTTATGAGTTCCAGCACTGCTCAAGTTCTGGTCCAAGTTTTCTGCTTCCTGATGGGCACCATGAAACAATCAGCTGCTGAATACTTAATACTACCATACTGTGTAGCCTGCTGCTATGTCTTCCCCCACAATGAAGGACTGTGTTCTCCAAACTGTGAGCCAAAATAAAGTATTCCTCCTTTAAATTGTTTCTGTCAGTCATTTGGCAACAGTGTCAAGACCAGTTAGGTCAATGCACAAAAAGTTGGACCCCTTTCTAAATAAGGCAAAACCTGTATTTGCCTAATTTCTAGGTTGTTTTCACCCTCTTGTAGACCTTAAAGGGGCTGAAGTTTGGAGTTTCAGCCTGCAAATTCCAAAGCAACCTCTTACAAAATCTACAAAACTTGAAAATCCATTGATGGCATCTAACTCTAACCTTTGATGTTTTGGATTAAATTTTAACGCTGTGGTCATCACCACACTTCTTGGTCTCTATTCATCATCAGAGAAAAGGAAATATCAAAAGCATCAGTTCTCAGAACACAGCCCTTTGTTTTTAAGACAGGGTCTTAAATAAAGTGCAAGGGGTAGAGATGCAGCTCAAGCGTAGTGTTTACCCATCATTCACTAAAAGTTCTGGGTTTGAACTCAGCACCATGAAAACTAGGATAGGTGGCACACACCTGTAATATAAGCACTTAAGAGAGGTAGATACAGGAAGATCAAAAATTCAAGATCATTCTCACAATGATATATAAAGAATTCTGGGCTATGTGAGATCCTGTCTATAAACAAGCAAGTGAAGGAACGGTGTCCCGAAGAGTTCAGATCTCACCTCTACTCTCAGTACCTCTTTGTTTAGTATGTATGAGGCCCCAGGTAGAATCCCTAGCATTGAGGAAAGGAGAAGAATGGGAGAGGTTGAACTAAAAACTCTGGTTACTTCTAGTTTCAAAATACCATTTCAAGCAATTATGTTGACATATGCCTTTAATTCCAGCACTCAGGAGGCAGAGACATAGGGATCTCTGTGAGTTCCAGACCGGCCTGGACTACTTAGCAAGTTCCAAGTCAAGATAAATACAAAACCCTGCCTCAAAAAAAAAAAAAAAAGACATTTCAAAGATCAAATCTTCAAAATGATCTTCTCCTAGACCAAAAAGGATGTTTCTGATAGTGAAACAAAAGCCTTGCCACCCAAGGTGTAAGGTAGACTCAAACTACACAAACAGCTTGTCCTCTGCCCATGAGAAAAAGGAAACACCATATAAGCTGATTACTACCACTTAGCAGCACAGAGCTCTACTGGAATACAGATGTGCTTAGTAATACATTTGCATACAGAATTATCCCTGTAGCATGAAAAGAGCAAAACATATCTCCACAGTCCATTTCTTACTAGGAAGCAAAAAACAAAACCCTCTACCTTCAAGTACAAGCTTTTATGAAGTCCATGCACTTACTAACAATAATCACCTATAAAAATGAGCTTTGTTAAGAGTCTACCTCCTGCACAGACCCTGAGAACACCCTTTTCTTGCCCAACAGTGACATCTGCTGGAAACCAGGAGCATGAGCTGGCTCACCAGGCAGGCACTAAGGCACCTTTAGAAGCTACTATGTTCATAGCAGCATTATTTGTAATAGCCAGAACCTGGAAACAACCTAGGTGCCCCTCAATGGAAGAATGGATCCAGAAAGTGTGGAATATATACACATTAGAACA
>JAQHUG010000045.1:8947311-8972115 GCA_028555095.1 Dicrostonyx torquatus
AAGCAGGGGGAGGGTGGTGGGGTAGTGGGGGAGCGGGAGGGCCGGGAACAAGGGGAGTAAATGTAAATTTTTCTTTTAACAATAAAAAAAAAATACTGAAAAAAAAGAAGGTAGTTTAAGTGAGGGTTTAGTTAGCACCTGTTTGTATTTGTAATTTACACCAGAGTGCAGCCATTCAATTTGTAAGTAATGGCATTACTTTAACAATATACATTTAAAATACTCACAATATGCCTCATTTCTAAGCCAGTTGTCATTCCTTATAGTATACTATATGCTAGCTCATGTAAAATAATTCCCTAAGTAGTTTCAATACCATATTAAATGAGAATTATGCATCATTTGTATATCTTAAAAGAAAAAACAATTTATCACAAGGTGACAAGACTATACACAATGTGCATGCGTGTATATACAAGTCCCAGCGCTGGGGACAGAGCTTCCTTCATGCATACTATATGCAGCTTTTCTATTGCTTAACTGTACTCTCAGCCCTACAACATATCTTTTAAAAAGTTTAATGTCATTTAAGTAACAGCACGAACTACTTTTTATCACTAAGAGAAAAGAAATTATATTAAAATAAGAGTTTCTGATAGATCCTTAAGAATTTCTAGAACTTTAAAAGCCTACCCAAAAAATGATTAGCCAACGACCAGCAAGATAACTCAATGAATGGGTAAAGCCTGATGTTTGATCCTCTGGGTCCCACAAGATAGAAGTTATCCTCTGCCTCTGATATCCACTTGGAAACATATATATGCATACACCACACACATAAATTTAAAAATGGGCAGCCAGGCAGTGACAGTGCATGCCTTTAATACCAGTACTCTGGAGGCAGAAGCAGGCAAATCTCTAAGTTCAAAGCCAGCCTGGTCTGCAGAGTGAGTTCCAGGACAGTCAGGACTACACAGAGAAACCCTGTTTAAGAAAAATATAAATAAATAAAAGAGCCGGGCGGTGGTGGCGCACGCCTTTAATCCCAGCACTTGGGAGGCAGAGGCAGGCGGATCTCTGTGAGTTTGAGACCAGTCTGGTCTACAAGAGCTAGTTCCAGGACAGGCTCCAAAGCTGCAGAGAAACCCTGTCTCGAAAAACCAAAAATAAGAAAGAAAGAAAGAAAGAAAGAAAAGAAAAATCAATACCAAAAAAGGGGGGGAGCCTGGGAGAAAGGGAGATGTCTCAGCAGTTAAGAGCACTTGTTCTTGCAAAGAACCCAGATTCAATTCCTAACACCATCCAGTTGCAGGGGATCTAACTCTAATATTCTCTTCTGGTGTCCATGGGCACCAGGTATATACATAGTAAGCAAGCAGGCAGAACACACACAAATATACAAACATAAAATTAAATAAATAACCTAAAATAAAAATAGGATTATTATATTAAGGAACACACCAAGTATTGACACCTGGACAAAGCTTTAGTAATGAAGAACAGAGTTTAAATCTTCACTCTGACCTACTAAATGATATTTTCTTTTTTGGAGTGTGTGTGGTACATGCATGTGTACACACATGTGCCTATATCCAGAAGCCAGAAGAGCATGTCCCACTTTCCACTGTATTCCTTTGAAACAAGTTTCTCACTGGACCAAGAACTCATAATTTCAGCTAGATTGGTCAGCAAGCTCTCTAAAAAACTGGTGAGGTTATAAGCATGTACATTTTTATGTGGGCAGTTAGAATTTGAACTCAAGTCCTCATACTTACATATGTATAATCAGCCACTGAGCCATCTCCTAAGGTCCCATGCTAAGAGACCTTCAACAAGAAATTCTGGGGGTTGGAAAGATGGCTCAGAGGTTAAGAGCACTGACTGCTCTTCCCTTCCAGAGGTCCCGAGTTCAATTCTCAGCAATCACATAATGGCTCATAACCATCTATGAGATCTGGTGTCCTCTTCTGGCTTGCAGGCATACATGAAGGTAGAACACTGCATACATAATAAATAAACGGTTAGAAAAAAAGTTACAAAAAAAATGCAATTCCACAAGAGAAGTGGAATATAAATGCTTGAAAAGAAAAAACAAAAAAAGTAAAACAAAGTAAAAACAAACAAAAAAAGAAATTCTGACTTCTCTAAGGGACTCAGTTTTCTTTCTTTTTTTTCATTTTTTTTGCTTGCTTTTTTTTTTTTTTTTTTTTTTTTTTTTTTTTTATACAGGGCTTCTTGGTAGCTTTGGAGTCAGTCCTGGAACTAGCTCTTGTAGACCAGGCTGGCCTCAAACTCACAGAGATCCGCCTGCCTCAGCCTCCCGCGTGCTGGGCTTAAAGGCGTGTGCCACTAATGCCCGGCTGGGACTCACTTTTCTTAAATGCAAAATAAGAAATTTAAACCAGGCAGTTGGGAAGTGGACGCAAGTTGATCTCTGAAAATTCAATGCCAGTCTAGTCTACAAAGTGAGTTCCAGGATAGGCTTCAAAGCTACAGAGAAACTCTATCTCAAAAAAAATTTAAAAAAAGAAATTTAATACCTGCCTTGCACAAACTGTTGCAGAAATCATAACTTATGTCTCCCAGCATTCCCCACCCTCTGCTTCCAACTACCTCAAAGCAAGAATATGGTGGTACCTTACATAGTAGGCCCTGCTTAGCTGGTATCTTTAATGCTCTGCATACAGTAGGGATTCATTTTAAGCCATTTGGGAATTATTCAGTAGAACACCACATCTTGTTAAAGCAAGATGAACAGCCGGGCGGTGGTGGCGCACGCCTTTAATCCTAGCACTCGGGAGGCAGAGGCAGGCGGATCTTTGTGAGTTCGAGACCAGCCTGGTCTACAAGAGCTAGTTCTAGTGCAGAAAGCCACAGAGAAACCCTGTCTCGAAAAAAAAACAAACAAACAAAAAAAGCAAGATGAACAAACACTGAAAAAAAAAGGCTTAGTTCTTCTAATGTCAGTAGCTGAGGACAGTCCTTTCTTGACTGCTTCTAATAAATTCTGAGTGCCAACAACATGTCAGGCATTATGCTGGCTGACTTTTTGCCTCTCAAGCAGAAGAGTCCCAGGCTGATATGGACCCTTAAGCAAAGGTAAATATTCCAAGCTAGGAATCCAGACATGTTCCCCAAAAGGCTGGTCTCACTCAGGCACAGAAACAACCTTGTTATTTTGTCTACGCCTGATGTCCAGCCAGACTCCCTGTTCCCATTATTCTGCATGCATCACATAATATATTTTCTTCTTGAGGATGTGCCATTACCCTAAAAGAAAATGGTCTCTCTTTCTCCAAGTCTTACTAATTTTTCATTATTGGACATGATATAACCTTTGTTTTGGTAACTAATTGTTTTTGTTTTGCTACAGACTTTATTTAGTATAAGTAGGAAATAAAGAAGCAACAGACTGGAGACAGTGAGAAGGCTAAGTAGGTTAAAGATGTTTGCCACCATGCCTGATGACCCTAGGACCTACATGGTATAAAAAGACAAGCCTATTACCAAAAGCTGCTCTCTGTCCTCTACATATGTGCCATGGCACACATACCATCCCCACATACACAATAAATAAGGATGTAATTTTTTAAAGTTGTACCAGATCCTCTACACTTGTGACAGATTTCATGTAAATATGCCTTGCCTCCACAGTACTACACAGTACTTCAGTGGGCACAGTGCCTAGCACAGTGCTGGAAAAATTGTAACCATTCCACTAATATTTACTGACTAAATGACTGTCTAAAGCATCCTCCAAAAATAACAAGTACACAATGTGCACAATCCATATTTCTATCCTTCTTAGCCTATGCAAGAGAAATTTCAGTTGCTTCAGCAGAAGATATAATGTAGAGCAATAAGCTGTTTGGCTCCAATATTCTGGGAATTGGTAATTATGCTAGATTTGCCCTTTACATAATTACAGAAAGTAGTCCCTAATAAATCAAAATAGATGAGCATATAGCCATTCGTGGAAGATGAGGTGGGTGGTTTAGTACTCCTACTCTGTTTAAGAGAGCTGACTGGGCCGGGAGGTGGTGGCGCACGCCTTTAATCCCAGCACTCAGGAGGTAGAGGCAGGCGGATCTTTGTGAGTTCGAGACCAGCTTGGTCTACAAGAGCTAGTTCCAGTGCAGGCTCCAAAGCCACAGAGAAACTCTGTCTTGAAAAACCAAAAAAAGAAAAAGAGAGAGAGAGAGAGAGAGCTGACTGAGATGCCAATCCATGTATAGAGAGGTCTTCCTTCCATGAACTCTTACTTCCCCCACCCTGATGTAAATGGCCATCTGGAATGCCCATTTAAAGAATTTGGAGGTAGAAGTTCAATCACTACCAAAACCAAACCAATCAACCAACCAACCAAAAAAATGTAAATGGGCAGCCAAGGTGTTATACAAAAGCATAAATCTGGTTAAAAAAAATATATTTTCCTTGATGTACATCTAGTCATACATGGAATTCTTCAGCCTCTTATTGAGCTGGTTCAAAACAATACATTCAAAGAAGAGGCTATGCAATAAGCTAAACAAAATATCCCTCGCCACTCTAGGTCTTTCTCTCTTTTTTTTAATTTCACTGTAACTAGTCCCCTGGGACATTCTCTCATCTTAACAACCAGTCCTACACCTACATTTCAGTCAAAAGGCGAGGCAAAGAGAATCAACAATTCTATATCCTTATGCCTCTCTAATCCAATCTACACCCCCTTTCAAGGCTAAAATAAACCAGTACAGCAATTGACTCACACCACCAGAGCTGATCCTATCTCTGCCACCAGAGCAAGATCTCCCAAGATGATGCAAGGAACCAAATACGTGAGTCCCAGATATTTCAGATAAAAGCACAACATCACTAGGACTGAAGAACGATGGGAAGAAGAGGAGGCAGGAAGGTAGAACAGATGACAGCAGCTGCTTACCTCCTGAGGGAGTCTTCCTCAGAGCTTTCTTCAGGCATATCTTGATGTAAGGCCTCCTGTGATACAGTTCCAGATCTGCTGGACTGGGTATAGATTCGTTCCCAGTGGCCTGTCTCCTGGTTAAAGGCCACCCCCACAGTCCTCTCCTCTTGTGGACTAGCTGAACTGCTCAACTCCAGCCTGCTGGAGCTAGGTGTTTGGCCCTCAGTCCGCTCAAGAGGTGGCAACTGGTTGCCACTTGGTGGCATGCCCTCAAAGGTGGTAGAGACGTGCCAGGAAGAGTTAGCCTCTCCAGATGAGTAGTTAGGTGTGGTTCTTTCCCAGCGCAGGGTATCATTGTTGAAGGTCAGAAGATTATGGCAAGCGCGGCAGCGATTGAGATGGCCCCGAGACAGGTTGGAGTTGTTCTCACTGCTGTGTGGGGTGGGCTGATGGGAAGGACCTGGCCTCTCAGATTCAATGTTATTATTGAGCATTTCCTGGGCCTGTTGGGTCTGGGGAGCCTCCCCACTCAGGCTCTGATCCAGTTCCTGCAGCCTGTCATACTCCAAAAAGAAGCGTCTCAGATCACATTGAAGCTCATGGCGAATGTTGCCAGAGTTGTTTTGGCTAGAACCATTCCCTCCATCTGACTCAGTAGCCAGCCCTGATGATGGAAAACCCCTTCCTTCTGTGGCTGAAGTGTACACAGATGCCTGAGAGCCACCTTCCTGCTGTCTCAGCACAGACAGCAAACTCACTGAAGAGGCACTGGTCCTGGGCGGGGGCATAGATTCTACCTCAGAGCGTGAGTTCAGAGTGAGTACTGTCCGGGTCCACTCAGAACCTGTCAGCCCAGGGGCTAGTTCTCTGTGATACCTAGAAGGGTGACTAGATAAAGGGCCTCCCAAAGAGCGACGGGTAGGACCCAGACTGAGGTTGCGGAGCGTGTTGCCCGCAGTGCTGCTCTGGACTGTACTGAAGGCAGATGGCCGGTTCAGGAGGCCCTGGTCCTGCTGCGTTGACGAAGCCTGCTCCGGGGGATGGAAGGGCTCGGTCTGTACAAAAGAAAAGGAAGGGGTAGTAGCTCTGGCAGAAGCAGGGGGCACACTGTCCTGGTGTGGCAAGAGGGAAGGAAGTCGAGTGCCAGCACAGCGACTGCAAAGGCACAGGATCCCAGGGTGCTGGCAGCACTCAACTGTGGTGGGGTAACTGACCCGCTGTCGGAGCCTGATGTAAGCGGAAGTCCTGGGACGCTCCGTGGAGGGCTGAGGGGGAGGCGGTGGGGGTGAGGGGGTAGCAGAATCTTGTACTGTGCTTTGCTCTCCCACCTGGATGCCAGAGGAGCGGGAGGACAGCATATGCAGGAAATTGTGAAGGAGAGGTGTCCGGCGAACTGGTTGTGATTGCAGGAGGGCACGCTGGCGGTAGTGAGATAATTCTGTTCCATCTATAGGAATTTCTGGTTCATCATCACCCTGCAACGTGGGCCAGCAGGAGGAAAGAGTAGAGCAGAACAATTAGGTAGAACCTCCAAACAAATCAAGACAAGCTTAAAACTAAACGGTAATCATCCAAGGAGAATCACCTTTAATGATTAGCAAAAACTCTCTCCCTATGAGGTCCTGAAAACTAATCGACTTCAGACTAAAAACCATGATATGGTATTATCATGGTATATCACCTTTTTTGTTTTGTTTGGTTTTTCGAGACAGGGTTTCTCTGTGGCTTTGGAGCCTGTCCTGGCACTAGTTCCTGTAGACCAGGCTGGTCTCGAACTCACAGAGATCCGCCTGCCTCTGCCTCCCGAGTGCTGGGATTAAAGGCGTGCGCCACCACCACCCGGCAAATTATTCACTTTTAATTGGCAACATATCTGGCATAATAATTATTTTATAAAAGGTATCTCTGTGGCATAGAAGCAGTAAGGAAAAACAAAACACCAACCAGCAAGAGGCACATGAGTGACAAGCATGATGAAGACAAGTTCTTTCATTCTTTTTTTTTTAAAGATTTATTTTTATTTTATTTTATGTATGAGATTTTGCCTGCATGTATTCATTTGTGCCACATACATGTCTGGTACCGCATAGATCAGAAGAGAGAGGCAGCTAGCGTAGAGTTGGAGTCACAGGCAGCTGTGAATTACTGCATGAGTGCTAGGAATCAAACCAGGGTGCCCTGAAAAACAAGTGCAGAGCCATTTCTCCAGCCTCTCCTTAACTTTTGTTTTGTTTTTGTTTATTTGTTTGTTTTTGAGATTTAATTTTAGGAGCTGGAGAGATGGCTCAGAGGTTAAGAACATTGTTGCTTTTGCAGAGGATTGGTTCCAAGCACTCACATGGTGGTTCACAATTGGCTGTAATTCTAGTTCTAGGAGATCTAATGACCTCTTCTAGCCTCTGTGGTCACTGCACACACACAGTACACAGACACACATTCAAGCAAATTACCCACACAATATTTAGACACATTATGGTTGGTTAGTTGGTCTGTCTTGGATGTGTATGTGGGTCTCTGTACGCATCTGAATAGGCCAGAAAAGGGAGCTAAAGTTATGGACCGTGTAAGCAGCCCAAAATGGGGCTTGAGAATGGAACTCAGGTCCTTTTCAATAGTAGTATACTGCTCTTAACAACTGAATCATTTCTCCAACACTGACAAGGTTTACTTATCATGATATAGTCACAAGAATTAGAAAACTGATTCTCCTGTCAAAACTATGTTGGTAACTTTTGACAATATCATTAGAAAATAACTAAAATCTCTATGGAAAAAACTACTGAAGTATTAAGAATTAAATTATAACCAGAATTATATTTTAATAATAATAATACTAAAGAAAGAATAGTATTATCAGAATTATAGCTCTATTTTAGAAAATAACTCCCAGTTCAGATAGAGTTAGAACTGCTGGATTCTTACCTGCTGATTAGAAGGGTTAACAATTGCTGTCAGTAAGTAGTGTCCAAGTGGATCAAATCTAACCAGACTGAAATCACAAAAGAAAAGCAGAGAAAAACAAAGATCATGTTAACTGAGAAATGGAAGCCTTCAGACAACCCACTTCACGCTTTCAAAACTTTCTTCCCTCTCTCTCTGTCTCTGTCTCTCTCCTGGAGATAGTCTATGTAGCCCAAGTCATATTCAAACTCAAATGTTCTTGCCTCAGATTCCTGTTTTAAAGACATTAAAATAAGGTTTATGTTGCTTCCTAATGTAAAGAAATATGTATGAATGAAGAGATTTCACTTTCCTTTTTAATTTATTATTTAATTTTATTTTATGTGCATTGGTGTTTTGCCTGCATTTATGTCTGTGTGAGGGTGTCAGATCCCCTGGAACTGGAGCTACAGACAATTGTGAGCTGCTACGTGGGTGCTGCAAATTGAATGTGAGTCCTCTGGAAGAACAGTAAGTGCTCTTAACCGCCAAGTCATCTCTCCAGCCCCCACGTTCTTTCTGTTTTTGAGACAGGGTCTTATATATCCCAGGCTAGCTTAAAAATCAACACACAGTTGTAGATGACCTTGAACTTTTGATTCTCCTGCCTCTATCCACCCAGTGGGATTACAAGTGTGCACCAACACACTCACTTTATGTGGTACTAGGAATCAAATTCTGAACTTCACTCGTACAATACAAGTCTATACCAACTGAGCTACATCTTCAGGCCATGATTTCAGTTTTGAAAAACACCCAGGTTTGCATCACAGTAAGCAGCTACATTAAATATGCATCTGTTCAACAGGTAAGAGCCCATTTAAGTGGTAGATCAGAATGCTGTCACACAGATTGAGGTCTCCCTTCACTCACCTGTCACACTGGCAAAAAAATTTAGCACCTAGAGACAATAAAGTATCAGTATCAAATGATATGGCTGGAATCCAGAAAAAGCCTATATCCAGCCATAAAACTCTTAAAAAATACCCAAAGAAAACAATGTATCCAGTCTAATTTAGGCAATACATGTCTTGTTTTGTAGCGTTAAGAACTGAATCCAAGGTCATATACGTAAATAGGCAAGAGCAGACAATCTCACTACATCCCAAGCTCAATTACGGTTTTGGTATTTTGGGGTTTTTTTTGCTTGTTTGTTACTATTTTTTTCAAAACAGGATCACACTATGTAACTTTGGCTGTTCTGAAGCTTGCTATGTAGACCAGACTGGCCTTGAACTCACAGAAATCACACCTGCCTCTGCCACCCAAGTTCTGGGATTAAAAGTATACATCACTACAGCCAGACTGGTTTTTATTTTTTTGAGACAGGGTCTTACTAACTAATTCAGGAAGGCATGAGACTCCCTGTGTATCCCAGGTTGGCTATGAACTCAAGATATGCCTACCTTAAAAATCAGAATTCTGAGATTACAAATGTGTGCCACCATACCCGCAGCCACCAAGTATGCTTTGATCTCAAAAGCTAAATAAGTATAGTTAACAGATTTGATACATATATATCTCTATTTTGTAATTTGATAAATATAAATAGCCATTAGTGAGCAAGCAGCCATCAAACTATCTTAAATCATCCATATATTTTTAAAAGTCTTCCCAAAAGGTAATCCCAAATGCAGACAGCTCTGAACCTAATAACCCTGATTTGTAGAGACCACAAGATAAGGCCTTGGGCAAGCAAAAAACAAAATGAACTGTTTCTGGAAGTGGTGATAACAAACTACCCTGAAAAGGACTAATGAGTTCCCTAAGTGAGGATAAAAACCCTGTTTCCTGAAATGACAGTAGTTGTAATGTTCTATCATGTCAGTCTGGTGCCTGACATAGTTGATAGAACACAGCACTTACCGGACGCGCTCCATTTCACTAGCTGTCTTCACTACAGCAAAGGGCTCCCGCCGACTCCAATCCCAGAAGTGGATCTCATTGGCAGTGGCAATCAGTAGGAGCTGAGCCGTAGGATGGAAGGCCAAAGATGCTATGGCATTGTTGCTATCTGTAAACCAGCTTTCACTGCCACCCTGCAAATAAACCAATCCCAAATATTCTCAGATTATAAACTGCCAATAGATCAAGAGTCCACTTCAAGAAAATTACATTATAGAGTTAAGTGTGATGGCTCACAACTATAATCCCAGCACTTGGGAACCTAAGGCAAAAAGACTGCCACAAATTATGAGACCAGCCTGTTCTACATAGTGAGTTCCAGGCCAGCCTGGACTATATAGTGACACCTTGTCTCAAAAAAAAAAAAAAAAAAAGAGGTAAAGGAAGGAAGGGAAGAAGGAAGGGAGGAAGGGAGGAAGGGAGGAAGGGAGGAAGGGAGGAAGGAAGGAAGGAAGGAAGGAAGGAAGGAAGGAAGGAAGGAAGGAGGGAAGGAAGGAAGGAGAAAAATAGGAAGGGAGAGAAAATGGGAAAAAAGTCCTATATGGAGTTACATAGCTCAGTGGTAGATCACATGCTTTACATGTATGAGCCCCTGGGTTTGATTCCCTAAGGTCTATCTCCATTTGCAGCTACTATCTTTATCAGAGCACAGTGGGGCAGTGGTACATAACTTTAATCCCAGCACTCAGGAGGCAGAAGCATGTGGATCTTGGTCAGTTTCAGAGTGGCCTGGTCTACATAGTATGTTTCAGACCAGCCAGGGATAAATAGCAAGACCATTTAAGACAAAATAGTTTTCATAGGGTTTACTTTAAACG
The DNA here is from genome assembly GCA_028555095.1 of Dicrostonyx torquatus. Taxonomy (NCBI): domain Eukaryota; kingdom Metazoa; phylum Chordata; class Mammalia; order Rodentia; family Cricetidae; genus Dicrostonyx; species Dicrostonyx torquatus. The sequence continues at coordinate 8,957,818 of JAQHUG010000045.1, forward strand.
TGTCCTCTATAAAATAATGTATAAGAACAGCAATGTAGCAGTGCCAATAATTTAAGAAAAATATTACTGTCGTCAAGTCAATTACAAGGCCTCCACTCAGTTCTTGTTTCTGACACCTGTGAAAAGTCCAGCTTGGTGCAAACAATTCAGAGGAACTCACTAGCCAATCATTGAGACAAGCAGCATCTTGCTTTGATGACCATGAACAACAGAGTGATCTAAGACAGTGGAAGTCCATACTGAACTCATTTTAGAGCCTCCTTCCAAACAATGTTAAATAGAACAGATAGAAGAAAACTTTAATAATGTCTACTTTATAGTGGAGAAGTATGAACTAGCAACGTCATCTATCAAGTGAGCAATGACTATCATAGACTCAGATTAAGTCCCAAGAGGGTTGTTTGTTTCTCAACTAGAATTAAGAATCCAATGGCAAATAAGTCTCTGTGTTTAAAATACCAAATAAAAAAAGCAACCTAAGAAAATACTTACATGTAAATCCCAAATCCTAACTTCCCCATCTAGGCAACCAGAAGCAATAAGGCCTGAGATGGTGGGATGAAAAGTGACACACCATGGAGTACGGCGGTGTCCAATCAGAGAGTGAACACACTTGCCAGTCTTAACCTCTGTAATATAGATGTTATGGTTCACATGTGTGGATGCCAAAAGAGTCCTAGAGAGTCAAAATGTAGACATAATTAAGAAACATGTAGCAGGGAAACAAATTTTACCAGCTTTAGACAACAAAAACTGACACTATTCCCTAACTACAAATAAAAGAAATTAAGATATGCCTGTAAGGCAATTTGTCGATACAAAACAGAAATATTCTGATTTTTAAAGTCTTCTAGTTTTCCCACACTGCTCCCAAATGGCACAGTGCCTTCAGAGAGCATTTTTTCCATCTCAGAAATCTGTCATGACACTGCTGGCCTCTATCAGACTGACAAAGCAATGATACTGAGAACCTGGCTAAGTTTTGAACCTTGACTTCTACCATTTTCTTTACAATTCTCATTATTCTTCTGGTTGGCATTATTTGCTTGCTTGCTTTCCATTTCATTCATATATTCATATGTGTGTGTCACATATACATCCAATAGCAAATAAGCAGCTGAGCACCCACGGCATGAGTGCCCCATTCATACACAAATATATGTATACATGCATATATACACATCTTCATATATTCATCCAGTGCTTCAGAGAATCTCTAGGAATTAATCTGGATGATCAAGCTAAGTCAAGAGTACAAAAAGCTTAAGCTACAGCTAAGTATTAGGTACCTGTCTGGGCTGAAGGCCAGTAAGAAGGTCGAGCGTGGACTATCAGGCAGTTCTACTCTCTGGGAGAAAATAAATAAATAAATAAATAAATAAATAAATAAATAAATAAATAAATAGACAGACAGACAGAAAGATAGCATGATTTATAAAGTAGGGCTTACTCTGACAGATGCCATTCTAGATTTAGTACAGACTAAAACTATAAAGACAATGATCAAGTTATTATAAATCAAGATAGATAAATCTAAATTCAGGAAAAATATCTACTCTACAGGAAAAAATATTTCTAGTCTTAGCTTTCACATTATAAACCAACTCCCCAAACTAGCTACATCAAATCTCATAAAGAAGATAAATTACATTCTCACTCTCTGCCATAATCTACTCTAAGGTGCCACCTTATTGTCATCCCCACAAATCCTATGTCAAAGCCCTGTTTTACCTTGCCTTCCCATTTCATCCATCGAGTCTTATCTTCTACCAGCTCCTGCAGAAGCCGCTGAGCACCCATGGCACGAGTGCCCCGTTCTCGGCCCCAGAGGATCCGTACAGCATTCTTCTCTGGGACAACCTTCATGGTGCTCAGGAGCCACTGTCACACCAGGGATCAGAACTGAAGGAGCAAATAATAGCTCCACACACAGAAGCAGCTAAAATGAGGCCATTCAGGTCCTTGTCAGCTGTCTTCATGGAAATCTAAGGAATGAAGAACAATGCCAAATAATGCCTAAAATTTCCATGCAAACACAAGTCTAGCTCAAAAGAGAAAGTGTCCTTTCCTATTTAACAATGGCTACCAAGAAAGGGACTTCTGAAGTTTCTCTTTCAAAAATATTTCATCTTGTCATATTCCTTCTATAGCCCTACTTTACATATGAAAAACTGAACATTTCCATCAAAATTATTCAGTTTTTAGTCTTTTTTTAAAGATTTATTATGTACATAGTATTCTATCTGCATTTATGCCTGCAGGCCAGAAGAGGATAGCAGAGCTCATTACAGATGGTTGTGAGCCACCATGTGGTTGCTGGGAATTGAACTCAGGGCCTCTGGAAGAGCAGCCAGTATTCTTTTTTTTTTTTTTAATATTTATTTATTTATTATGTATACAATATTCTGCTGTCTGTGTGTGTGTCCGCAGGCCAGAAGAGGGCACCAGACCCCATTACAGATGGTTGTGAGCCACCATGTGGTTGCTGGGAATTGAACTCAGGACCTTTGGAAGAGCAGGCAATGCTCTTAACCTCTGAGCCATCTCTCCAGCCCAGCAGCCAGTATTCTTAACCACCGAGCAATATCTCCACTCCCAGTTCTTAGTCAGAAAAAATTTGCTCTTAATAAAAATGACTAAGAACTCTGACTGAAAACAAAATGTGGGGTTATGGATATGGCCTAGTGGCACAGGCCCTGGGCTCAATCCCTACAGAAAATAAACACCTAGGGGAGCTAGGGATATGGCTCAGTGGGTAAAGGGCTTACCATCCAAGCATTAGTTCAGATTCCCTAGAGCCCAAGTAAAAAGCCAGGCACCACAGTATATAGCTTACAGAGCTGAGAAGTGGAGACAAGTAGATTCCTGGAATGTACTGGCTGGCTAGCCTAGTAAAATAAGTGAACTTCAAATTTAATGAGAGGTCCTGTCTCAAAAAATTAGGTGGAAAGCAGCTGAAAACAATGCCTAGTATCTATCTCTAGTTTGAATGAGTGTAGGCCCCACAGGCTCATATATTTGAATGCATGGTCCCTAGACAGTAAAACTATTTTGTAAAGGATTAGGAGGTGCAGCCTTGTTGAAGCAGATGTGAGCAGATGTGAGCTCACTGGTAGTGAGCACTGAATTCTCAAAAGCCAAGTCTAGGCCCAGGTGTGTGTGTGTATATATATATATATATATATATATATATATATATCCTCTCTCTCTCTCTCTCTCTCTCTGTCTTATGCTTGTAAATCAGATGTAAACTCGGCCTGGTGACATGCTCCCCACCATGATGGTCATAGACTCATACTCTAAAACTGTAAGCAAGCCCCCAACTGAATGCTTTCTTTTATAAGTTGCTTTGGTCATGTGTCTCTTCACAGCAATAGAATAGAGACTAAGATAAATACAAACGTGTACACATACACATACCACATATACACAATAAACAAACATAAATAATTAGGCTGGGGTGTAGCTCAGTGGTAGAGCTCCTGTTTAGCATGAGACCCTGTATTCAATTTCTAGCACTATAAAAAAAATCAGTAATACTTTAAAATACTTTGGAAAATCACGGCACAGTGACTTAGACAAAAATTCTGCAGAAGGGCTGGGAGTGGGGGCGGGGGGCTACAGCTCAACAGTAGAATGGTGGTCTAGCATTTCTAAAGCCCTTGATTTTGTCTTTAGCACTGAAGGTGGGGAGGGGGAGGGAGGAGGACAGATTAAAAAACACAATGGTTGTCTGAGTAGTAACAATACAACATTTTAAAGACAAAATTCATAGTTCAGGCTGCCCTCAAACTATGCAGCTTAAACTTCTTATCCTCCTGCCTCCATTTTCATAGGGCTGGGAATACAAACCTGTCACCATGCCTAGTTTATGTGGTGCTAGGAACTGAATCCAGGGCTTCTTTCATCCTAGCCAAGCATTCTACCAACCAAGTTATATCCCCAGACCTGTGGCTTGATAATTTTAAGAGGTGGTCTTCTACTTCAGTTTCTGTTGTTCTGTTTTTTAAGACATGGTTTCTCTGCATAACAGCCTGAGCTGTCCAGGAACTCACTTTGCAGACCAGGCTGGCTTCAAACTCAGAGACGCCTGTCTCTGCCTCTTGAGTGCTGGGATTAAAGGTGTGCACTACCATGCCCAGCTCTACTTCAGTTTTTTAAGACAGAATTTATACAGCCCAAACTGGCCTCCTGTTCCTACTGATACTGGTTTTTCAGACATAAGGCACTATGCCTGGTTTCTTTTCGCTTTTTAAATTTCAAAAGTAGTAACTGTCAGAGTCGGTCATAGTTGTACAAACCTATAATCAGAGCACTTGTGAATCTGAGACAAGATGATCAAGGCTTTGAAGCCAGATCAGTTCCAAGACATCCTGAGCTGCAGAGCAAAGCCTTGTCTTAAAAGAGAAAGATGGCAAGATAGCTCAGCAGGTAAAGATACTTGCCACAGAGACCTGAGTTTGATCCCCATAACCACTGTAAAAGGTAGAAGGAAAAAACCCACCTCACAAAGTTGTTCCCTGACTTACACACACACACACACACACACACACACACACACACACACACACACGCACAAAATAAAAACTTTGAAAGTAAAATAAAACAAAGGAGTAACTGCTTATTACAAGAGTCAAACAATAACTTCCTCCTTCCATTTCTCAAAAAGCTGCAATCTAAAGAGCACACAATCAGATGCATCCAAATACAGACATAAGGAAAAATATTTACAGCGTGTGCTGAAGAAGTTTTCTTCCTCTAATAATGGATAAGGTCAGAAAGATTCCAGAGTAAGGCAAGTCCCAATTTCCTAAGCCCATATAGTCAGAAAAGATGATCAAGGCTTTGAAGCCAGACCAGGCTACAAGACAAGTTCCAAAATATCCTGAGCTGCAGAGCAAATCCATGTCTTAAAATAAAAGGAGAGGAAGGCTCAGCAAGTAACAGTACACTACAAAGTGTCAAATACAAAACTCTGATTCATTCTCATGTTATAATTCTTACCACCTTTTGTTTTGTTTTGTTTGCTGTGTTTGGGTGTTGAGGCTTGAATTCAGGACCCTGAGTTTGTTTAGCAAGCACTGTACCACCACACACCAGCCTCTCATCACCAACTATTAAACCACAAAACTATATACACAGTAAAAATGTTAACACAGAGTTGAGGCCAACCTCCAGAGTAGCTTACAGCTAAGTAACAGAAGGAAATAATCGTTTTGGTGACATGTACAACTCAGATTAGAAACAAAACTTTAGGTGTGAACTCTTTGTTCAAACTAACAAATACTTGAAGTATTTCGTACCTTTTACTACTAACCAAGAAGCTCTAATGTTCACCTTAACTCTGTATTAAAACCATAATTATCTTACCTAATATAGAGAGCTTCAGAAGAAACACTTTGAAAATCCTTTGACCTAACAATGCAACAAAAAGTACAAGTAAAGTCATTTATAATCTCCTAACAACTGTAGAAACAGTAGCAGCAATTCCCTTGGTTTGTGTGGAGTGTGTGTGTGCGTGTGTGAGCACACATCAAGTCAAAGGATAACCTGCAGGAGTCAGTTCTCTCTTTTCACCGTGTGGGTTCCAGGAATCAAATTTAAGCCATTAGGCAGCAAGCACCTTTACCCCTTGAACAACTTCATTGGCCAGGTCCATTCATTAAAAAAAATAAATAAAGGGGTAGAGAGATGGTTCAGCAGTTAAGAGCACTGGCTGCTCTTCCAGAGGACCGGGATTCAATTCCCAGCAACTACATGGCAGCTCACAACTATGTAACTCCAGTTCCTGGGCTTCTGACATCCTCACACAGACGTACATGCAGGCAAAACATGTCCAAAAAAATAAATTTAAAAAAAAATTTGCCTTTCTGTTCTCCTATAACTCAAAGGAAAAACAAAGTACAAGTTACAAATATTGTATAATCCAAAGAACATTAATGATAAAACATTAAGTTCCTACAGGAATCAAAACCAGAATGGGTTCCTATAAATATCACCATTAAGACAACTAAAAAGCTAAACATCAAGTTCACTAAAAAGGGCAGGCAGTGGTAGCAGAGGCAGGCTGATCTGAGTTCGAGGTCAGTATGCTCTACAGTGAGTTTCAGGATAGCTAGAGCTACAAAGAGAAACCTTGTCTCTCCCCTCCCACTCCCTGCCAAAATAATTACCAAAAAGCATGTCTATCAATTCCCAGGGGACCTAAACTCAAGAGTTCAAACCAGCAACAATCTGACTGACTAGTGGGCAGAAGTGAAGAGGCATCAAGAACAGTTTCTGTGCCATTGTGAAGTCCCCCAAATAATTGCTTAATCATAAAAAGCCATATACACGTAGAAGAGAAAATGACAAAGACACACACACACACACACACACACACACCATTGCCAACATTCCACTCCACTTACCTAAACACATAAAACTAATCATTCAAAAAGATAAAGTGAGGGGGCCAGGTGGTGGTGGTGGACACCTTTAATCCCAGCACTTGAGAAGCAGAGGCAGGTGGATCTCTGTGAGTTCGAGGCCAGCCTGGTCTACAAGAGCTAGTTCCAGGACAGACTCCAAAGTTACAGAGAGACCCTGTCTCGGAAAAAATAAAAATAAAAATAAATAAATAAAGTGAGGGGAATTACCTTCACAGATTTTTCTCTGCCATGTAACTACTCTACACAGAATCATCTAAAGTATGGCACAACTCACTAAAAGTTACAGGTCCTTCTTGCAATTTGATCATCTAAGCTAATGAAATTCTTCCACCTTCTAGTTAATATTTTTGGTGCTGGGTGGTAGTGGTGCATGCCTTTAATTCTACCTCTCAGAAAGCAGAGATTGGCATATTTCTGTGAATTCAAGGCCAACCTGGTCTACAGAGTAAGCTCCAGGTTAGTCAGGGCTACAAAGAATCAAAACAAAAACAAGAAACAAGAGGTCAACCTAGCCAACACACCTAATTTCAAGCCCGCCAGAGCTACTCCGTAAAACTCTATTTCAAACCAACCAACAGATACAGAGTAAGGGGGAAAAAAAAAAGACTTTGGGCAAGTCACTTAAAACCTTTGAGACTCAGGGTCCTCCTTCTCTGTAAGGCTGTTTGTTGTAAGGCTCCAGCTAAGCACAGAGATGAGCTAGTGTTGAAGTTCACTGCTGTTACTGTTGTCATTATTAGTGAATCCTCCTGAGTTCACTACAGTTCCCAACAATAAGGCCAAGGAAACCCAAAGATGCCACAATTTCTCAGAGTAGCAAATTTCTAAGAAACATTTTAAAGGTAGTTAGCAAACAACAAAGCAAAACATATTCAGGGAACAAATAAAGTAACTGTTTAGTAGCTAGGTGGTGGTGGCACCCACCTTTAATCCCAGCACTTGGAGGTAGAGGCCAGCAATCTACAAAATGACTTAAATTTATTCTAGAACAGCCAGGGCTACACAGAGAAACCTTATATCAAAAAGTCTACAAAAATAAAGACTGTGTGTGTGGCCGAAATAATTAAATGCAACTAAGACTATCTCCACATCCATAAAATAAGGCAAACAGAATTGAAATTAGGAACGTAACTTAATATATGCTTTGCACTCTAAAAGAACCAGGCCCAATACACCAATACATAGCAGCAAACAAAACAAACACTAGAAGTAACAACTTAAGACCTGTACCTACAACCTAACTAATACTTTAGATACACACACACACACACACACACACACACAAAAATCTGTCTTTATAAAAGCTAAGTTTGGTGTTGCATCCCTTTAATACCAGAACGTGGGAGGCAGAGGCAGACAGTTCTAGGCCAAGCAGGGCTACACCATGTCTCAAAAGAGACCCTGTCTTTAGAAAATTCATTAATAATTTTTTTTTACATTTTAAAGTATGTCTTTGTGCATTGCAGGTGCTCAGAACTGAGATCAGGTCATATACAAGAGCAGTATGACTGCTGAGCCATCTGACAAGCTGATCTTCTCTTATTGCATTCAGAGACCATGATTCCAAAAATTAAAACCTCTTCACTTGCTTTTGAACAACTCCCCCCAGCTCCCTAGGTAGCCAAGAATGACTATGAACTTCTGATCCTCCTTCCTCCACCTCCCTAATGTATCAGCACACAGTTTTCAGTGCTAGAAATTAAACCTAGGGTGAGTTTCACGCATGTTAGGCAATCACTCTACTAATTGAGTTGCAGGCACCCCAGCTCACTGCTTAGCTGTTAATAGAGTTCAATTTCGTCATTTATTTAACTGTTAATGTGTCTGCCACCTAAATGTGTACATGAAGACAAAAATCTAAGAATAAAATCAGCCATGAAATACTGGCACATGTTCAGTAATATATAGGCTTTAATCCAAGATTTAACTCTTGGGGAAAAAATAATAATCTGGGGCTGGTGATACAGCTCAGCAAATAGTAGTACTCCTGCCAATTATGACAGCCTGAGCTCAATCCCTAGAACTCGCACAGGAGGAGAGAACCAACTCATAAGGGCTGTCCTCTGGCCTCTACATATGTTATATAGTATCTGCATGTGCGAACATATACACAATGCATATATTTTAAAATAAATGTAATAAAATTATAAATCTAGACTGGAGACATGGTTCAGTGCTTAAGAGTACCAGCTGCTCTTTCAGAGGACCTAGGTTCAATTACTAGCACCTATAAGGCAGCTCACAACTGTCTGCAATTCTAGTTCCAGGGGATCCAATGTCCAATATCCTCAGACACAAGGTACACATAAGATGTACCAACTTATATGAAAACAAAATATTTACACATAAAATTTAAATTTTTTAATATAAATAAGTAATTTAAACCCCTAAAGCCAGCCGGCCAGTGGCAGCCCATGCCTTTAACCCCAACACTTGTGAGGCAGAGGTAGGCGAATCTCTTAGTTCAAGGTCATCCTGGTCTACAGAGCAAGTTTCAGAACAGCCATAGCTATACAGAGAAATCCTGTGTTGAAAAACAAAAACAAAAAATCCTAGAGCCAGGCATGATGGATAGCACACATCTGTAATTCCAGAACTCAAGAGACAGAGGCTGACAGATTGAAAGTCCTTAAGACTAAAGAAGATCTGGGAGGGAGGGAGGGAGGGAGGGAGGGAGGGAGGGAGGGAGGGAACTGAAAAGGGGGGAGGGGTAAAGAGATGACTCTGAAGCTAAGAGCACTTCCAGAGAATCCATGTTTAATTTCGAGCACCCACATGGGGCTTCTCGCAACTGCTTATAACTCAAACTGTAGGGCATGGCTTCTCAACCTTCCTAAAGATGGTACCCCTCATGTTGTGGAGACCCCATACCATAAGAGTATTTTCGTTGCTACTTCATAACTGTAACTTTGCTACTGTTAAAAACTGTAATGTTTTCCAGGGTCTTAGGCAACCCTTGTAAAAAGCATTGTTCAACATCCCCACATAGGGTCAAGACTCACAGGTTAAGAACTACTGCTCCAGGTACTCTGATGTCTTCTGGCTCCATTGGTGTGCACACACACACACACACACACACACACACACACACACACACACACATAAACACACAGAGCAAATGATCACAGAGATAACATACAAATAATAATAAAATAATCATCAATCATTTTATTTTAAATATTGAGCTGGTTAGATAGCTCAGTGGTTCAATAACTGTGTAGACTTCATGAAGCAGTGCGTTGATGTCCAGTACCATCAAAAAAAGATAAATTTAAAAAATTCTTTAAATAATTCTAAGATCACTTGCATAACTAAAGTTCTCCCAACAACTGGAAAATTAACTAGAAAATGTCAAGTCTTTAATTAGAGGCCTAAAAGTGGCCTAGTGCTTTACAGAAACACCATGTGGGTGGAGTTTCTACACAGAAGTTTTTCTATAATTGGAAGCTTTGTTTTCATCAGCAGGACCTTTCTGCTTACTTACTATAGGACAATTCAAACAACACTATATAGAACCAAAATCTATAAAACACCAAACCCCTCATTACCATATCTTTCTCTTGTCAGTCTTTTAGACTAAACTAAATTTAGGGAAGAAACAGAATTTTGGGAAATAAAACAATTCAAAACTATAAGCAAGTAAACAAGTAGCCAATTCTGAAGGCAAACTCACCCAGAAGTAGGAGAACTATTATCATGAACTGCGTTTCTACTGAAAGATATTTTAGGACACAAAGTACTAACTGTCATTGAATCTAGATGGACAAGTTACATGCAATGTCATTTAGTCATAATTCTAAGCTAAGAAACAGTATAGTATAGCCATATAGACGATAGACAGACAGACAGATAAACACATCCATGATCACATTAGCTGATTAAATCCCAGTTCTAAGTGCTGGGCGTGTGGTTAGGTCAATGCTATTAAACTTTCCTGTTGCATAGGAAGTCAGCACTGAAAAAAGGAGAAGAAAAGCAGCCCTTTAATCCCAGCAGTTGGGAGGCAAGGCAGACACAGGGGCATCTCTGTGAGTTCGAGGCCAGCCTGGTCTACAAAGAATTCCAAGACAGCCAGAGCTGTTACACAGAGAAATTCTAGGATACTTGGGAAGAAGGACTCTAAGACTCAGGAGTTTAAGGTCATCCTTAGCTACAACAATGAGGTTGAGATCAGCCTGTGGATACCCTGCCTCAGAAAAACTAGCCCAACTCCATTTCTCCATCATTTATTTCCTCCTTATCATTATGCAGCCCAAGCTAGTCTGATTTCCAATTCTCCAGTCTCAGTTTCATCAGTGTTCAAGTGTCAATGTGTACCACACATCCTATCCCATTATTTTCTTAGCATACTAAAGTTTCCTGATTTCTCAGAATATTACTTGACCTCCCTGTACCTTAGTTTCCTCATTCATAAAAATGCAACTATTGGGGCTGGAGAGATGGCTCAGAGGTTAAGAGCATTGTCTGCTCTTCCAAAGGTCCTGAGTTCAATTCCCAGCAACCACATGGTGGCTCACAACCATCTGTAATAAGGTTTGGTGCCCTCTTCTGGCCCTCAGGCATACACGCAGAAAGAATATTGTATACATAATAAGTAAAATAAATAAATAAACAAATATTTTTTTTAAAAAATGCAACTATTAGCAATAGTATACATTATAGAGTTACCATCAGGGTTTAAAGAATTTCCATGCCAAAACTGATCACAATTGCATACTTCTAATGTTTGCGGTAGAGCAACATCCCCATTCCATAATGAAAAATAAAGCATAAATCTTTTTTTTGGTTTTTCGAGACAGGGCTTCTCAAGAGATATGGAGCCAGTCCTGGAACTTACTCTGTTGCAGGCTAGTCTCAAACTCAAGAGATCCACCTGCCTCTGCCTCCTGAGTACTGAGATTAAAGGCGTGCACCACCACTGCCCAGCTAAAGCATAAATCTTAGTGTGTGTGACAAAATAATTTTAGATCACAAGGTCCTGTAAAGCAAATTAAATTTAAAACAAACTCTAAGCTAGGTATGGTCTCTCATACCTGTCATCCTAGCACTAAGGAGACGGAGACCACAAGCTAGAGGATGGCCTAGCAACACAGAGGGTTCCAGGCCAGTTTGGGTTATAGAGTAAGACTCTGTTTCAAAATGAAACAAACAAAAACTACAGCCAGGTATGGTGGTGCACACCTTTGATTCAGCATTTCAGGGGCAGAGGCAGGTATATCTCTGTGAGTTTGAGGCCAGCCCTGTTTACATAGTGAGTTCCAGGACAGCCAGGGCTACAGAGTGAGCCCCTGTTTCAAAAAAAAAGAAAAGAAAAGAAAAGAAAAGCCACAACAGGCTTCTCTGAGTTCTAATTCAAAAAAGTAATTCCTTTCTTAAAGATTTTTTTATTTACTTTATTTGTATCTGTATGCAAAATTGTTAGCAGACTTTCCCGAAACTCTGGACATTCTCACTTTCTCTACAGACCCCTCCCTCAATACAGCTCCTTACAGCCCTCTCCTGCCCAGTTTTCCTGGATTCTAACTCAAAAAGCGTGACTCTCCTTCTCCTTCTCCTATTCTTCCTCCTCCTTTTCTTCTCTATTTGCCTCTTCTTGAAAGCTGCTGGAGTTTATTGCTGATCTTAATAAAACATCTTCCGCATGGAATAGCAATAGGGTTCCTGGATTCAACCAGATGGCCTAAATTCAACTCCCAGTGTAGGATTTTTCTAGGTGTGGTGGTATATTATCTAATCACAGCACTCACTCACAAGGCAGAGGTGAGATTTCTGTGAATCTGGGATCAACCCAGTCTCCACATTAAGTTCCTGGTTGGGATTGAGGGGTTATCAAACTAATAAAACAATCTTCAAAGGGCTGGAAAGATGGCTTGGTGGCTAGGAGCAGTGACTATTCTTCTAGAGGACCAGGTTGGGTTCCCAGCACCCACATGGCAGCTCACAACCATCTGTGATTCTAATTCCAGGAAATCCAATAGTCTCTTTTGATTATCACAAGCACCATGCATGAATGTGGAACACATACATATAGATGGGCAAAATCCTTCACACATATAAAATAACTTTTAAATGGTCCTCAAGCATGAACGTGGTATATATTCACACAGGCAAAAAAAACCTCATACACATAAAATAATTTGTAAATGGTTCTCAAGCATCAAATAAATGAACAAATAAAATTCTACAAAAAAGTATCTACTGCAGTAGGCTCAAAACCATTTCAGATTAAACATTTTATCACTGTCATCTTTTTTCTATTTTGACATATTAAAATTCATATTACCTTATATTAACAAATGAAAACTTGTCAAGCAATGGTGGTGCACGCCTTTAATCCCAGCACTCAGGAGACAGAGGCAGGTGGATCTCTGTGAGTTCAAGACCCACTTGTTCTACAGTGCGAGTTTCAGGACAGGCTCCAAAAGCTACACAAGGAACCCCTGTATCGAAGAACCACAAAAAGAAAAAAAATTTAAAGTAGAAGAATTAGAAAAATTTAAAGTAACCATGTGGTTACTACAGGATTGATAATGAAAAAGAAAAAAAAATCCTAACACATAAAATGTGCAGTTTGTAAAATTATTTGAAAATTTTTTTGTCAGAGACAAAGGTAGATAATAGCTGTTTAAGAAGATGGCTACACAAATTTAAAGAATCTTAAACAATAAATAAAGGTCAATAAAGGATATCTACTTAATAAGTAGCAGCACATACATCTGATGCAAAGTTAGTAAGTCAGCTATATAAAGAACTGTGAAAGCAAATAGCAAGAGTATTCTTCATATTCTTAATCCAAATTATTCTGCATTTACTGTCTACATGCCTCAAATATATATTCCCTCAAATAATATGAGGTAATAGTTACAATAACAGCTAACATTTTTATGTGCCAGGCTCTAACCTTAGCACTTTCCACAGCAATTTCTAGAAGTAAGGCCTTACTGTGTAGCTCAGGTTGACTTTTTGATGATAATCCTCCTGGCTCTCTGTCTCATATGCTTCAATTGTAAGAACATTTGTAAATTCACAATGGAACTTCTTAATAATTTCACAGTCTCACCCAAATGTGAAATGCAAAAATCATTCCTAGAGTAGAAGATTCATACATAATTTGAACCCAGAAAACCTGATGAGTCACTGTCCGAAAAAAACAAAACAACAACAACAAAAAAAAACCTTAAGCCTGATCCACACAGTGAGTTCCAGGACTGTCAAGGTTAACCAGAGAAATCCTGTATCCAAAAAAAAAAAAAAAAAAAAAAATTGACCCCAGGAAGTCTGACACCGAAGTCTACATACCTAATTACCACAGGAGGACAGTCACCTACAACTGTTTCCAAGTTCATGTGCTAGCCTGACACTAAATATACTAACCATGTTCCACTCACTTTATGCTTTATCAACTGCAAATCTGTATACTTTGTATTTTTAGTGTTCATTTCCTCAGGTCAACAAAACATGGGGCTGGGTAAGTGACTAAGTTTGCAAAGTGCCTGCCATGCAAGCTATGAGGACTTGAGTTAGAGCCTCCCAGCACCCATTTATAAAAGTGCATGGTAGTATACACTGATATTCCCAGTACTGGGGATAGGATGGGGGTGGAGATGAGGCAAAGACTATAGAGAATTCCAGGGGTTTACTGGCTAGCTAGTCTAGACCAATTGGTGACTTCCAGGTTTAATGGGAAACCCTGTCTCAAGAAAGTGATGGCCCCGCAGCACGCCCATGCTCCCCACCACGCTGAGTTCTGCCAGCCCGGGTTTGGGCAGATGCAGAGCAAGAGGAGGCGGGGCGGCGATGCAACATCCGAAGTGTATGCGGGGGGGGCAGGAGGTGGGCTCAGAGAAGCGGCCTATGAGGCTGCTGC
>JAQHUG010000045.1:8972803-8984882 GCA_028555095.1 Dicrostonyx torquatus
AAAACAAAACAAAACAAAACAAAACAAAAAACTAGTGGTATCAGCCCAAACTAGTGAGTAGCCAAGTTTTCATAATTAATAAGTCTCCATGTCATTATTTATCGGTTCGCAGTCCAAATGATACATTTGGTACCCAATTAGAGCCTGAGAAAGCTGGGGGGAAAAAATTCCAAGTAGGCTTGGTGCTCCGAGCATACAGAGACACACTTCTTTTAAGAGGCCCTGCTATGGGGCACTTGAAAGGGGTTTATGAAAAGATGGCAGTGACCTACTCAGTGGCAGGAGACTGGGTAAAAAGGCCTACCACAGCATGAACCCGGAAACTCGCCAGAGCTGAAGTGGATAGATAAGCTCCAGGCCACATACCAGCCAGATGAGGCCAGGCTCTCAGGAACCAGAAGGCTACAGAAACATACACAGGTACAGGTGAAGAAAATCTCTGGATGGGCTACAGTGTGCTTAATATCGAAGAAAGAAAAGAAAATGGGTATAATCAGTCATAAAAAAAATAGTTTAAGAACAATACAGTGAAGTCTTTAAAGGTAAAGTAATATAAAAAGAATAAGTCACGTAAGGATGTGAACTATCATAGTACATGAGGGCACATATGCTGCTTTAACTTTATTTTAAATGCGAATAAACAAAAAAATGACAGCTACTGAGAGATGCTGAATTGTGGGGGGAAAACTGCTAAACTACCCTATACATTTTAAAGATGCCTTAATTTCAGAATGAAAGTCAGAAAATATGTTGTGTTGAGGGAGAGGTTATGCTTTTGTTTCCACAGAAAAAAAAAGCCATGGATTTCTTCAAGCATATCAATAAACATAATTGATTGGTGGAGACCTCCTGAAAATCTTGGCTAAAGACATGAAGGAAAAACACAAGAAAAATGATATAGGATGTCCTTCTGTATGCTGAATATGTGTTACTCTCATTGGTTGATGAATAAAGCTATTTTGGCCAACGCCCAGGCAGAATACAGCTAGGCAGGAAATCCAAACAGATAAAGTCAGGCGGGAAATCCAAACAGAGATATGGGGAGAAAGAAGGTGGACTTGCAGAGATGCCATGAAGCCTCCAAAGGAGTAACATGCCAGGGCATCACCAGTAAGCCACAGCTATGTGGAGATAGACAAATTAGTAGTAATGGGTTAATTTAATTGCAAAAGCTAGTCATTAACACACATAAGCTATTGGTCAAACAATTACAATTAATATTAAGTCTCTAAGTGGCTGTCTTCTTTTTAAGATTTACAATGTGGGAGCTAACCAAATCCAGCTGGACCGGGACTGAATGTGCATTATGATCAAAACAGACTCTCTGAAGGTGGCTGCCAATGTGGGCAGACTGAGAAGCCAACGATAATGGCACTGGGACCTATCTCTTCTGCATGTACTGGCTTTTTGGGAACCTAGTCTATTTGGATACACACCTTCCTAGGCCAGGATAGAGGGAGGAGGGCCTTGGACTTCCCACAGGGCAACCCCCTCTTAAGGAAGCAGGAGGAGGGAGGAGGGGTAGTGGGGTAGCGGGAGGGGAATGAGAGAAGGGGAGGAAGTGTAAATTTTCGAATGAAAAATAAAAGAATATAAAAAAAATTTTTAAAAATTAAAAAAAGATTTATAACATATACAGTATTTTGCCTGCATATATGCCTGCAGGCCAGAAGACAGCACCAGATCTTATTATAGATGGTGTGAGCCACCATGTGGTTGCTGGGAACTGAACTCAGGACCTTAGGAAGAGCAGTCAGTGTTCTTAACCTCTGAGTTGTCTCTCCAACCCCTAAGTGGTTATCTTATAAATGACTGCAGAGACCATAAGGCAGAGAGAAATTGGTCCACTGGGTCAGGGCAAGATGGAGAAAAGCCTCCATTTACATATTTGTTTATGCTGCGTTTGTGTAACTGTGTGAAGCTGTGATTCTTTGCCTGGTGGTCCTAATAAAGAGCTGAGTTTCCAGTAGCAAAACAGGAGCAAGAATAGGCAGGGCTGGCAGACAAAGAGCATAAATAGAAGGAGAAATCTGAAAGAGAGGACGGAGCAAGCAATGAGAGAAAAAGAGTACGTCAGGGGCCAGACACCCATACACCCAAACACCCATGGAGTAAGAGTGAAATAAGATATATAAAAGTAAAAAAAAGAAACTAAAAAAAAGCCCAGAGGCAAAACGTAGTCAGGAATAATCTAAGTGAGAAAAGCTGGACAGAAACAAGCCAAGTTAGGCCAGGCACTAATAATACAGAATAAGCCTCCATGTGTAATTTATTTAGGAGCAGGATGGTGGACCCCTCAAAAGAGTAAGATCAAAAACAACACACAATAGAAAAACAACATAGGTATGTATAAATTGATTCCTTGACATGGTAGCAGCTCTGAGACTGCATGAGACATGATAGATCTTGGTAGCAAGAGTCCCCATGACTTCTTATTATATGCTATCCTTTCATATGGCACAAATGGAGATTTATGTTACAGTTTGGTTACACAGTTCAAACAGACTTAAAAAGTTAAAAAATGACCTTTACCTGCTCAAACATAGAACAAAAATATCTTTAGCTGATTTGTGTACACCACAATTCTGTACTTGTGTCAATGAAGATAGATATATGTTACCTTTAAAAGTATATGTGTTTTCAGCATCACAATCCCAGACTTCAAATTCTACTACAGAGCTATAGTACTGAAAACAGCCTGGTACTGGCATAAGAACAGACAGGAGGACCAATGGAACCGAATAGAAGACCCGGATATCCACAAATCTTCAAACACCTGATATTTGATAAAGAAGCAAAATATATCAAATGGAAAAAAGAAAGCATATTTAACAAGTGGTGCTGGCATAACGGGATATCAAAATGTAGAAAAATAAAAATAGACCCATATCTATCACCATGCACAAAAATCAAATCCAAATGGATCAAAGACCTCAACATAAAGCCAGCCACACTGAACCTTATAGAAGAGAAAACGGGAAGTACACTCAAATGCATTGGCACAGGGAACCACTTCCTAAATAGAAACCCAGCAGCGCAGACACTGAGAGAAACACTGATGACAACCTATGCTGGAAAGGGTATGGGGAAAAGGGAACACTTCTGCATTGCTTGGTGGGAATGCAAGCTGGTACAACCCCTTTGGATGTGAATGTGGTGATTTCTCAGAAAATTAGGAAACAACCTTCCTCAAGACACAATATTACCACTTTTAGGTATATATCCAAAGGATGCTCAATCGTGCCACAAGAACATGTGCTCAACTATGTTCATAGCAGCTTTGTTTGTCATAGCCAGAACCTGGAAACAACCTAAATGTCCCTCGACCGAAGAATGGATAAAGAAATTGTGGCCATTCTTACAGGTGTAAGATGGAATCTCAGAGTTGTTTTGATTTGCATTTCTCTGATGACTAAGGATGTTGAGCATTTCCTTAAGTGTCTATATTAATACAATTTTAAGGTTATTTATGTTATACTGTATATATGTTTCTACTCTTGTTTAAGGTATTGTAACTGTACAGCTCATTTAATAATATGATGTAAATTTCTAGTCCTTGAAATTACAAACTATTTAGGATAATTAAAAAATACAGGTTAGCCTGGCAGCGATGGCTCATGCCTTTTAATCCCAGCACTTGGGAGGCAGAGGCAGGTGGATCTCTGTGAGTTCGAGGTCAGCCTGATCTACAAGAGTTAGTTCCAGGACAGGTTCCAAAAGCTACAGAGAAACCCTCTCAAAAAACAAACAAACAACAAACAAACAGAAAATACAGGTTAGTAGTTAGTCATTTAACAGTCAAATTTATATTCATATTAGGTATGTTTTCAAGGTTCAACAGATATATTTTAGATAGATAGGTGATCTCCAAACACTTCAGAGGCCTACAAAAAATGGCACTTAAGTTGTTTTAATAAAACAAGGCTTTTCATGACAGTGAGACACATCTGCTCCTGGCAGCACTAATCTATTTCAAAAAAAGGATGAAGGGCATTAAAAAAACTTCATATGGAATTTGTTTTTTGGTGTCCAAAGTTAGCCACTGGGCAAGAAACTGTCCTTGCCTCGACTGCTGACAGTATGGTGTTCTGGACAAGTAGGAGATAAAAGGTGACTGCTGAACTTTTCCAAGATAAGGTAGGGAAATCCTTCAAGCTTCCCGTTTTACTAAAATTTCTGCCAGATAGTCTAGGGTTATAGGCTGAAGATGGATGCTCCAATACTGCAGAGGACTCTTGAGTGACTGTTCAGACAGCCAGATGTTTATGTCATTTCTATAGCTTTGGATGTTGCTTGCTCTGTACTTCCTGTTTACTCAGATAATATTATATCCTTGATGAGGTTGAAAACTAGATAGTTATAGTTATACTTTTCCCTTATTACCAAATTCAGAAAAGAAATTCACAAAAAAGCTTAATTTGTTTATCTAAGAAGATACTTTAAGGTCTAAAAAAGTATGTTTAGAGTGGTGATACAACTTATGACAGAAAGTGGTTTAGGTATAAAGCCATGATCTCATCAAGATAAGACAGATAATGGAGTAATTTCTCCAATTTTTTTTAAAGTTTTATTTATTTACAGCCCAACAAAGATAAGTAAAAGAACCTAATAGGTGCTGTGAGTATAAATCTTGACACACACACACACGTATATATGTATATATGTACATAAATGTATTGATATGGATACTGTGTAAAACCTCTTATACTCCAAAATATACATTCATAACTATATAAAGCTAGTTTTAGAGTGAGACTCTGACTCAGTGACCCTCTAATTCCAAGCCTGTTATTAAGAGTACAACCCAGAGCCGGGCGGTGGTGGCGCACGCCTTTAATCCCAGCACTCGGGAGGCAGAGGCAGGCGGATCTCTGTGAGTTCGAGACCAGCCTGGTCTACAAGAGCTAGTTCCAGCGCAGGCTCCAAAGCCACAGAGAAACCCTGTCTCAAAAAAGCCAAAAAAAAAACAAAAAAAAGCCATATATTTGAGGAATTTGAGGACATTCTCTACAGAGTAAAAAGATGGACTAAACACTATCTACCTCCCATCCAATGCTAATGAAAGACTCTGGACCACCTCAGCTAAACTGCACACCTTCCTCTAGAAACCAGGAACCTGATAATCCTCCATGCGTGCACTAGAGCTTTGGATACTTTCTCCTGGAATTTTCCATCCCCTTTGTAGTTTTTCTTCAATAGACCCAGGCCCTGGAACTGGGGTAAAATGACCTGCAAATGACCTGCAGGTGTTTCTCCTTGCTCAACCAACCCAGCAACCACCATGGCACTGACCAATTATAGTTACCTGACCATTACATTAAACGAGCTAGTCACAATAGCTAACAAACAACTTCTGCACTTCCCCTTTTGGTTCTGTGATTTTTCTCTTTAAAGAAGCCTGTAATAGCTTTTTGGGGTCTTTCTCCTCCAAAGGCTGAGGGAACTCTGTTGCGCCAGAAATAAAAATTCCTCTTGCTTTTGCATCAACTGCAGTGTAAGAGTGGTCTCTTGGGGCCACTCTTCCTCAGTGATTGGACTTTAGGGTCCAACATTAATAAATAACAAGGGCTTTCTGCAGAAACTTTCTGCTCAAACTCTAAAACGAAATTTTCCTGAAAATATGAAAATATATTGAAGTAACCAGAGTTAGCAAAAATTTAATCCTTCCATCAGATAATAGTGCTTTATTAAGATTCATTTTTGGTTCAAGTGTGGTAGCATGTTTGTGATCCTGGCACCTTAGAGGTTGTGGCATGAGAATGGCTAAGAGTTTGATCTGGAATAGAGTTCAAGGCCAGCCTGAGATTAAAGAGGGGGAGGGAGGGAGAAAGAGAGAGAGAACTTTAACCAAGTGTAGTGGCCTTTAATACCAGCACTCAGGAAGCAGAGGCCAGCCTGGTCTACAGAGTGCATTTTGGGACAATCAGGGCTGCACAGAAAAACCCTGTCTTGAAACACAGCTATACTGTAGTACATCTTTAATTCCAGCACTTGGGAAGAAAAGTCACATGGGTAGAACTCTGTAAATTTGTCAAAGCTACTCTGATCAACACATAGAGCTCTAGGACTATAAAATGAGACCCACGTCTCAAAAAAAAAAAAAAAAAAAAAAAAAGCAAGCCTAGCAGTTGGGCTACAGTGTACAGTCCAGAGCTCCATCCAAGGAGGTTGGGAAGAATGAACTTGGCAAAAACCAAGTGATGTGGCCCAGACCTGTAACTTCAGAACTCAGTTGTCTGAGACAGAAGAATTCTAAATTTAAGGCTAGCTTGGGCTATAAAAATCCATTAGTCTCTAAAAGAATAGGAGGGATAAAAGCTGCAGGCGTACCTCAGTGGCAGTGCATTTGTCTGTCATGCCCAGAGTGAGGTTAGATTCCCAGCATTGCTAAGGGAGGAAAGAAGGAAAAGAAAGAAAGGGAGAGGATGGAGAGACAACAGTAGGGGGTAGGGGAAAGGTCATGGAGGAGAAGAAAGGAAAGGGAAAAGAGGAACACCCAGTAAAAAGGCTGCTAACCAAACCCAAGAGACAAAGAATGCACAACCTCTTTTTGTTATCTTACCCAGCCCTCAGCCAATGTGATTCATATGGAAGTTTAGTCAGGGTTATATTACAAGTGCTCTAACCCTGGACAAGTTCTCTGAAGACACATACGACACTGCCATTTGTCTCAGGCTGTGCTTACTAGAGCTTCTCCTTAAAGTAACTCACCATGATGGCTCCTACTTCTGAAACACAGGAAAGCATGTGCTCAAAACAAAGTGTGCTCAAAACTGGAAATAGAATGCGTAAGAACCAAATTAGATGGTGACGATTTTCCTTACTCCCACTTACCTCAGAAAAATGAAGAAGAAAAAAAAGACCAAAAAAGCTGGAGTTTTATCTAAAAGTATTCTGGGGAAATTATGTTAAGAACAGAACTCCCAAAACCTAAAGGCAGAGCAAGGACGGATAAAGCCACTGAATAGAGAAGAAACTGAAGCTCAATTTTCTGAAAGCTAGAAGCTATCAAAAAGTAAAATAATGGGGCAAGCAAAAATAAAATAAAGGGGCTGGAGAGATGGCTTAGCAGTTAAGAGCACTGACTGCTCTTCCCGAGGCCCTTGGTTCAATTCCCAGTGTCCACATGGCAGTTTGCAACTGTCTATAACTCCAGTTCCAGGGAACTGACACCCAAGCCAAACCACCAAAATGTATATTAAATTAAAAGAAAGCTGGACAATGGTGGCACATGCCTTTAATCCCAGCACTTGGGAGGCAGAGGCAGGCAGATCTCAGTACTTAAAACACAACAAGAATGCTTCTAACCATTGGGCAGTGGTGGTACATGCCTTTAATCCCAGCACTTGGGAAGCAGAGGCAGATGCAGGCGGATCTCTGTGAGTTCGAGGCCAGCCTGGTCTACAGAGCGAGTTCCCAGACAGCCTCCAAACCTACAGAGAAACCCTGTTTCAAAAAAATCAAAAATAAATAAATAAATAGGAAAAAAAAAATCAATGAGACCAAGAAATCTATCCTTAAATACACAAAAATGGCAAGGGATTTTCGTATTTGCTAGCAAAGAGAAAAAAGGTAGATTTTGATGGAGGAATAGCAAAGACAAACACAGCTTATCCTCAGACACAAAGCCTGAAAGAGCTACCTCAGACAGTCCTAATGTCTTCAGCAGCAATAATCCTTGTATCCATCAACATCAGCAGGATTAAGTACAGCCCACTGAAAACCATGAAAGAGCACATGTTTTTATCGTCTGCTAACCCATAGGAAAGAGTGCAACTCTCCTTGGGGCACTGCACAACCTCCAATTCTTAGAAACCCCTGGAGCTAAATCAATAGCATTGTGAAAAGCTTTGATAACATTAACCCAGGAATTCTTAGCATCTAGAACAGATGGGGTTACTAAACAGACAAGTAAAAAAAAAAACAAAGCCTGGAAGAAGTTAAGAAATTCATCTAGGTTCATTATATGAGTCAAGATCCAGAGCAAGATTTGAATTCAGCCTTAGCCTTCAGACAGTATCAGTGGCAGACTTCCAAACCTTGGCTCAGTGGATACTGAGTTCAGTGTTCTTCAGTCTTAGAGTCAGCCCAGGTCAGGTTTTTGGCTACACAGAATAGAGGGGGAAAAAAAAATTTTTTTTCCCTTAAGTCTTCAGGAAAAGAAGTCAAAATATAAGGTTTCTAGGGCTAAAAGAATAAAATGCTCCTCTACCTTGCCAATCAATTTCTCAGCCAGGCAAAATAAGGCACTGCATTTAAGAACCTAGTCAGTTTTAGCTCTGACTAGAAGCAAAATTCTTCTTGCCCAACATTCCAAATTAAGAATACTTGGGGCAGACAAGATGTTTCATTGGGTAAAGGTACTTGCTATCAAGCCTGACGATCTGAGTTTGACCCTCAGAACCACATGGTAGAAGAAGAGAACTGACTCCCACAAGCTGTCCTCTGACTTCTTTCTGCCCACACATGAACCCAAAATAAAAAATAAATATAATAAAAGAATACTCAAGGAGAGGGAAGTTTACAAAAGCCAGGAGCCAATGACTATTTACTAAACACAGACTATCTGCTCAGCACAGTTCTAGGCAAGGAAGATACAACAGGAAGAAAAACATTGTTAACAACTGATAGAACTAAGTATTAACACTTTCAAGTACATACTAGGAAGAAAATATATTGGAAAATGGAGGAAAGTCACTCATAGCCTTTCAACATAGGGTAGCTGGAGGAGGCCTCTGAGACAACAACTGAATTTAGACAGGCATTTTGAAGTAAAAGCATAAAAAGATAGATGAAAAAATGAATATATAACGAAGAAGAAAAAACAAGTACCAACTGTCCTTGACAGTTAAACATAGCACGTGTGAGGGTCAATATGAATGTGATTAAAGCACCACTGACAACAGAGAGAAATACACAAGTGGGTACTAAAATACCACTCCAAGATTTAGACTTTATTAAATGTAATAACTTACTATTAGAGGAGTTTAGCCAAAGAAATAAGATGATAATAGAAACTGGGAAAAAGGACAGACACAATGTAAAACATGATAAACAAATAAATTCAGAAAATGTTCTGAAGAGACAGCTAGGGAACTGAGCATGACGGCAAACACCTGTCTGTGATCTAGCACTCAGGAGGAGGGAGTAGTAGATCAGAAGTTCAAGACCAGCCTAGGCAAAATGAGATACTGTCTCAAAAAAGCAAAACACAGGACTGAAAAGATGGTTCATTACTGAAGAGCAAATGCTGCAGAGGTGAGTTTAGTTCCCAGCACTATCTTTACATCTGTAACTACAGCTGCAGGGGATCTGCAGTCTCTGGCTTCCACAGACACCTGCACTGATAGGCACATATGCACATACCCACACACACACATAATTAAAAGTAATAAAATGAAAATAACTTAAAAAATTTGAGTGAGTCCTAGAGCCAGGAGGAGGTGGCACATGCCTTTAATACTAGCACTCAGGAGGCAGAGGCAGGCAGATCTCTGGGTACAAGGCCAGCCTGGTCGGAAATACACAAAGAAACCAGCCCTGTCTGAAAAAATAAAAAAATTAAAATTAAAATTAAAAAAAGAAGAAGAAAAAAGTAGAAAAAAAAGTGCAGTGATGGGTACTAGATAGTATCAGGTGGCTTGAGGGAGGAAGATTTTTAAAAAGTGATCCCTAGGTTTGTGGCTTGAGTCCCAAGTGCATAGTGAAGCGCTATTTACTGATGAATCTCAGCCTTACGGGTAGGGGGCGTGCAATACTAAAGAAGAAATAATAGTTTAGGAAGATTCCTATTTTCCTAAAAATGTGAGCCTGAGACAGCATGAATAACCCAGAAGAGACTTTTACATAACACTAAATTTGAAAGAGCCCTCAAAGAAAGCCTCCTGGCTAGGGATATGGTTCTGTGATAGTCCTGGCAGAGTGCTTATCAGTATATGCTAGGATTGAGGTCCAATATCCAATACCAAAAACCAAAAAAATTTTTTAGAATAAAAAGCATTTTTAAACAAAAACTAAAGCATCCTTACTTCAGAAATAGGGTCAATATGAGCCTGGGAAGTTAGTTCAGTCCCAAGCTACAAAAGCATGGCCAAAGGTCCATGCTCAGAACTTATGCAAAAAAGCAAGGCATGGGGGTACATGATTATAATACAAGTGCTAAGAAAGAGGAGACAGCTAGATCCCTGGGAGCTGCTGAACATCTGCCTACGGTAATTAGCAAGTCCAAGCCAGTGAGAGACCCTGTCTTTAAAAAAGCATGGTAGCTGGAAAATACCGAAGGCAGACTTCTAGCCTCCATATGGACATGCACACATGTATGCACATATATACACATACATTCACACAAAATAGTAATACGAAAACATTCTATACACTAGTAGAAAATCCCACTAATTTTCTGCCAATTGATAACATTATAGGATATAAAACATTTATAACATTTATGCCACTCTAATATTGACTGAATATTTGCCATACATGAGGTAGTACTCAGTGCTTTTCTAATACATTCAATTTTCACAATACTATTAACATAGTTACTATTGAACTGGAGGAGGTGATACATGCCTTTAATCCCAGCACTCAAGAGGCAGGCAGAGGCTCGCAGAACTCTGAGTTTGAGGTCAGCCTGGTCTATAAAGCTAGTTCCAGCACAGTTAGGACTGTTTCACCGAGAAACCCTGCCTCAAAAAAACAAAAACAGCCGGGCGGTGGTGGCGCACGCCTTTAATCCCAGCACTCGGGAGGCAGAGGCAGGCGGATCTTTGTGAGTTCAAGACCAGCCTGGTCTACAAGAGCTAGTTCCAGGACAGGCTCCAAAGCTACAGAGAAACCCTGTCTCGAAAAACCAAAAAAAAAAAAGATAGGTATTATTATTATTGCCAGTTCATAGGTAAAAAAACTGAGCCTTAGACAGACATAGTGGCATACACTTCTAATCCTAGCAACCAGAAAGAAAGGTAGGGACAAGGAGAGAGAGAGAAAGAGGGAGAGAGAGGGAGAGAGAGAGAGAAGAAAGAAAAAGTATAAGACTTAGCAAAGAAAACAAGATAATAATCAAAACATTAAACATACAGAGTAAAGAAAGAATATTAAGAACTGCAAAGAAAAAAGACCAAGTAACATAAAAAGGTAGACCTATCAGAATTACACCTGACTTCTCACTGAAGATGATGAAAGCCAGAAGGTCATGGTCAAGCATTACACAGACATTAAGAGACCACAGATGCCAGCCCAGACTACTATAACCAGCTAAACTGTCGATCACCATAGAAGGACAAAAGAAGATATTCCATGACAAATCTAGATTTCACCAAAACCTAGTCACAAACCCAGTCCTACACAAAATACTGGAAGGAAAACTCCAACCCAAGGAAGATAGCTACACCAACAAAAACACACACACAATTGATGATCTCATTATAGCAAATCAGGAAGAAGAAAAAAGTGCACAAATTAACATCACCAACAATGAATACTAAATTAAAAGAAGATAGCAACCAATGATCATTAATATCCCTTAATGTAAATGGACTCAACTCACCTATAAAAAGGCTAGGGGCTGGAAAGATGGCTCAGTGGTTAAGAGCACTAACTGTTCTTCCAGAGGACCCGGGTTCAATTCCCAGCACACACACAGCAGCTCACAACTGTCTGAAGATCTAGTTCCAGGGGATCTGACAAGTTCACACCAATGCACATAAAATAAAGTAAACCATAAAAAATATTTAAAAAAAAAAAAGGCACAGGCTAACAGACTGGATATGAAAACAGAATCCATCCCTCTTCTGCATACAAGAAACGCATCTCAACCTTAAAAACAAATATCGTCTCAGAGTAAAAGGTTGGGGAAAAAATATACAAATCAAATGGACCTAAGAAACAAGCAGGTGTAGTTATCCTAAGATCTAACAAAATAGACTTCAAGCTAAAATCAGTCAAAAGAGACAAAGAAGGGCCAGGCAGTGGTGGCACACACCTTTAATCCCAGCACTCGGGAGGCAGAGACAAGCGGATCTTTGTGAGTTTGAGACCAGCCTGGTCTACAAGAGCTAGTTCCAGGACAGGCTCCAAAACT
>JAQHUG010000045.1:9001531-9011770 GCA_028555095.1 Dicrostonyx torquatus
GACAATTGTCACATGTACTAACTCATAGGTGGTTTTTAAACATAAAACGAAGGAAGCCAGCCTACAAACCATAATCACAGAGAGCTTAGACAACAATGAGGACACTAAGAGAGACTTACATAGACCTAATATACATGGGAAAGTATAAAAAGCCAAGATCTCCTGAGTACATTGGGAGGGTTGAAGGGGGAAGGGGAGAAGTAGGGAGAGAAAAATATAGAGCTCAATAAATATCAATAAAGGAAAAAAAAAGTGTGGCACATCTACACATTAGAGTACTACTCAGCGGTCAAAAAAACAATGACATTTTGAATTTTGAATGCAAATGGAAATAGAAAATACTATCCTGAGTGTGATAACCCAGACCCAAAAATACAAATATGGTATGTACTCACTCATTAGTGGATTCTAGCCATAAACAAAGGACATTGAGCCTATAGTTCACAATCCTAGAAAAGCTAAGTAATAAGGTGAACCCAAAGGAAAACATATAGATCCTCCCGGAAACTGGAAGCAGACAAGATCGCCAGGCAAAAGTTGGGAGCATGGAGGTGGGACTGGGGTGGGGGGAAGGGGAGAGGGGGAGAGAGAAGGGAGAAGGGGAGGGTTGGGGAGAGCTTGGGGGAGTGGGATGGTTGAGATGAAGGAAGGACAGATATGGGAGCAGGGAAGAAGATAATTAAGGGAGCCATTCTGGGGTTGGCAAGAGGCTTAGAAAATTTTATTATAAAAATTAAAAAAAAAAGAAACATTTTGGGCTGGAAAGATGGCTTAGCAGTTAAGAGTATTGTCTACTCTTCCAGAGGACCTGGGTTCAATTCCCAACACCCAATTGACAGCTCAGAACCATCCAAAACCTTCTTCTGCCAATTGTGGGTACGAGGCACACATGTGGTATATACAGATAAGACACCCATAACACATAAAATAAAAATATTTTTTTAAAAAAGAATCATCTTGTATTTTAAGACAAGATCTCCCTTTGTTGCCTAGGTTAGCCTCCAACTTGTAGCAATCCTACCTCCATCTCCCAAATCCTAGATTATAGGCATAAGCAACCATGCCAGGCTTGGGAAGAAATGTTTTGTTTTTGTTTTGAGACAGTGCTTGCTATATAGCCCTTGCATGTCTGGTACTTGCTATAGCACAGGCCAGCATTAAATTCATGGCAATTCTCCTGCCTTAGTCTCCCAAGTACTGGGACTATAGGCATGCACCATTACATTCAGCAAGAATCTTTAACAAGAAAACATGACTAATACATTGCCATAAGACTCCTTCTAGGGATAGACCTAAATAACAGAGCATTTCATGCACATGCATATTCACAGCAGTACTGTTTCCAAAAAAGTAAATAAAGGTGAAAAAGTTCAACTGTTCATAAAGAAGTAAATGGATCAATCATGCTAAGTATACAATGAAATATTATTACTCAGCCATTAAAAGGAATAAAAGTACTGACACGGGGGCTAGAGAGATGGCTCAGCGGTTAAGAGCACTGACTCTTCTTCCAGAGGTCCTGAGTTCAATTCCCAGCAACCACATGGTGGCTCACAACCATCTATAATGAGATCTGGTGCCCTCTTCTGGGGTGCAGGTACACATGCAAGCAGAATACTGTATACATAATAAATAAATAAATCTAAAATAAAAAAAAGTACTGACATGGTACTCCTGTAGCTAACATTATGCTAAGTAAAGGAAACCAAACATAAAGGTCACATATTACCTACAATTTACATGAAAGATCCAGAATAAGCCAGAATAATAGTACACAGCTGTAACCTCTGCACTTGGGAGGTAGGGACAAAAGAGTCAGAAATTCCAAGTCATCCTCAGCTATGTATTGATTTGAAACCAGCATAGGCTACGACACTCTATCTCAAAAAGAATTAAAAGAAAGTCGGGTGGTGACAGCACATGCACAGCTATAATCCTAGCACTCAGGAGGCAGAGGCAGGCGCGTGTCTGTAAATCCAAGGCCAGCCTGGTCTACAAAGTGAGTTCCAGGACAGCAAGGACTAAATAGAGAAACTCTGTCTCCAAAAAGAAAGGAAGGAAGGGAGGGAGGGAAGGAGGGAGGGAGGGGGGGAGAAGGAGAAGTGGGTCAATGGTGTCCCACAATCCCAGCAGTTAGAAGTCAGAGGCAGGCAGATCTGAGTTCAAAGATTATGTATACAGCATTCTGCCTCCATGTATGCCTGCAAGCCAGAAGAGGGCACCAGATCTGAATTCAGATGGGAATTGAACTCAGGTCCTCTGGAAGAACAATCAATGTTCTTAACCACTGAGCCATCTTGCCAGCCCCGAGACAGTGTTTCTTTTTGTAGCATTAGCTGTACTAGAACTATCTCTGTAGACCAGGTTGGTCTCAAACTCACAAAGATCCGCCTGCCTCTGCCTCCCGAGTGCTGGGATTAAAGGCGTGCACCACCACCGCCCGGCAATAAATAAAATCTTTAAAAAAAAAAAAAGAAAGAAAGAAAAGAAAAAAGAAACACTGTCTCAAGAGCCCCTACACCCGGAAAAAAAGACAAACCTAGTGATATGTACCTAGTGTACCCCCAATCTCAGAATTTAGAGGGTAAGCAGAAGGATTAAAGCAAATCTGAGGCCAGTCATGGCTACATATCAAGACCTTGCCTCAAAGAAAAAAAAAGAGAGAGATGGGTGACGGTGGCGCACACCTTTAATCTCAGCACTAGGAGGCAGAGACAGGAGGATCTCTGTGAGCTGAAGACCAGACTGGTCTACAAAGCAAGTTCCAGGACTCCAAAGCTACACAAAAACTCTTTTTCAAAAAAACGAAAGAAAAGAAAAAAATTTAAGTCAGTAAGTAAAAACGAATGTTAGGAGAACTAGAAGCCAGGCACCATGGCAAAACAAAGCCTGTAGTTTTAGCACTCAGGAGGCAGGACAATCTCAGGCTGGAGATACAGTGAAACTCAAAAGAGAGACAGAGACAAAGAGAAAGAAGGGAAAGAAACAAAAGCAGTAAGGAAAAAATAAAAATAAAGAATGAACTTGAAGGCTCAAGTCATATTGGGCAGGATGATGAAAAAAGAAAGGCCAAAGATAGCACAGGTTTAAAGTACACAGAGTAGAAAACCTTTACCCTCCAAAGCCAACGTTTAAAGATCTTAAGAATCATTTCTCAAACCACATGACAAAAGTTCCACCTACCCTACCCCCTTTCTCTTTTACAACCTCCTAACAAGCTACCAAAGACAAAGAACAAAAAAAAATGAAAGCAGCACAGCTTTTTGCAGGGAGACTGGCTACAATGAAAACATGAGAGCCATTTCCACTTCTTGCCTCCCTATTCCTTTAACCCACTTCCATCCAGCTCCTGACCCTGCAGTCCTCCATCCTTGTTCTTACTATAGGCATCAATGATCTGGGTTGCCAAATCCAACACAATACAGCTGACCATGTCTGTCTTGAAATGGGCTGTTCTCTGCTTCTACAGTGACAGCCTCTTAGGTTTCCTTATCCTTAGGACTCAGTCCTGAGCTCTCCTCACCCTACTCTATTCTTTTCCCTAGGTGAGCTCATCCATTTCCTGGGTTATAAATATCCTCTACATACCAATTCCATCCAGACTTACCTCCAGCAGCACTTTCTGAGTCAGTCCAAAGACTGCTTATTCAAAGTCTCCATGTGTGCTCCAGTAGCATCTCATGTTTGGTGTGACAAAAACAAGAGTCTTCATTTCACTTCTCAATTCATCAAAAAACGTTCTTCCTACTGTTTCCATGTGAAAAGTGGCACCTTCATCCACCCAGATGCTCACAATAGAAACCTAGGCTCATATTTGACACCTCCCTCCTCCCACACATCCAGTCCATCATTAGGTCTTGTTTGTACTGATTCTAAAACACATACTGAATCTGTCTATTTACTGCCTACAGCCTAATCTAAACTATCATTAGCTTTTGCCTGGGCTACTAAATTGCTTCCCAACTATGCTTCCCCCATTTCTTTCTTTCCAAACCACTCCTCACATAATGTTTTAAAAGCATATATTAGTTCATGACACTCATTCAAAAGCAGGTCATGGCAGTGTATACAAGTGTGTGAAGCCAAAGCCAAAAAACCCACTTGATTGAGTCTAGTTTTGACAAACCTAGACAACATACTGCAAGACCCCACATCAAAATAAAAAAAAAAAAAAAACCATAACTAAGCCAGGCCTGGTGGTACATGCCTGTCCCAGCACTCAGGAGACAGGAGCAGGCCTGGTCTACATAGTGAGTTCCAGGACAGCCAGGGCTACACAGAAAGACCCTGTCTTGAGAAGGTGGAGAGGGGGGGTTGAAGAATCCTATAATCTAGGGAGTTAAGAGCAGGAAATGATAGCACCAAGCTGCTCAAATCCCCAATACTAACTAGCTGTATACCTAGAGGAAACTACTTTACATCTCTGTGCCAACAAATAAGAGAACCTATAGCCGGCCTCTAATCCTAGCACTCACAAGGCTGAAGCAGGAAAATTATAAGACCAGCCTAGAGTACATAGCACGACCATATATTGAACAAAAATCGGGTATCTAACTTTTAGGTATATATCCAAAGGATGCTCAATCGTGCCACAAGGACATGTGCTCAACTATGTTCACAGCAGCTTTGTTTGTCATACCCAGAACCTGGAAACAACCTAAATGTCCCTCAACCGAAGAATGGATAAGGAAAACAGTACATTTACACAATGGAGTACTACACAGCAGAAAAAAAAAAACAACAGCTTGAATTTTGCAGGAAAATGGATGAAACTAGAAAACATTATTTTGAGTGAGATAACCCAGACACAGAAAGACAATTGTCACATGTACTCACTCATAGGTGGTTTTTAAACATAAAACAAAGGAAGCCAGCCTACAAACCATAATCACAGAGAACTTAGACAACAATGAGGACACTAAGAGAGACTTACATAGACCTAATATACATGGGAAAGTATAAAAAGACAAGATCTCCTGAGTAAATATCAATAAAGAAAAAAAAAAGAATGCTAATGGGCCAAGCAGTATTTAAAAAAAAAAATCGGGTATCTACATCATAAAAGTATAATGCAAAAAAATGATTCAATGACACAGAATCTTTTGGGTTTTTTTTTGTTTGTTTTTTTTTTTTTGAGACAGGGGTTCTCTGTAGCTTTGGAGCCTGTCCTGGAACTAACTCTTGTAGACCAGGCTGGCCTCAAACTCACAGAGATCCACCTGCCTCTGCCTCCCAAGTGCTGGGATTAAAGGCGTGCGTCACCACCGCCCGGCTAATGACACAGAATCTTTCCTGTACCATTAGGCACAGTGTTCAATATATACTGGTATCATTTATTTATTTTGGTTTTTTTCAAGATAGGGTTTCTCTTTAGTTTTGGAGCCTGTCCTGGAACTAGCTCTTATAGACCAGACTGGTCTCGAACTCACAGAGTGCTGGGATTAACGACATGGGCCACCACCGCCAGACACAACTGTATATTTAACAGATAAAACTGGGAGGTTAAATAACTGGCCTTAAGAGCTAATAAGTAGTGATCCTGTGATTTATAACCAAGCTACCCACTTACAGAAACAGTAGCAGCATGATCCTAAGAGTTTGGGCTGGCTGTTGTAGTACATGCCAACACTTAAGAGGCTGAGGCTGGAGAACCACAAGTTCAAAGTTTGTCTAGACTACACAAGAAACTATGACACAGTGAAGGAGAGACAAAAAAAAAAAAGGTATTGTTTTCTTTTGTTAGAACATCGCCTCCACTGCCCTAGCACTTGCTTACGGATCTAAGGATACCTTGAATTCCTGATCCTCTTGCTAGTATCAGACTTGTACCACTTCACCTGATACTGGCAAGAGATTTTCCCTTGTCAGCTAGACCAAAATTCCTCAGTTTGCTTCTGAAATCAAAAATGCATGTGCCCCACAGCCAGGAAAAACACTTTATCCAGCAGGGCAGAATAAACAAAAATCACAAAAAGTAAATTTTCCTTAGTAAGTTTTAAAAAGAGAAGCACAATTTCAATAAGCAACAGTAAAACAATCTTTGCAAAAGGTTTCTAATTTTGGGGGCTGGAGAGATGGCTCAGTGGTTAAGAGCACTGGGTGCTCTTCCAGAGGTCCTGAGTTCAATTCCCAGCAACCACATGGTGGCTCACAACCATCTGTAATAAGGTCTGGTGCCCTCTTCTGGCATGTGGGCATACATGGAGGCAGAATGTTGTATACATAATAAATAAA
This sequence comes from Dicrostonyx torquatus, assembly GCA_028555095.1. Lineage (NCBI taxonomy): Eukaryota > Metazoa > Chordata > Mammalia > Rodentia > Cricetidae > Dicrostonyx > Dicrostonyx torquatus. The sequence continues at coordinate 9,007,766 of JAQHUG010000045.1, forward strand.
TCTTTAAAAAAAAAAAAAAGGTTTCTAATTTTTTGGCAGAAAGAACCCAAACAAAATAGTGGGTATTATTTTATACACATTCAACAAGAGCCTAAATTCTCCTCTCAATGTCATAAGTCTTCTAAATGTATTCCCTAACCTAAGGCTACATGCTTCAACTTATTCTCTGGCACAAATGTACCTATAGGCAAATATTCTGCATTCAAATTCACCAACTAAACTCAACCTCTATAGAATATGTAATTGGAAAAAAATAAATGAGAATTAAATTCCAGTTACATTGCAAGTAAAAGAGTTAAAAGTCATAATCAAGAATGCTAGTATCGCCGGGCAGTGGTGGCGCACGCCTTTAATCCCAGCACTCGGGAGGCAGAGGCAGGCGGATCTTTGTGAGTTCGAGACCAGCCTGGTCTACAAGAGCTAGTTCCAGGACAGGCTCCAAAGCTACAGAGAAACCCTGTCTCCAAAAAAAAAAAAAAAATGCCAGTATCAAAACTAATGTCACCATACAGATTCAGACAAATAGTATCTGCACCAATTTTAGGTGAAAATTTCTACAGTAGCCAGGCATAGTGGGGCAGCCTGTAATCCTAACACTGAGGAAGCTGAAGAGGGAGGATTATGAGCTGGAGTTCAACTTGGACAACACAGTAAAACCTATCTCAGAACCAGGCAGTGGTGACACACGCCTTTAATCAGAGCACTTGGGAGGCAGAGACAGGTGGACCTCTGTGAGTTTGAGGCCAGCCTTGTATACAGAGTGAGTTCCAGAACAAGTTCTAAAGCTACAAAAGAAACCCTGTCTTTTAAAAAAAAAAAAAAAAAAAAAAGCAAAGATCTATCTAAGAAAAAAGGGGTAGGGGGGACAGATTTTCATTGAGATGGCAGAAAAAGAATATAAGTAATTATGATACCATGGCTGCCATGAAAGGAACACCAGCGCCTGCCTCACTCCTTCGTCTCTTTAGCAGCCTGTTTTCCTCAGCACTGTTTCAGCCTAACTTCCAGCCCTCACCAGATTCCTAGTCAACTACACTCTGCCCTGGAATAAACATATCCTTGATAATGTAACTAATGAGCTTTCAAAAAATAGTTACAGAAAATAAGCAAGCCTGAAAGGTAAGTGATGAAAGACAGTCACAACCAAAATATAGTTTGATGAGGGGGCTGGGGATGTAGCTCAGCTGACAGAGTTCTTGCCTGGCAAGCACAAAGTCCTGATTTGATCTCTGGTACTGCAAAGACCAGGTGTGTTAGTTAGCTCATGCTTGTAATCCCAGTATCTCGAATGTAGAAGTAACAGAATTGGGAATTCGAGGACATTGTGGACTACAAAATACCTGTCTCAAAATGCAAAAACAGCCAGGCGGTGCTGGTGCACGCCTTTAATCCCAGCACTTGGGAGGCAGAGGCAGGCGGATCTCTTTGCATTCGAGGCCAGCCTGGTTTACAAAGCAAGCTCCAGAACAGCTAGGACAGCTAGAACTGTTACACAGAGAAACCATTTCTAAAAAAAAAAAAAAAAGTTGATGTAGAGAAGTATCTTATTAATTCTAAGAACAAGCCAGAAAGTATTTAACACTTACCTACAAACACAAAAGCCAAGACTAACTGCAAGGAGGGGGAAGTCTGCAGCATCCAAAATAGCAGTTCCAAACACATATGCCTGTCTACATGCACACTGGGAAGGCAAGAACTGCAGCAGTGAACCACCAATGCTGTACATGCACAGTGGGAAGCTCATCCTGGGTTGGCCTGTATTCACTCACTTCTATCCTCCGTAACTGCCATAAGTCTTCCTTGAAAGTAGAAAGACTAACCTAAATGGCATCTAAGATTGCTGCTCTATGATAGCACAAAAGTAACCCTTGAACAATTCTTTTAATTCTTTTTCACACACATACACTTTCACTAAACAGAAATATTACAATACAGTCAACTATTGCACTTTGGTATAGCCTGAAGCCTTGGTCCTACCAAAGTGTTTGTTTCAAGCTTTACTAAAACTGTCTGGATCCAGGCTGGAGAGATGGCTCAGCAGTTAAGATCACTTGTTGCTCTTGCAAAGGACCCAAGTCTAGTTCCCAGCATACACATGATGACTCACATCCATCCTTAACTCAAGCTCCAAAGGATCCCAACAGTCTTTTCTGAACTCCCACTTTACCAGGCACTAACATGGTGCACATACATATGGACAGGCAAAACATACACACCAAATAAATAAATCAGGGGGAAAAAAGGTAGAGTCCAATAAAACCCTTCTATAATCAGATATACAAGAACATTTAGGTAAGAATAAGGTCACCGGCATATATGATCATGTCTGGCTTTTTTATTGTTTTTGTTGTTTTTTTTGTTTGTTTTTTGAGACAGAGTTTCTCTGTATAGACCTGGCTGTCCTGGAACTATTCTGTAGACCAGACTGACCTTGAATTCATATCAGACTGCCTCTGCCTCCCCAGGGATTAAAAGTATGTACCCAACTCTATCTCTGCCACCACCACCACCTGGCTCTGTCTGGCTTTTGACATAAGAATGTTAAGGAAAACCTGGCAGTGGTGGCACAAACCTATAATTGCCGCACTCTGGAGGCAGGAGCAGGTGTATCTCTGAGAGTTCAAGACCAGCCTAATCTACAAAGTGAATTCCAGGACAGCCAGAGCTGTTACAGAGAAACCCTGTCTCAAACAAACAAACAAAAAGAATGCTAAGAATTCAAACTCTCAGGTCCTTCCTTATCCACTGAACCATCCTCTCAGCCACTAGTCATAACCTCTCAAAAGAAAAATAGATAGTTTTGGTCTGTGTTCTCTAGTTTTGTGAACTCCACACAAGTTACAATTATCTGGGAAGAGGAACTTTTGAGAAAATGCCTCCATCAGATTGGTTTGTAGGCAAGATGGGGGCATCTTCTTTATTAATGATTGAGAGGGCCCAGTACAGTGTGGGCAGAACCATCTTGGGATGTGTAAAATAGCAACCTGAGCAAGCCATGAAAAGCCAAGGAGCATTCCTTCAAGACCTCAGCCCCAGTGTCTGCCTCCAGGCTTCTGCCTTGAGTTCCTCCCTGATTCACTTAAATGAAGGACTACAAAGTGGTAGGATTAAGCTGAAATAAACCCTTTCCTCCCCAAATTGTTTTTGGTCATAGTGTTTTTCCACAACAAAAGAAACCCTAACCAAGATATGGTCTCTCTAGTTTCATGAGCAGAAGAAAAATGACAAAGGGAACATCAATGGATGTCACCATAAGAAGACACACAAAATGCCATTGTGGCTTTAAGGCCTTCAGCCTTCAGAAGTCAACCTGATGCAAATGTAGCAACTTTGTCAGGCATGTGTGACTGGAGGGCCAAACAAGAGTAATAGATGAAACACTCTCAGAACTAGGTGAATGAGGAACCTAAAAATGGTCTACTGTAGATTCAGACAAGGATTCCATGAAGAAATAGTAGGCAGCATCCAATTCCAAACACATATGCCTTTCTATATGCACACTGGAAAAATAAGAATTCCTCCACTCATCCTAAGGTAGCTCAATCACACACACACAAAAAAAAAAAAAAAGGAAAAAAATTCAAAAGCTCGAATTAACCTGGGAGTGAAAGGTTAAAAAAGAAAACTATAATCCCAAAAATAAACAAAACAAACAAAAACCTGTAAGTTAGCCAGAGTTAAGGCACACTTCTGGATAAGCGCTTGAGGATGGGAGAGATAAAGACGAGAGCAAGCAGTGGCACTTCAGTTTGTTACACTTTCCCATTGGCTTTGAGTATGTTAAACCACAGGACAAAAACATTTATATCTTATTCCAAATAACTCCATCAAGGTTGAGACCTACTTTAAAAAAAGAGACCTTGGGCTGGAGATGGCTCAGTGGTTAAGAGCTTTGCTTGTTCTTCCAAAGGTCCTGAGTTCAATTCCCAGCAACCACATGGTGGCTCACAACCATCTGTAATGAGGTCTGGTGCCCTCTTCTGGCCTGCAGGGATACATGTAGGC
>JAQHUG010000045.1:9013505-9025895 GCA_028555095.1 Dicrostonyx torquatus
TTTTTTTTTTTTTTGGTTTCTCGAGACAGGGTTTCTCTGTAGTTTTGGAGCCTGTCCTAGAGCTAGCTCTTGTAGACCAGGTTGGCCTCGAACTCACAGAGATCCACCTGCCTCTGCCTCCTGAGTGCTGGGATTAAACCATGCGCCACCACTGTCCGACCTCATAATAAATTTTTACAAAATCCTTAGAAAGAAATCAAGTGAAACTTGTAGGAAAGAGGGCTGGAGAGATGGCTCAATTTAAGAGCACTGACACTCTTCCAGAGGACCTGGATTCAAGTCCTAGCACCCACATGGCAACTTACTCCAAGATATGACATTCTCACACAGACATACATGTAGCAAAACACCAATGCAAATAAAATAAAAATAAATTATACTTTTAAAAAGTGTAGGAAAAACTAGAGACACTTAAGAGTCTCAATTCCTGTAGCCTCACCCACTACCAAGTTCTTTATATGCCTTAATTCAACATAACCCTCTACCAGTCATTTTTTAGAGAAACATAATGTGGCTGGAGAGACAGCTCAGCAGTTAAAAGCATTGGCAGCTTTTCCAGAGGTCCTGAGTTCAATTCCCAACACCCACATAATGGCTCACAACCATCTATGGAGTCTGATGCCCTCTTCTGGCATGCAGGTATATATGCAGATAGAGATCATATACATAAGATAAACAGAAATAAGCAGAAACATTATAAAATGTCTCCAACCTTTTTCTTTAAGACATACATAGCAATCTCCATTTGTTATCTGGCATTCATTAGGAGTCACTATGACTCCACCTAAAACAATAAATTCCACGCAGGATCTAGCAAGACTATGCTACTTCTGCCTCTACATTCTTTTGCATTTTTCCATAATAAAAGTTTGTTTCTAAAAATAGATAATCTTAGCTTAGTTACCCACTAGAGTCTACTTCACTAACCCCTTATAAAAAGTAGCAAGGGGGGCTGGAGAGATGGCTCAGTGGTTAAGAGCATTGCCTGCTCTTACAAAGGTCCTGAGTTCAATTCCCGGCAATCACATGGTGGCTCACAACCATCTGTAATGAGGTCTGGTGCCCTCTTCTGGCCTACAGACATACATACACACAGACAGAATATTATATACATAATAAATAAATATTTTAAAAATTAAATAAATAAATAAAAAGTAGCAAGGTCCTGGTAACTAAGAAATAGCTCATTATCAAAGGATTTGATTTTCATGGATGAGCGAAATGGCTCAGAAGATAAAAGGGGATTGCTGTCAAGCCAGATGACCTGAATTCACTTGGAAATCATGTGGTGGAAAGAAAGAACTGACTCCTGAAAACTGTCATTTACATGCATCGCATGGCATGCGCATGTGCAGACTGAGAGACAGACACACAGTATGGATAGATGGTAGGTAGGTAGTAGGTAGGTAGATAGATAACCTTTATTTAAATCTTGCTGCTCTCAGGGCTAGGGGGTGCAGCTCCGTGGCAAGCACATACATGAGGCCTTGGGTTCAAAATTCCCAGCACTACAAAAGAAGGGAAAGAATAGTAAATCTCACTGACCTTACACACACACATTAAAAAATTAGAAAAAAAAATTCTATTATCTCTCGAAAATTCATAAAAGGCATCCTAAAATTGTGTAGAAGCAGACTTTCAGAATTTGTACTCCATAAAGTCATACACCTACGAATTCTACACTCTGTGGAAACTTATCCAGCCCAGAATAACCTCCAAGCCTTTTTGTTTTCTACAAAGAATGATAGATTAGGATCAAAACATTTGATCCAATGAAAATGAAATTAACAAAAAACCCTTAGACATCAATGTTTCCAAGTTGGAAAAGGGAAACATAATGAAACTCACAAAGGATTCATCTTCAATTTAATTATCTGTTTGAATAACTTCTACATACACACTTCTGAACTATTGGGTAGAAAGTGACTAAACCACTAACCAAATATGAAAAGCAAAAACAAAAACTGTTTCACATGAGACTCCTTGGATTCCCTTTGGATACTTCCTAGAAAGACCTTGACAAGAACCTGAACTCAAAGTCTTGACAATCTTCCATCAGACTTAACATCATGGCATAAAATTCCAAAGGGGGCTGAAGAGTGGATACAAACTTTGAAAAAACAAATTCAGAAAAAAATATCACTTGTTTCCTTAACTTCTGAAGCCTCCGGTGACAGAACATATGTTTCTAAGAGAAGTTCCAAAGGATCAAATGAAAAGTCATTGTATGTAAAAACCGACAAGGGGAAAAAGAGAAGAGTAAACCGTGAAAGAAACAAAAAAAAAAAAAACTTAGAAGTGTATTTAATGATTTGTCGGGATCATAGGAAAAAGTCACGTCTACACCACTGCCTCAGTTTCCCGGCCCCAAATAGGCTAGAACGTGGCATTTCATTCCAACGAACCATAGTGCCTAGTTTCACAAGCCTCCAGCGACTCAAAGGGGCCCTCTGAGGCTGGACTCAGTGGGGGGTCCCCAGAGCAACGGAGGCCTGACATCCGGAGTGAGCTGGGAAAAAAGAGAAAGGGAATCGGGTCCAAGTGAGCCAAGCTCCCACAATCTAGGGGTGACGACACCCGTCCAGGACTCAACATCTCCTCTCTACAGAACCCAGCCGGCAGCCTCAGCATCTCTCTCCCTCCTTCCGGCTTCTAGCTGAGTTCCGGGCCGCCCTCCGGCCGCGCCCCCGGGCGCAACCACCTTTACGCCGAGCGGCCCATCTGCCCGCGCGCTCGCCCACCGGCCGGCGCCAAGGTCTCCTCCTGCCCGCAGCGGAAGGATGCCAGAGCGGGCCTGCCAGGCTTCTCCCGGGCCTACCTGCGAGACGGGTGAGAGCTCGGCCCGAAGGCCAGCAGACGCAACGGGCTACGGACGGAAGGCGGGAAGAGGCCGAAGGAAGCGAGGGATCCACTCAACAGACAGGCGGGAGAAAGTGACCAGAGCCCGGGGCCTTCGGAAAAACTCCGTTCAGAACCTGGCACCGCCGCCGTCGCTGCTGCCGCCGCCGCCGCTCTAGAGACATCAACCAAGAAGACGCCGCAAAAGATCACAGAATACACGAACGCCCAGACATCAAAGGAAGAGCGCCCAGCAATCGTTCAAGGAACTGCAGCCGAGTGCCGAACAATGCTCAGGTCTTGATGCAGGTCCGGCTGCCGTCCCAGGCATAAATAAACAAATCCAGATCGTAAACTATAGCGTAGAGTAAGCTGTGTGTGTTTCTGCCATTTTCTATTGGTGGCCAAGTGTGTAAGTAATTTAGAGAACTAAAGTTTTGAGACGGCGCACGCCTGTAATCCAGGCATTTTAGGAGGAGGAAGAAACATAAGGATTCTGAGTTCAAAGTCATCCTCAGTGAGCGCGAGGCCAACCTCGGCTGTATGAAACCTCGTCTTAAGCGAAAAAAGAATTAGTCTTTTGTGAGCTTTTTGGCTGAAGATCAAATCTTAGCAGAATAAAACTCTTCTTAATAGTTCAACGAATGCTTTACACTTAGGCTTCTCACACTACTTAGCCTAGTTGAACAAATGACTTCAACTCTTTTGATTCTTGGTTTCCTCTCAGAGCTGTAAGGTGCATGAAATACGAGACAGGTGAAGTGAAGAAAACAGTGAAAAATCTATATGAATGCTCCAATTTTACAACCAAATCCAAGAGAAAATTGGAAAATTTAAGGTGGGAGGGAAAAGTTCCTGTATTGTTTTTAAATCTCTCTCTCTGTCTCTCTCTCTCTGTCTCTCTCTCTCTCTCTGTCTCTCTCTCTCTCTCTCTCTTTCTCACACACACACACACACACACACACACACACACGTTTTCTCTCTGGTTTTTCGAGACAGGGTTTCTCTATGTAATCTTGGCTGCCCTAAAACTGGCTCTGTAGACCAGGCTGGCCTCAAACTCACAGAGTTCTTTCTTGAAGTACACATACTTCTCTTTTATTTTCGTAGAACAATCTAAAACCACAGACCACAAATGGGCTTTTAGTTACCTAACTAGCTAGTTAACTAACTGGGTTTTAGGGACGGGACTTAATGTAGCCCACTCTGGTCTTGAATTCGGTGTAGCCTACTACACAGAATTTGACTTTGAAATTCTGATACCCTTGCTGTCCTGTTCCAAGTACTGCAAATTACAGGGATGCACCACCTAGTGGGTTTGTGGTGTGCCTGAGGGATTGAGACAAGGCTCTCCACTTGGCTGCCTGGCTGACTTGGAACTCACTATGTAACCGAAGCTGTTCTCAAACTCAAGGCAATTCTTTTTCCTCAGCGTCCTGAGTATTGGGAGTATAAGTAACCATGCCTGGCTTCTTTTTTGTTGTTTTTCAGACAGAATCTCACTATGTAGTCCATATTGCTTCCAATTCATTCTCTTCCTCCCTCTGCCTTCCACCTGTTGAAATTACAAGTGTTTGCCACCATATCTGATTAGCAGCTATTTCTAACTATTGTACTGGCCAATCTCCTTACTCTGGAATCTATCTATATGTTGTCTCTCAGTATTCTTTCATGTGATAAGTATTTGCTACTCTTGAGAAACAGCAATTATAGCATTATAATTTATGATTAGGTCTTATTGGACATGTGCAAACAAAAAGAATAAAAGGCCAGGCATGATGACACACACCTTTAATCCCAACTTTCATGAGGCAAAGGCAGGGAGACTGAGGCAGGGAAACTGTTGTGAGTTTGAGGCCAGCCTTGGAAAAACAAAACAAGTCAGGCATGCTAGCACTCAGAAGATAGAGGTAGTGACTCTCTGTGTGTTTGAGAGGCCATCCTGATCAACGTAATGAGTTTTGGACAGTCAGAGCAACATAGTAAGAAATCCAGCCAGGAAGTGGTAGCACATGCCTTATAATCCCAGGACTTTGGAGGCAAAGGCAGGAGAATCTCAGTGTGTTCGAGGCAAGCCAATGTTCCAGGACAGCCAGTGCAACATAGAGAAACCCTGTCTTGAAAAACAAAAAACAAACAAAAAGAAATCCAGAGGTATACAGTTTAGAGTAAATCAGGCTACATTCAACTTCAAGGACTAGGTTCTTCTTGGTGCCTTTCGATGTTCAATAAATGGTTTTTACCTATTTCCAAAGTAGCTGTTGAAGACCAGAGTTTGTATCCATATCTGCTTCCCCAGCCCAGTAGCCATATTCCAGCCACCAAAGCTGGAAAGGCAAAGGTAAGTCTCCTTGTCATCAGGCACATCATGGAACTTTCCCAATTATATTCTACTGACCAGAGTTTAGTTACTTAGCCACATATGTAGAACTCTGTCTTCCAGGCATCACATGCTGTGCCATCTTGAAATCAATGCAGCCCTGATTAGTTACATAAACTCCTCATAAGGTTGGGCCCATGGGGGCATAATATCCTCTGGTAGAGAAGAAGCCTTAGGAGTTAGTGTACAATGTCTTTCCTCTACTTAAGGACATATAAGTGGTTAATTGCTGGAAGAGAGCAGAGACTCTTAGTGCTGTAGCTGCTGTAAATTGCTGATGCTCCTGTAAGCAACCCTCAGGTTAAACTCATTGACTCAAGATAGACTTAAATGGAATTACTTATTTAGTCTGCCATTGATGCCTCATTTAGGATGAACAGATGTTTTGTTCCTATATCTCCAGGAAAAGTCAGGCAACACTTGGTACCTGAACAGTTGAGAAAGAGAAGTAAATTCTACAGTTCCTCTGTGGGTGATAAGACCTGCAATTGAAATTAAGCCACCAGAGGGTGGGGCAGACCTGGGGACAGTTCTGATATTGCCATCCTTCCTCACGGGTTATAGAATAAACTGTCTTCTCGCTATGGTGTCATTGCGTTGTCCCTGCTGTGGGTGATAAGACAAGTAATTAACTGAGCTGCTGTTCCCTGTGAAGGTGGAGTATTTGTGGATGAATATTGGTGTAGAAGGTCCTTCAGAATTTGTGTTGCTTTCATTGGTTAAATAAGGAAACTGCCTTGGCCTTTTGATAGGGCAGTACTTAGATAGGCGAGAAGCTGAGAGGAGGAAGGCAATAGAGCCGAGCCACCATGGAGTCGCCAGAGTCAGACATACTGAATCTTTCCTGGTAAGCCACAACCTCGTGGTTTTACACAGATTATTAGAAATGGATTGAATCAAGATGTGAGAGTTAGCCAAGAAGAGGCTAGATATAATGGGCCAGGTAGTAATTTAATTAATACAATTACTGTGTGGTTATTTTGGAGGTTAACCTAGCTAGGCGCCGGGATGCAGCCTGCCACTCCTCACTACTACAGAGTGGTGCCCAACGTGGTCGACTAACTCCACGTAAAACCTGAGAGGGCTTAAAAAGGAATTCTAGACATACACACACATAAAAAAAAAAAAGAAAAAGAAAAAAAAACAGAGTTTAACACAGCTTTTTGCTGTTTGCTAGGGCATGCCATAGAGAGATTTCCTAATTCAGCAATAGCAGCAGAAAAAAAGCAGTGCCATTTTAAAACAAGGCTTCCTAGGCCCTGCTGCTGGTGCAAACTCTGGCTATGGAGCATTTGTGGGCCCGGATGTTTCTGAGCCCACTCAAGGTCGAGAGGAAAGTATCTGAGATTATGCCCCCGTAGCTCAGTTCTTCCTGCCTGGGCAAACAGCGGGATCAGGTCTACTAGGCATGCACAAGCAGGAGAGCATGGCAGATTTCTGCCGCCATACAGAGAGATGTTTCCAGGATGCACAGTGCTCTGCCTGGCAGATTTGGCTGTAACTCAGATAAAAAGCTCATTCTCAGAGTTAAAGTGCTAAGTGCAAATCCTACCTAGTGGCCCCAGAGCTAGCAGAAATGGTATGTCCACCATTTTGGAGAGAGGTGGAGCCAACATCCAGAGCAGCTGCAACCAAGCTGCTTAGCATTTTTAAAGCTCTTCAAGACAGTAAAGAATCAAAGACAGAGAAATAGGACAGATTCAGACATAAAAGATCTCTAAATGGGTGCTAGTGTTAGATAAAGTCGTAGGCTTGGGAGAGAAAAGATAAAGAGTATACAGAGGCATAACATAAAATCATTGCTTTTTTAAAAAGGGTAAAGTCTTGGGACTGGAGAGATAGCTCAGCGGTTACGAGCACTGCCTGCTCTTCCAAAGGTCCTGAGTTCAATTCCCAGCAACCACATGGTGGCTCACAACCATCTGTAATGAGGTCTGGTGCCCTCTTCTGGCCTGCAGGCATACATGTAGACAGAATACTGAGAATAATGTATACGTAATAAATAAATAAATAGGGTAAAGTCTTTAAAGAGACAGAGTAAAGTGATAGAGTAAAAATAAGCCACGTAAAAATGGAAAATTCACGGAGAGTCTGGATTATTTGTATTATTGTGTTTTCCTTAAATTTTTTTTTACTGTGAATGAGCTAAATGCAGAGAGACATTTCATTATATGGTCTGCTAAGATAAACCAGCATGTATGTTCTAAAGGTATCTTTGACTTCCAAATTTGGGTCTAAGGATATGGAGCTTTGGAAAGGAGCTTCTTTTGTTTTCACAGAGGATGAGACCCTGTGGATTGCTTCTAGACCAATATGGTATGATAGACCATGTCCTCCTGAAAGGTTGCTGTGAACACCCTCAAAACTTACTTGGCTAAACTGCCAACTGAGATGAACCTAGCAAACAGGATACACCATGAAAGACTTGATTAACGGTGCCCACATACAGCACAAAGAAGTTTGGAGAGAAATAACTACGTCCATATTCCCAAATATTGTTTATAAATGTTCTTTTACATTTAAAGGGGAATATGATATAGAGATGAATAATTTACAATGGCATGAATTTAGCTTTGTTGATATCAATTTAAGGTCACTTTTGTTATATGTATATGTATTTCTGATCTTGATTAAAGTATTGTGATAGTGTAGTTCATTTTAAAATGTAATGTATAATGAGGAAATATAGGTTGTTAATGAATAATCATCAGTAATAGTCAAGCTTGTAGTCATTTTAGTTAGATTTTCTAGATATATATAGAGATATATTTCAGTTAGATAGACATTCTTCATATCTTTCAAAGACTGCAGAATATGTCATTTAAAATGTTTTAATAACTTAGGGCTTTTCTTTTTTTTTTCTTTTTTTGGTTTTTCGAGACAGGGTTTCTCTGTGGCTTTGGAGCCTGCACTGGAACTAGTTCTTGTAGACCAGGCTGGTCTCGAACTCACAAAGATCCACCTGCCTCTGCCTCCCGAGTGCTGGGATTAAAGGCATGCGCCACCACCGCCCAGCACTTAGGGCTTTTCACGACAATGAGACATGTCTGCTCCTGGCAGCACCAAGCTACTTCCTGAAAAAGATGGGCATCAAAGAAGCTCCTTATGGAGTCTGTTAGCCATTTGGGCAAGAAACTGCTCTTGCCTGGACTGTTGTATAAACTAGATATGAATAACCGACAGAGAGAGGACTGCTGAATTTGATTAAAGGTGAGATGGTCCTTCGGGGTTCTGTTTCATAAAAGAGTCTGTGAGACATTCTGCAGGATACAAAAGAAAGTGACTGAACTGTCTTTGAAATTTCCTGCTTCATGGAGGAGTCTGCTGGCTACTATGGGCCTGTAGGCTGAAGATGGATGCCCTAACAGTACAGAAAAGCTTTTGGGTGACTGTTCAGGCAGTGAGATGTCTCTGTCACTTCTAGAATTGGAAGTTGCTTACTTCTAGTTTACTTAAGTAATGTTATATCCTTCTGGAGTCTTTGTTGGCGTTGAAGAATAAATAGTTATTATTATAGTTTTCCTTAGTTATGATAAAAGATAAAATAGATATAAATATAAATAAAATAAAATAGATATAAATATAGATATGAAGATAAAATAGATATAAATAATGTAACTGTAATTCTTGCTTGATAACTGTTTTGTTATATGTAATTTTACTATGTTAAAATGAAAGCCTTTCTTTTTTATTTAAACAGAAAAGGGGGAAATGGTGTAGGAGGTCCTTCTATATTTGTGTTGCTTTCGTTGGTTGAATAAAGAAACTGCCTTGGCCTTTTGATAGGGCCAAGCACTTAGGTGGGAGGAGCAGAGAGAATAGAATGCTGGGAGGAAGAAGGCAGAGAGGGAAAGCTGCCATGGAGTCACCAGAGTCAGACAAGCAGAATCTTTCCTGGTAAGCCACGACCTTGTGGTGATACACAGATTGGTAGAAATGGGTTAGATCTAGATGTGAGAGTTAGCCAAGAAGAGGCTAGATATAATGGGCCAGGCAGTAATGTAATTAATACAATTTCCGTGTGGTTATTTCAGGGGTTAAGTTAGCCGGGCACCAGGATGCAGCCTGTTCCCACATACTACAGAATACCTTAGTGACTGTCTTTATGTCAGGGGTCCTCAATTTCCTAATGCTGCAACACTTTTTTGTTTTGTTTTGTTTTGTTTTGTTTTTTCAAGACAGGGTTTCTCTGTGGCTTTGGAGCCTGCGCTGGAACTAGCTCTTGTAGACCAGGCTGGTCTCGAACTCAGAAAGATCCACCTGCCTCTGCCTCCCGAGTGCTGGGATTAAAGGCATGCGCCACCACCGCCCAGCATGCTGCAACACTAAAACAAATCCTCCTGTTGTGGTGACCCCAACCACAAAATTACTTTTGTTCCTACTTCATAGCTAATTCTGATATTTTTATGAATCATAATGTAAATATCTGGATTTTCCAAGAGTCTTATTTGATACCTGTGAAAGGGTCATTCAACCCCCAAAAGGGTTGCAACCCATAAGTTGAGAACTTCTGACCTATATGATACATAGTATGTGTCTCCTTGATAAATGGGGCCTAGCTGGACAGTGGCAGCACACTCCTTTAATCCCAGCACTTGGGAGGCAGAGCAGGTGAATCTCTTGAGTTTAAGGCTAGCCTGGTCTACAGGGCTAGTTTCAGGACAGCCAGAGCTACACAGAGAAACCCTTTCTCAAAAAAAAAAAAGATAAATGAGACCTAGTATGGGAGCACCACTCTTCAATGGCTGACAAAATAAAGTATATATACATATATATTCTTTATAAATATATGTATATATGATTTAGTATGTATACAGTGTTCTACCTGTGTGTACACCTGCATGCCAGAAGAGTACACCATATCTCATTATAGATAGCTGTGAGTCACCATGTAGTTGCTGGGAATTGAACTCAGGTCCTCTAGAAGAAGTCAGTGCTCTATGACACGCCGCGTCTGCCAGCGGAAGAGACGACCACAACAGGATTCTTCTCAGAACGCACTTTATTGGGACACACTGTCTTGTAGATAGGAAAGGCAGAAGAACCCCGATCCCAGGTGGGGCTCGCTTATAAGCAGTGCCAGAACAAAGCCCTGAGCTGTCATCACATGATAGGCTCAGTCAAAATTGGCGCCATCGTATGATGACCGGATTGGTCAATTCATACGATGCCCTATACAAGTGCACGCATGCTCGGAAGCTGTCAGGACAGAAGCGGCAAATGGTGTTTGGCTCTGAGCCAGCGAGCTCACAGCACGGTGGCGCGCAAGGCGCCTTACAGTGCTCTTAACCTCTGAGCCATCTCTTCAGTCCAGATGGAGAATATATTACAATCTCTGAAACTAGAACACATGGGATGAGACTGTAAACTGATTGTGGCATCAGTTATGTGGACTTTGCCATAAGATATGCAGCTAACTTATAAGAAAAAGTGCCCACATGAGGGAAGAACTTTACCAGCTGCTGAATTATCAGAAAAATGAAGTCAGATGTGGCAGTGCACACCTTTGATCTAAGCACCAGGGAGGCAGAGACAGGTGGATCTCTGTGAGTTTGAGACCAATTTAATCTATATATTGCGTTCCAGACTAGCCAGGGCTACATAATGAATACCAGTCTTGTTTTTAAAAAATGTTTTTATTATTTAGTTATTTATTTATTTTCTGGTTTTTCGAGACAGGGTTTCTCTGTGGCTTTAGAGCCTGCGCTGGAACTAGCTCTTGTAGACCAGGCTGGTCTCGAACTCACAAAAGATCTGCCTGCCTCTGCCTCCCGAGTGCTGGGATTAAAGGCATGTGCCACCACCGCCCAGCTAAAAAAATGTTTTTAAAAGAGGGGGCTGAGAACAACTCTAGCATGATTAATAAAAACCCAGAGACAGAAATTGGGCTTCATCCTGAAGGTCAGAAAAGCAAAACAGCCAGCCACTGGCTCTTATGTCTACCTCAGGCCGAAATGGAGATCTTGCCTCCAGGAATCTCAGAATGAGACTGAGTGAGAGCTGTCTCCTCCCATCTTCTATTCATCTCTAGGACTGGGATTAATGGTGTGCACCACTATCGCCAGGTTTTTATGGCAAGCTAGTGTGGCTGCTGGGATTAAAGTAGTGTGTCACCAATGCCTGGTCTGTAAGGCTGACCAGTGTGGCTGTTTTACTCTCTGAACTTCAGGCAAGTTTTATATTAAAATACAAATAAACTGGGAGGTGGTGGCACAGGCCTTTAATCCCAGCACTCAGGAGACAGAGGTAAGCGGATCTCTATGAGTTCAAGGTCAGCCTGGTCTACAAAGCGAGTTCCAGGACTGTCTCCATAGCTACTGAGAAATTCTGTCTCAAAAAAAAAAAAAATATATATATAGTACACACACACACACACACACACACACATAGTAATATATGGTGTAGGAGAGTTCTTCTGTATTTCTGTTGTTTTCATTGGTTGAATAAAGAGACTGCCTTAGCCTTTTGATAGGGCAGCCCTTAGGTGGGCGGAGTAGACAGAAGAATTCTATGGAGAAGGGAAGTGTGGTGGATGCCATGTTTCTCCAGCCTGAGATAGACATAGGTTAGGATCTTTCCCAGTAAGCCACCACCCTGTGGTGATACACAGATTAAATTAAAATGATATGTGAGAGTTAGCCAAGAAGCAGCTAGAACTAATGGGTCAGAAAGTATTTAAATTAACACAGTTTGTGTGTAATTATAAGTTAGCTGCAGCGAGACACAGCCCTCTGTGCCTCTTGCAACAACTATATATATTACAAATGAAATATCACTAAGACAACAATGAGATGACAGTTTTCTATTTCTTCCATAAGGGAAAGAATACAAATTCGATTGTGCTGGAGACTCTCTTCTAGGATCTGAAAACTTAGAACCCATAGGAAAAATTGGATGGTGTGTAGGAGTGGGTTGGGGGGGGTAGAAGTAACAGAAAAATCCCTGTGTGGTTGAACATTTAATACAGAGGAAAAAATGTATGATTCAGCATGCAGACAGTGGCCTAGTGTAATCAGGAACTACTCTACATCTAAACTGCCTGAATTGGGGAAGATTTCTTTTTTCTTTTCTGTTTTGTTTTTTTTTTTTTTGGTTTTTTGAGACAGGGTTTCTCTATGGCTTTGGAGCCTGCGCTGGAACTAGCTCTTGTAGACCAGGCTGGTCTCGAACTC
>JAQHUG010000045.1:9029189-9042066 GCA_028555095.1 Dicrostonyx torquatus
CCCAAAGGAGCCCAAGTGGGAAATATCCATATATGTCGTGAAGATGATCAGACATGGCATAAGGCCTAAAACCATTTAAATCATCAAACGAGAGATTATCAGACTGTGTTATGGAAATTGGAGGCAGCGTAGTTCCATAAGCCATTGTAGGGAAAGGTGTATTACCACAGCTCGCCAGTAGATGTCGCAGTGGTACAAGGTTTCCGCCAAAGGTCAGAAATTCAGGCGGAGCAATGGCGGCTCGAATTCCTAAAAAACTCCAGACACAGATCCGAAAACAAAACAAAACAATAAAACCAAAAAGCTTAACCGATCCTGTTCACGTTGACAGGACACCCAACGTGAACGCGGGGCGTAAATTCAATGAGGGACGGGTTAAAATGTCGGGAGAAACACTCCCAATCGCCGGTAGCGAACACAGATTAGGCCGCTGGATCTGCGGCGTGAGTTCTCCAGCGAGTTCTCCAGCAGGCAGCTCCGGCTTCAGCCTTGGGCAATGCCTGCTCCGGGTAATAAAATCCAGCGTTCACAATTGCTAGCCTCTGGTAGAGAGTCCTCTGGTGCTGTGGAAAAACCCAGCCCTGCCTGGCGGGGGGTCTTAAAAATCACCCAAGTGGGGTGCCACGTGTTGATTCAATTAATTATTGCCCACTCTAGCTATCTTTTTTTTTTGGTTTTTCAAGACAGGGTTTCTCTGTGGCTTTGGAGCCTGTCGTGAAACTAGCTCTTGTAGACCAGGCTGGTCTCGAACTCACAGAGATCCACCTGTCTCTGCCTCCCGAGTGCTGGGATTAAAGGCGTGCGCCACCACTGCCCGGCTCACTCTAGCTATCTTTAAAACATACACTTTAATAGGGATAAAGGATACAAGCAGATTTACAATACCAGAACCTGGATCCATGCTTCTCCGAAGATGCTTACCGACCGACCCAAGATCTGCAGAGAGAGCTTTTTCATGCGGACTCAACCTTTTATACCTAATTGGGACCTGATGGTCCAACCCCGAATAATTAGCCAATGGCTAATGGTGGGGCGTGGCTACTAGCCTGATAGGCTAAACCCATTTCCCCATCAAAAAAGCATGTTTTCTTAGTTAGGGTTTCTATTGCTGTGAAGAAACACCATGACCACAGCAACTCTTATAAGTAAACATTTAATTACAGTGTCAGAGGTTTAGTCCATTATCATCATGGTAGGCCATGGTGGTTCCAGGCAGACATGGTGCTGGAGCCGGAGAGTCCTACATATTGATCAGTAGGCAACAGGAAGAAGTCTATGTCACTGGTTGCAACTTGAGCATATATGAGTCCTCAAGCCTGCCTCTTTAGTGACACACTTCCTCCAAGTCCATACCTGCTCCAACAAAGCCACACCTCCTAATAGTGCTCCTTCCTATGATTTTATGGGGGCCAATTACATTTAAACTACCATGCTGGCTGAGCAGCAAAGCCAGAAAGCAGCTGCTTCATGATATCTATTTCGGTTCTTGCCTCCAGGTTCCTGCCCTGAGGAACCTTAGATAAAAGACTGTGTTTGGAAGTGTAAGCTGAAATAAACCTTTTCCTCAAGTTATTTTTAGTTGTGGTGTTTTATCACAGCAATAGAAACATAACTAGAATAAGAGGCTACCCACAAAGAAATGTGGCAAGATTTGTACAGAGATATAATTTGTAGGGGAAAAAAACTGACAGTCAAATTCGGTGGTTGTGAGTCCTTCTGAGTCTGAGTCTCCAGAAGGCTTCAAAGACAAAAGAACTTACTAAAGGGGTGAAAGAAGTAGTGAATGGCATAGCAATAAAGGGGAAAATAGCCGGGCGGTGGTGGCGCACGCCTTTAATCCCAGCACTCGGGAGGCAGAGGCAGGTGGATTTCTGTGAGTTCGAGACCAGTCTGGTCTACAAGAGCTAGTGCCAGCGCAGGCTCCAAAGCCACAGAGAAACCCTGTCTCGAAAAACCAAAAAAAAAAAAAAAAAAAAGGGGGAAAATAAGCTTTCCCTGGAAAAGAAAATTTATTTCCTCAAAGAATCCTGTGTTTATCTCCCCCTGAAGATAGAGATTGCTCTCTCTAACCTTTGCAATAGCCAGTGGAAAGACAGCAAACAGCCTAGAGTTGTCACTGCAGATAAAATAACAATTCATGATTTTGTTTTTATTTATTTTTATTTTTTGTTTTTTCAAGACAAGATTTCGCAGTAGCTATGGAGTCTGGTCCTTGGAACTTGCTCTGTAGACCAGGCTGGCCTTGAATTCAGAGATCTGCCTGCCTCTGCTTCCTGACTGCTGGGACTAAAGGCATATTGCCACCACCTCCCAGCCTGAAGTTTTCAGTTTTTTAAAATGT
The DNA here is from genome assembly GCA_028555095.1 of Dicrostonyx torquatus. Taxonomy (NCBI): domain Eukaryota; kingdom Metazoa; phylum Chordata; class Mammalia; order Rodentia; family Cricetidae; genus Dicrostonyx; species Dicrostonyx torquatus. The sequence continues at coordinate 9,031,531 of JAQHUG010000045.1, forward strand.
GGAAACTTTGGAGATAGGGTTTCATGAATTCCAGACCAGCTATGTAACCAAGGCCGACCTTGAACGCCTGACTCTTCTCTACCTCCTAAGTACTACATGATCATGCCCAGTTTATTAGAGTGCTAGGAACTGAGCCCAGAGTTTCGTGCATTGTAGGCAAGCACTCTACCAACAGAGTTAACACACTACATCCCTGCAGACATTTTATTTTGAGGAAAAATAAACAGTTGTAGTTTTACACATACATGTTATCATTTGCAAATGGACATACTTGAAAAGCTGAGGTTAGGCTACTTTGTGAGAATATGGGTAATGTGATTTGTGAACTAAACATTGCTTAGAGGTACAGTGCTTGGTTGGTATGTATAAATTATGCTCAGAGGAAAAAAAAAAAAGAAAAAAGAAATGGCTTCATCCACCAACAATTCCATCAATTTCCTTTGGGAAGATTTTCTGAGTGTGGAATTAACCTTCAATAAATGACTGCTTGTTCTGACAGAGATGACGTTGGTCTAATCAGACCAAACAAGAGAGATCAGAGTTGAGATCCTCAAACCTCTAGGATCCTTTTCATGCTGGAAAGCTCCTAACTAGAAAGGCTGTGGGCAGGAGTCAACACCAACCTGGGATGTGCTGATGTCCTTTTTTTGCATGATAGCAGGAACATTCGATAGCTCACTGTTGTGCTGGTTGTTGTTCTAGTAGGTTCTCCTTGTGGAGCTACTGCCCTGCAAGTAGTAGGGTTTCTTCCTGTTATAATCATCGACTGGACACAGAACTTCAGTGCTAAAATTGTGACAGCCCTGAGCAATCCAGGATAGTCCATCCCCATCACTGTCAATCACATGGAAAGAATTTAGAAAGACTAAACAAGGAAATCTGAACTGGAGAATGTTAATTTTGAGTCTGTCATCTCTTATACGTACAATTCTGTAAAATCTTGGTAGAATCTAGAAAATAAAACAGGCCCTAAGGATGGGGACACACACATGGGATAGTATCTTTCAGTTTCTTTTCTTTTCTTTTTCCCAGCACTTAGAAGGCTGAGGCAGGTGGGTGGCAACTTTGAGGATAACATAGGTTATAAACCTTAAGGAGGAGACAAAACAAGCTTCCGTTAAGTTTGCAGAACATGAAGTTATAACTCTAAGTAGAGTATCTGCTTAGTGTGTGCTAGGTTCTGGGTTTGATTTCCCAGCAATTAAATAAATAAATAAAACAAAGGCAGGCATGGTGGAACACATCTTAAATCCCAGCCCTCGGGGGCAGAGGCAGAGACAGGTGGATATCTGAGTTTGAGGCCAGCCTGATGTAGAGTGAGTTCCAGTACAGCCAGGGCTACATAGAGAAATCCTGTCTCAAAAAACAAAACAAAGCAAACAAGAGGCTGGGTATGACCTTTAATTCGAGCATTCCAGAGGCCGAGAGGCAGGTGGATTTCTATGAGTTCAAGCCCAGCCTGGTCTATAGAGTGAGTTCTAGGTCAGATTACAAAGTCAGCCAAAACTAACAAACAAACAAAAAACAAAAAACAAAATCAAAGCTGGTACAGTGGCACACACCTGCCATCCCTGTGCTTGGGAGGCTAAGTTAGGAAGACTGCTGAATTTGAGGCTACCCTGGTCTATAGAGTGAGTTCTAGGTCAGATTACAAAGTCAGCCAAAACTAACAAACAAACAAAAAACAAAAAACAAAATCAAAGCTGGTACAGTGGCACACACCTGCCATCCCTGTGCTTGGGAGGCTAAGTTAGGAAGACTGCTGAATTTGAGGCTACCCTGAGCTAAACAGTCTGTACCAGGCAAGCCATGGTTGCATAATAAGATTTTATCTCAAACTAAATAGAAAAAATGCAGGAAGAAGAAAATGTAAGAAGTCTTTGTTGTGTAATGCTCATACCTAGTCTCTAGCAGATATTCACTGCCTGCCTCTAGGACACTGAATTCACTCTCCCGCCACGAGACCCACTCTTCATAGGGGACAGGAAGGATGAGAAATAGCATTTGGGATGGAAATAAACAGTGGATAATAGTCCATAATTGTTTTTAATCTTAAGGATGAGTCACCCTCAATTTATTTCCAGATTTATTCTGTCATCGGCTGTTCACTTTGAAAATCCCTAGATTAACACTGCCAAAGGCAGGTAGAAATGATCCAAGAGGCCAATTCTGAAGTGTCACATGATAAGTGGCTGAGAATCTAGGAACAAGACAATCCTCAGGAAAATCTTTTTAGTCCCAGCAAAGACACTGAAGTGTGAACCTAATTCACACTTCTATTATCCCTATTAGGCTATTTTTACAACAGTGAAGTTTCAGAACAAGACTTGTTAGAGGTTATTCACTTCTTGGGAAGTGCTGTCTATCATTCTACATATAATATTCTAAGGTCTAGCTCCAGAGTTTATGTCAAGTCATGCTTTATACCTTTGCTTTTTAAAGATGGGGCGACCACAGTGGCCCAGGCTGGCCTGGGACTATGTAGTACAGGTTGGCTCTGAAATCACAATGTAACCACCTCAGCGTCCTGAGTGCTGGGATTGCAAGCATAAGCCACTATGACTGGCTCTATGGCCCCTTTTCTCCCCGGAACTGTCCTCTGTACAAAGAATTCAAAAATAGACTACATAAATATTCTCACACCATAGCCTTATAAAAAATAACCAAGGCTGGTCTGGTGGCATAATCTTTAATCCCAGCTACTCAGGAGGCTGAGGCAGGACGATTATGAGTTTAAGGCCTGTCTAGGCTAGTGAGTTCAAGGCCAGCTTGAGCAACAAAGTAATAAAATGAAAAGTAAACTAAGGGTATAGTTTACAGGTAGAGCAGATCAGACTCTTAAATTCAATCTCATTGCCACATTAAAAATGGAAAAGGAGGACCAGGCAGAAGTGGGAGGCCTTAATTCCAGTACTTGGGAGGCAGAGGCAGGCAGGTCTCTTGTGAATTCGAGGCCAGCCTGGTCTACAGAACTAGTTTCAGGACAGCCAAGGCTGTTACACAGAAAAACACTGTCTGGGGGTGGGGGAAGGGGGATGTCAGGCCAGCAAGATACATCAGCAGATAAAGTTGCTTGCTGCCAAACCTGCTATGAGTTTAATCTCTAGACTCATAGAGTGGAAGGAGAGAAATGACCCCCACAAGTTGTCCTCTGACCTTCACACAGGCACCATGTACCCCCCCACACACACAAAATAAATGAATAAGTGCTATTTTTAAAAAGAAATGTCACCAGGTGGTGTGGTGGCAGCACACACCTTTAATCCCAGCACTTGGGTGGAAGAGACAGGCAGATCTCTGTGAGTTCGAGGCCAGCCTAGTCTACAGAACTGGTTCCAGGACAAGCCCCAAAGCTACAGAGAAACCCTCTCTCAACCCCCTCCCCAAAAGTAGTCTAGTTAGATATGAATTTTATAAATTTGTGGGAATCTCTTGCTGAACTGCAGGGTCTTTAGATCCTCCGTAAAGTATAAACATGGTGTTTTACCTATATTTGAATTACCTTCTTCAAGCTGACTCAGTCCTTACCCCCATTTGGCCTCTAACTCTGACTCAAGAGTAAACTAGGGGACTGAAGTTCAGATGTTCCCTCTAGGAGCCAGATCCAAATCATAGTCCAATTAGTGCGGGCACACTCAGGATGGCGGCTTCCCACTGTCCTTAATGTCCTCTTCAGAACAATCCTGCAAATGCAGACTAGCAGTTCCTTTCTCCTCATTTCTTCTCAGTTCTAGGAATCAGGAGTTCACACTTGCTAGGCAAGTGTTCACTTATATTAGATCATTCCTCAACCAAAGGCATTCTATTTGCCTATGTAGACAGCAAAGGTGAGAAACAAAGAATCAGGATACCAGGCATGATGACGTACACCTGTCACACAGCAGAATCAGGACACCAGGCATGATGACGTACACCTGTCACACAGCACCTGGGAGGCTGAAGGAGGAGGACTGTTACAAAGGCCAGGCCAACCTGGGCAACGTAGTGAGCACCAGGACAGTCTGTGTTATCAGTTTTGAGAAAAAAAAGTCTGAAACTAACTAGCAAGAAAAGAAGGGTGGAGGGAGTGAGGGAAGGAAGGGTAGAGAGAAGGAATGAAGAAATCAGGAAAAACACTTTTCATTTGAGATCTCCAGAACAACAAAATGCTTTGGTTATGATGTGCTGTTCTCCTTTACTACGGTTGTACAGTTGCAGCCAGAGAACAGTAAAGAGTGGTGCACAGCATGGGCCTCACTGCACATCAGGAAAACATTGTCTTGGTTTCAGTCTAGTTGACTGACATATTGCTGGCATGCCTTCCCCCCCCTCCTGCCCTTCTAACATTAAATGTTCATTTATGGCAAGTGTGCACATTCAGTCACATCGGATGACAGAACCTGGTGGTGGGCTGATAAGGGGGAAAGTTTTCATAGTTCATTCTGGAAAGTTCCTTCTTCTACCTCCCACACTAACTAAAATGAGTGAGCATTAGTTCCTGCCGGACTCGGTCGGCCTCTAAATCCAGGGACTCCATTTGCTCACACTCGCCCTCAGGGGACTGTTCAATGGGACCAGTCCCTGGAGAGGACCAAACGTCCATCCCGTGTTCCAGGGAAATGTTATGAAGGACACAACAAGCCAAGATGATGTGGCTGGATTTCTCCGGCGAGTACTGCAATGCTCCCTTCGATCCGTCCAGGCATCGGAACCTGGAGCAGAGTGCTCGCAAAGTCTTCTCCATCACACTGTGAGCTGCAGAATGGGCCCTGTTATAGCGATACTCTGCTGGGGTTTCAGCAACACGAAGTGGAGTCATGAGCCAGGTGCGGAGAAAGAAGGAACTGTCACCTGAATGAAAGGACAAAGAAAATGTGACTGTGATGGATGACAAACAAGATGTGAAGTTCAGGCAGGATGTAGTGACACATGCCTGTAATCTCAGTGCTCAAGATGTTGAGACAGGAGGACTACCTCAAGTTCTAGGCCAGTATGAGCTACACTTGAGACCTTGTCTCTCAGAAAAAAAAAAAAGTGAAATTTGGAAATACAGTGAGTAAGGAAAGACAGGAAAATACAACAGCCTTTGGAGCCAAAGCACACCATACCATAATAACCAAGAGAAAAATGCTGCCATGGGAAAGCATGAAGAAGGGCTAAAGCGATGGCTCAGTGGTTAAGTGTATGTGCTGTTCTTGCAGAGGACCTGGATTCAATTTCCAGCACCTATCTGTGGCTTATAACAATCTATAACTCCACTTCTGGGAAATCAACACGATTTTGGCCTCCAAGGATACCAGAGATACACACAAAGTACATGTACACACAAAATAAAAATAAATAATTTTATAACTCTATCTCATAAAAATAATAAACAATTTTATTTTATTATTATTTTTTTTTCAAGACAGGGTTTCTCTGTAGCTTTGGAGCCTGTCCTGGAACTAGCTCTTGTAGACCAGGCTGACCTCGAACTCACAGAGATCCGCCTGCCTCTGCCTCCCGAGTGCTGAGATTAAAGGCTTGTGCCACCACCACCCTGCCTTTATTTTATTTTTTTAAAGATTTATTTATTTACTTATTATGTATACAACATTTTGCCTCCATGTATGCCCACACACCAGAAGAGGGCACCAGATCTCATTACAGATGGTTGTGAGCCACCCTGTGGTTGTTGGGAATTGAACTCAACTTCTGGAAGAGCAGCCAGTACTCTTAACCTGTGAGCCATCTCTGCAGCCCAAACAAACAATTTTAAATGAAGGCGTGAACTACTACTGATTGTCTTCTTTCCCCCACTCCCTGAAACTTGTTCTCCGCCCACAGTTCTTCATCCCTTCCTCCCTTTTCTCCTTGGTGGAGGTGATGGTAGGTGATAAATGTCAAGGCTACAAACCAACCCCAGCATAAGTGGCACAAACCAGTAATGCCTATACTTGGGAGTCTAAGGCAGGAGGGTGACCAGTGAGGCCAGCCTGGTCTATGAAGTAAAAGCCCATCTCAAAAACAATAAAGTATACCACTGTTAGAAGCATAAGGCACTGTTATCTGGTAATATCTTTGACTAAAACCGATGGGAAAAAAAGCTGACAGCTAATGAAATTCAAATCTGATTCCTACAGATATAGTAATGAAGTAGGAACACAGGAACCAAACCCTTGGCTTTTTCTTCCTTAGTGTTTTATTTTTTGCCATGCTAGGAGAGAACTCAAGGCCTTGCACATGTCAGAGCAGGGCTCTGCCTCTGCTCTACAGCAATAGCCCTCAGAATCCCCTCTGACTTTTTTTTGTATTTACTTTTCTTTTTCTTGAAATAGTTTCATGTAGCCCAGGCTGGCCTGGACCATGCCAGACAGCTGAGGCTAACCTTTAATTCCTGATCCTTCTTCCTTTACCTCTCAAGTGCTGGAATTATAGGTATGTTTGCCACCATTCCCAGTGAGTTTTCAAATTGAAAGATACTGTTCTTTATAAAAGGCTTAATAAAGGGACTGGAGAGATGGCTCAGAGGTAAAGAGCACTGGCTGCTCTTCCAGAGGTCCTGAGTTCAATTCCCAGCAATCACATTTGGCTCACAACCATCTGTGAGATCTGTGCCCTCTTCTGGCAGGCAGGCATACATGCAGACAGAACAGTGTATAGTATACATTGTAAATAAATAAATTTTTTAAAAAAGGCTTAATAAAAATGATCAAGGGTCAGATGTGGTAGCATGTATCTTTAATCCAAGCACTCACAAGGCATAGTCTATGAGTTTGATGCCAGCCTGGTCTAAACGGTGAGACCCTGTCTCAAACAAACTATACCCCCCAAAAAAATTCAAACAAGATACTAATTTTACAATCTCTGAAGAGTTCAAGAGAAAAAAAATTCTAACATGAGATCTAAGACACTCATGAAGAAAAGTTCCAGTTTCACTGTTCCCTTTTACACCTGAAAGCATGACCTAGGGATTCCATACACTTCACAATGATTTCTCCTCCCAATGCAGAGAAGACTAAGACCTGTGTCTGAACAGCCATCAGAACTCAGGTGTGCTGCACTGTGGGACACCGCGATCACATGAGCTAGAGGAACATGAGTATGACATGTGACTAGTGACAATGAGAAGAAACCAGAAGTGGATCGAATGATACAAAAGGCATTTCCTTTAAGTGACCCTTATCAAAGGATCCTGGGAAGGCCTCAGAAAAGCAAACACAAATGGGGAGCAAAGTCCTAGTTCAAAGTACAGTGTTTCTATAATGTTTAAATGTCCTGACTTCAAACAAAGTAGCTCACACAGAGGTGTGACTTTTCCATCCCCCACCCCCCAAGACTGGGTCTCATTACATAGTCCTGGCTGTCCTGGAACTCACTCTGTAGACCACACTGGCCTCTAACTCAGAGATCCACCTGCCTCTGCCATCTGAGTCCTAGGATTAAAGGTATGAGTCACCATGCCCAGCTAGGTGCAACATTTTATAAATTCCCATCAGATACTGGGCCCTGAATACCAAAGTAAGCGCTGTACTCCTGCCCCACCATCAAGTTCAGTAAATAGTCAGATGGTTAAGACAGAGATGGGCACTGCTCTAAAAATAATAAGAAGGCTTCTTTCATTTTATTTAGGATCTTATGTTTCTAAGACTAGAATAGCTGAAAATAGCTGAGATGTCTCACAAAAATTTAAAGTTTATATTTAGTTGGTCTTCTTTTTTGAGACAGTCTCATTCTGTAGACCTAAAATTCCCTATGTAGCGCAAGCTGACCTCAAATTCACAGCAATCCTCCTGCCTCAGCCTCCTAAATGCTGGGACTATAAGCATGAGCTACCACACCTGGCACTTTTGTTTTGTTTTGAATCGAGGGTCTCGTGTAGGTCAGGTCCGCCTCTCACATGTGGGATTACAGGCATATACCAACTCCACTCTTTTTTGAACTGAACTCACTCTTTCTAAACACTAAATTCTTTAAAATAAAGAAATGTAGAAGTCGGGCGGTGGTGGCGCATATGTCTTTAATCCCAGCACTCGGGGAGGCAGAGGCAGGCAGTTCTCAGTGAGTTCAAGGCCAGCCTGGTGTACAGAGTGAGTTCCAGGACGGTCAGGACTGCTACACAGAAAAACCCTGTCTTGAAAAAGCAAAAAGATAGATAGGTAGGTAGGTAGGTAGGTAGATAGATAGATAGATAGATAGATAGATAGATAGATAGATAGATAGATGGATAGATGGATGGATAGATGGATGGATAGAAACAGAAATTGATGTAGAACCAGCTATGATGGAATACACATGTAATCCAGCAGTTAAGAGGCAAGCTTGACGTCAGTCAGGGCAGAAAAGAGAGGTCTGGGGAGAAACGATGCTGGACATTAGATGGCTCAGTACAAAGGTGCTTGATACAAAAAAGCCTGAGGATCCAGCTTTGATCCCTGGAACCCATGTGTGGAAACAGAGAGCTAACTCCTACAAATTGTCCTCTGATCGCCACATAAACATAAAAATGTTTTAAAAGGACATTATAAACAATAATGGAAGCAACACTTCTGACAGACTTAGCAATAACACCCGTGACATAATGGACATCTACCACATAGTAGTCGGGACTGTAATAGGTAAGAAGCACTTTTTGAGCTTAGAATAAGACCCTTTCTCAAAAATAATTTTTAAAAAAGCCAGGAACTGGACAAGATGGCTCAGTGGGTAAAGCACTTTGCCAAATGAGCCTGACAACTTAAACTCAATCCCTGGAACACACATAAAGGTGAAGAAAGAACCCATTCCACAAAGTTTTCTGACCTTCACACAAATGCTAAGGAAAGTGTGTGCACCTAACACTTACACATCACACATGCACAATAACAACATCAACATAACTTACTAGCTGGTTATAATTCAAGCATTGCTGGAAAACAGATACTCACGAGGGATTAGGATCATAGGGAAAGGATTATAAATGCTTATGTGATCACTCAGTCACACATAAGACGTTCTGGGAGATCTAACCAAAGCTGCTTAACGGCAGTAGCCTAAGAGCTGAAGAAATAAGGACTTGAGCTGAACTGTTTAGAGACTGGGAGTTACAGTACATCTACAAGGACAGCTGAGAAAGACACCAGGAAGGGACACTTTAAAAGGAACTTACAGTGGAGCGTTTTGTTATGCACCTGTAGTTCAGCTGCTTCAAGAAAAGCCAAGAGCTTCAGGCTCCTGAAGCCATTCTGGAAACAGTGAGATGCCTGTCTCAAAAAATAAATGAATAAATAAAACTAAATAAAGGAGCTTAAATATTCTGTGCCTGTGCCTCTTAGGTTCGTCTTTTGTTAAAAAAAAAAAGATATTATTTAACTTTTGTTAAAGCAGGGTCTCCTGTTTCCCTGGCTGGTCTTGAATTTTGATGTAATACTAGCACTCAAGGAGACTGAGGCTGGTGGATTATGAGTTCAAGGACAAACTGGAAGACATACTGAAATCCTGTTAAGAGAAAAATAAAAAGTAGCAGTAGGTGTTGTATGGAAAATGATGCATGTAACTGAGAATTAGAGGCTGGGAACCCACCAGTGCGCCAGCAGTCTGCCCACAGGGAACTAGGGTGGCTTCTCTTTAAAAGAGAATGTAAACATTAGAGACAGGTATTTCCTGCGTATCTGCTACATGTTAAGCACCTCACTCTGATCATATGCTGTACAGATAGATTAGTGATTTCACACTAATAGAGAGATATTCTAACACTTGATAAACTTTGTTCCAATAAGTTCTCACTATGAGGTTGATGCTGTCTTGAAACTTGCAACACTGCCTCAGCATCTTAAAACCTTCATATACTTCATACACATTTTGTTTTCTCCTTCCCGTCCTTTTTTTTCTTTTTCTTTTCTTTTTTTTCTCTCTCTTTTTTTTTTTTTTTGATTTTTGATACAGAGTTTCTCTGTAGCTTTGGAGCCTCTCCTGGAACTGGCTCTTGTAGACCAGGCTGGCCTTGAACTCACAGAGATCTGCCTGCCTCTGCCTCCCAAGTGCTGAGATTAAAGGCTTGTGCCACCACTGCCTGGCTTTTTTTTTTCTTTTCTTGAGACAGGATCTAATGTAGCCTAGTGTAATGTACATTATACTGGCAAATTGTCATATGCTGTTTGAGCTCACTGAAACACTAACTCTATAATAGAGGGCTCCTCCTTCAAGTTCAGGCCCAAGCACATTTGTCTCACTGTTATCCAAGGCTCCCTCCCTGTCTGGGGATGTGCTGCCTGCTCCAAACTTTGTAATGAGGAGAGAAAAGAACAACAAGCCAGCCTAAGAGTAAAACATCTTGTTCTTGGAACAGCTAGAAGGCGAACCATGTCAACAGATCTTACTATTATTTAGCTTGTGATATAAAGTGCCTACAGTGAGGAAGACAAGCTCAAGGAAGTTCAACATGGAAAGCTCACCCACAAAGAGAACGCAATCAGAAACTTCAGCGGACTGCCTCAATTTCCCCAGTCACTTTCTATTGGACATCTGTAAGGCTCTGATTTGATGATATCACCCTCTCTCACATATGCTCACACTCACACACACACACACACACACACA
>JAQHUG010000045.1:9053548-9095952 GCA_028555095.1 Dicrostonyx torquatus
CATATGGCAGCTCACAACTGTCTGTAACTCCTGTTCCAGGAGATCTGACAACTTCACACCAATACACATAAAAATAAATAAATCATAATTAAAAAAAAACATTAGAATTGTCTTTGGATGGCCTTGTTTTTGGGTGGAGCATAGGTGGTCTCAGTTTGTGGTCTTTCTTGGAACCAGATATTGCCTTAGGGTAGACTGATACTCATTCCTACATTCCTGTTGGTCTGTAGATCCTGTCTTGTCAGATGTTTATTCTACAGTTTCAAGCTCAGTGACAGATCCTGTAATAATTTGTGTTAAAACAAAAAGACACCTGTAACCCAGCACTTGAAGGGATAATAGAGCTGTGAGTTTTAGGCTGGCTTGAGCAATATAGTGAGGTGGTTCCTTATAAAGCAAATCTGTGCTGCCTGGAGATGATTCAGTGGTTAAAAGCTCTGACTGGCCTTTCAGGAAACCCAGATTTAATTCCACATGGCAGCTTATTGTAACCCTCTTTCCAGGAGATTCAATACCCTTTTCATGGGCTCTGCATGCATATAGTGCACAGGCAAAACACTAGTACACTTAAGATAAAAATAAGTATCAGAGGAAACACTAAAACTAATCTGGGTGGTACTGTCAGCCTGTAACCCCCATTTCTTGTTTTTTTTTTTTTGTTTTTTTTCTTTTTGTTTTTTTCGAGACAGGGTTTCTCTGTAGCTTTGGAGCCTGCGCTGGAACTAACTCTTGTAGACCAGGCTGGTCTCGAACTCACAGAGATCCGCCTGCCTCTGCCTCCCAAGTGCTGGGATTAAAGGCGTGCGCCACCACTGCCCGGCCCCCCATTTCTTGGTAAAGTAACAGCTTGGTAAGATCTGGAGTTGAAGGTCATCCTTTACTGTTTTCATTTAGTTCCTGACTTCCTTGGGAATAAATCGAAACAAAAGGGATAACAATAAAACAAGAAAATAAGGCAGAGATGAAAAGAGATGAAGACTCCTTTGAAGAATATATGGGAATGTACAGTCCTACAGTTCCTTAATGGAATTTAGAGCCAGGAAGTTGTGGCACATGAGGCGGATCTCTTAGTTTGTGGCCAATCTGGTCTACAGATTGAGTTCCAGAACAGCCAGAGCTACACAGAGATGGCGGATCTCTTAGTTTGTGGCCAATCTGGTCTACAGATTGAGTTCCAGAACAGCCAGAGCTACACAGAGATATAACGTCTCAATGAAAAAATAAAAAGCCGGGCGGTGGTGCTAAACCCTTGTGGAGCAGTCACCCACTCAGAGCCTGGGTGTGGGCACAGATGAGGGAGAGTCAAAAAAATCCCACCTCAGATGGGTAGTAGTGGTGCTTGCCTTTAATCCTAGCAGAAGCAGGTGGATCTCTATGAGTTCGAGGCCAGCCTGGTCTACAAGAGCTAGTTCCAGGGCAGGCAGCAAAGCTATGGAGAAACCTTGTCTCGAAAAACCAAAAATAAATAAATAAATAAATAGATAGATAAATAAAAAATAAAAAGAAATGAAATTTAGTATTATATGGTTTAGCAGCTTCACTTTTGGGTGTATACTTAGTGGAATTGATACCTGTGTTCATAGCAGCATTGTTAAAACATAGAAAGAACTCAAGCAAGTTTATCAATGGGTAAATGGAAAACAAAAATATTCATAGTATGCCAAATTATGTAATCTTTTTTAAAAATTGTTTTTATATTTTATGTATAGTGCTTTGTATGGATACCTGCAGGCTAGAAGAGGGCATCCAGTTTTATATAGATGGTTGTGAGCCATCATGTGGTTGCTTGGAATTGAGCTCAAGACCTTTGCGAGAACAGCCAATGCTCTTAACCACTGAGCCATCTCCCCAGGCCTTATGTAATCTTCAAAATAAGAAAAATCTGAAATATGCCGGCCTAGTTAGCGTTAGTTGTTGACTTGCCGTGGCGGAAAGGGAGTCTCAGTTGAGTGATTGTGATTTTCCTTATCAGATTGGTCTGTGGGAGATTGTTTTGCTTCCTAGGCTACTGAAGCATGGGCTTGTGTGTTGTTAGCTAACTAGCAGCATCTTCATGGATCCTGCTGTATCCTTTGCTAGTGAGTACCCTGGTCAGAGGCAATTACAGCACGGAATGGCAAGCAATCAGAACTTTGGGTTCCAGCTTCAAGTTCTTGCTCTCACTTTTTCAGTGCTGGCCTGGAAGTATAGCCTGAAATACCCATGACTTGATAGGGCCTAGAGGTATGAGTCTATTCTATCTTGACGAAAGGTCAGAGGGTTGGAACTTCTAATTTTTCAAGGTTATTTTCAACAGGCGTGGCCAATATCCAGATCTGATGCTTCAGCTATTGAGAAGTAGATCTGTTTCCACCTCAAACAAAAGTCTAAGGATCTAACTCCCTTAGGCAATAATGCTGGATTCCATCCAGGGTGTGGTTTGCCTACTGAATGTTTTAGTCTAGGGTGTGAGCAAAATTACTTGTCTTGTTCTGGCAACAGAAAGTTTAGCTAAGAATGTGGTCTTTCATTTCCTTGTATCATGTTAATGTAGTTTTTATCTTACTCCTGCCTTTTGGGGTCAGGGTATTTAAACAAACAGAAATTAAACGGGGGATTTTCCATACTCACTGGAGCTCCCTCCCAGTACTACCCTATAGGGCCTCTCTGTAGCTTTGAAATCTGTCTTGGAACTGGCTCTCTAGATTAGACTGGATTCAAAGTAACAGAGATCCACCTGCCTCTGCCTCCCGCATGCTGGGATTGAAGGGCGCCACCACTGCCCGGCTCCCATTTCATGTTTTTATCTTAAAGTTTAACTCCACTACTTAAAATGTGAAGTGGCACAGCTGTATTAGAAAATAATCTTGTGGGCTGGAGAGATAGCTCAGTGGTTAAGAGCACAAACTTCTTTCAAAGGATCCAAGTTCAATTCCCAGCACCCACATGACAGCTAACAACTGTTTGTAACTCCAGTTCCAGGGGATCTGACACCTTCACACCAATGCACTTAGAATAAAGTTAAATAAACAATAAAAAAAGAAAAAAGAAAAGAATCTTGGGCCAAGTGGTGGTGCTGCATGCCTGTAATCCCAGCATTTAGGAGGCAGAGGCAAACAGATCTCTGCGAGTTCCTAGCCAGCCTGGTGAGACCTATCTCGAAGTGATAACAAAAAACCTGTATTTGTTTCTGATGAGAGGCCAACAATCCATTATCTTCTTGTATTACTCTCCACCCTACGTTTTGAGACAGTTTCTCACTGAACCTGGAGTTTGCGGTTTGGCTAGGCTATGACCAGTGATCTCTCTGCTTTCTCCTGTCTTTTCCTCCCCAGCACTGGTATCATCACATGGTTCTTTTGCTTGTGTGACAGTCAGTTTACTGACTGAGCCACATCCTCAAACCCCTCTCTTATCTTTTTACTTATTAGACAGGATCTTCCCATGTAGCCCAGACTAATCTTAACCTAGATGACCTGTAATGGGTTTGCTGCGGGTCCCTGGCAGCTTGCGCAGGAGACCACGCGGCAGGAAGGTGGCTGGTCCCCAGCAAGCCTTGTGTGCAGCTGGCGGGTCCCCGGATGTTGCAAGTCCCCAGCAGTGGGCAGTCCTAGGCAGAGACAGTGCACGAGACTGCGGCAGGTCTCCATGTGGCCGTGGGGGGCGGGCAAGAGAGAGACGGATGGGCACACCATACAGAGTGGAGTTGGACATTTATTTAGGGGTTATGGAAGGGAAAGGAGAAGGGCAGAAAGTTGGAGGGGGAGAGGGAGACAGAGAGAGGAGAGACCGAAGCTGCCTCTACTTCCTGAGTCCTGGGAGTTCTGTTGTATAGTGCCTCTTCTATCATTTTAAGGGTGTTTTGGAAGGAACAGAAATAAACATTGAAAACTTTACTCAGCCAAGTTATGTTATTTTGTTGATGATTTAATATTTATAAATTAATTGGTAATGGAGTTCAGAGATAGGCCCTGAGTTCAGTGTCCAATACTAACACACAAACTTGTAAAACAAAACAACAAAGAACAAACCAAATACTAAAGCCCCCAACAGAACGTATCAATCATTTCTGGAGTTTTTGTTCTACTTTTATTTCTGGGAGTTGGATTCAAGCACTATACCACCTGGGCTGCACCCCCAAGTGGAATTTCTTGAGATAGTTCTGGATTTGTTACCCACTCTGACTTTAAACTCACAAGCCTCTGGCATTGGCCTTCTTAGTGCTGGATTATAGGTATCTGCTGTCATATGCAGTTTAGATTTTTTTTTTAAATTTACCTGTTTATTTAAGTAAAACTCTTCTAATTTCTTTTTTTCAGTTAAAATTAACGTTTCAGTGGCCTGGGGAGAGCTCAGTGGTAGGATGCTTGCCTGGTCTGCATAAGGTCCCGCTTTTGATTCATAGCACTGAACCAACAAAAAGAAATTTTAAAACTAAGGTAAGTACAAGAACCTGCCTGTCTTTCCGGTCAGATGACCTTTCCCTCTAGTTTATTGTTGCCATGTGCACTTAAATCCTGTTCTAGAATGTTCCAGCTGGCCCTTACTTAGTTCTTGGAAATTCTGTATGACCATTAATTTTTCAGATCCTTTTAAAGCATTTAGTATGCTACAAGTCTGTACATGGGCTTTATATTTTGAGCATCTAAAAATGTTACTTGTTATGAACTGTTAGTGAAAAATTCCGTTACTGAAAGTGTTATGGGTAGAATGTGTTGCAAAATTGAAATTTTCTACTTAATGGCTAATATATCATATTGTTATTACTTGTTATTTGTCTAAGTATCAAATGAAGGTCTTAATTAAATGAGAGTACTTCTTATACAGAAGCTCCAAGTAGCAAGTCATGGGAAAGGCTTTGTTGCAGAAGTCCCACCCATTTTCCTCTCTGGTTAGTATTTCCAGAATTAAATTTCAAAAACCAGTCAGTGTTCAGGGGAAGGGAATTGGAATCAGGTTTCATTAGCTGTAGGCTAGGTTAAGAAACAGGTATTGGTAGGAAGGAATCAGATTTATTCAGGGGCCGATAGTTCTGCAAAGGTACTAGAGCTTTATTCCTCAGAGCTTCATCTTAGGGTTCAGAGTTGTAAAGGACATGCATGGGGGGTTGGAGAGGAGCAAGGTCAGGATGCTACACATAGCCAGGATGACAAAGTAGCCCTGTTCAATAAGTAGCCTCTTCTGTCAAGAGAAGGGTCCCTGCTATAGCAGGAGTACCTAATGATTGCGATTACCCACTGTTAATGATTTAGCTTCCCCAAGTGCTCTCATTTTAGGAAAGGCAACATATCCATTACTTGCACTTCTGTTTGCTTAGCTGTCTTGTTTCTCAGCAAGTTGGAATTATTATTTTAATTGTTCCCTATAACTGATATTGTCCTTAAAACCTTGATCAAAGCCAGGTGGTGGTGAACTCTGTGAGTTCAAGGCCAGCCTGGTCTACTAGAGCTAGTTGCAGGACAGGCTCCAAAGCAACACAGAGAAACCTGTCTTAAAAAACAAACAAAAACAAAAAACACCAAAAAAAACCCAAAAAATAAAACAACCTTGATCAAACAAATGGATTTACCTTGTTACCTAGCATGTGTGTCCCATGCTGGTTTTGACACAGACTTAGTGCTTGCCTTGAAGACCTTTTCAGAGTCACTCCACTACACTCATTTGGTTGACATTACGTGGGGATAACTGAAAGTCACCCTGAAGAGTTCGTCATATTTTCTGGCTTATCGACAGCCCGATGACAATGCTTTACTATAATTAGTCTTCAATGGTCTGCTTGAGCTTTACAGCCTACGCTTTGAGAAGGCAGAGTAATCTAGACAAGTAATACTGGCTGCATTACTGTGATAGATTGTGGAAAAAATTCCCCTCCCCAATAGATTCTCCACAGTAGCATTTAATAGCTGACATGGTATTAAAATTGAGGAAAGAAGTTTAGTTGTGGGTCTTATTATTTTTCTTTATTCTGTGAGTGGGTGTGTGACTGGCACATGTGGGAAAATCAGAAGACAACCTTGTGTGGCAGTCTCCAACTGCTGCCTCCTTTGAGACAGGGTCTATTTATTGTTCGATGCTGCTTTCTTCAGACTGGTTAGCCTTTGATTTCCAGGAATTCTCCTCTCTGCCTCTGTCTTCCTGTAGCAGCACTGGGATTACAGATGGGCACTAACACCCAAGATTTACAAGAGTTCTTGGATTTTGAACTCAAGTCCTCACACTTGCCCTCTCAGCCATCTCCCCAGCCCCATGGATCTCCTTTTAAAATTCAGACCAAGTTTCCCTTTTTATTCTTAGAGTACTTGAAAGAGAAAAACAAAAAGTAAAGCTACTATCTGTTTATCTTACAAAGGAAAATGGAGTATAAGGGAGCAGCATATACTGCTGCTCTAGAGATCGCTTTCTCCCCGTGGGGCATCAGCACCTTTTGGGCCACATTATGTAGCTACCCAATTCTTTCAGTGCTGCCAATTGTACAGAAAGTCATAAAATCCATAAAGTATATACTGGTAATTCTTATGGCAAGAATATAATAATTCTCTCCTTGAGTGTAAAGAATAGGGCAGTGTAATCCTACAGTGCATTTTTAGTTCCCATCCATTTCTGTGTTGCTCAGAACCTTGGGGTGATGAGCCCTGTTAAAGGACAGCATTACAGTCATTTACAGTTCCAGACTGGCTTTATTTTAGAATCTACAGTTGGACAGCTAGGAAATAAATGTTCTGATGAGCTGAGCAAAAAGAGTCTTTATAGACAGAAAGGGCTCGAGAAAGCAGACACACACACACACACACAAATTTGTAGCTTTATTCCAAGCTCCGTGTTTTTGAAGTCATATCCAGAAATATCATTGCCCATACCAATGTCATGGAATTCTGTCTGTTTCTAATGCTTTCATAGTTTCAAGTCTTAAACATTAAGTCTCTAGCCCATTTTGAATTGATATTTTTTTTAATAGTGAGACAAAAACTGTACTTTAATTCTGTACACAAACATACAGTTTTCAAGATTTCTGTGGCTCTTCGCGTAGTTTTCCTGATTCTATACACGTTTTGGGCTTTTCTGTTTCTGTGGTAAATATCATTGGCATTTTGATAGGAATTGGACTGACCCTATAGATCAGTTTGAGTAAAACATTTTTAAGATTATTAATTCAATGGCTGGAGAGATGACTTGGCAGTTAAGAGCACTGGCTGCTCTTCCAGTGGACCCATCTTCAATTCCCAGCACCCACCTGACAGCTCACAACTGTCTTTAACTCCAGTTATAGGTGACACTCTCAAAGAATATATAATGCAAAACACAAGTAAACTTTAAATAAATAAATAAACTTCTTTTTAAAATAAAAAAAATGTTTTAAGATATTAATTCAACTCCACAAACACAGGATATCTGTTTACTTATGTATTCAATTCCATTTTTTATTGTTCTATAGTTTTCAATCCTAAAATCTTTCACTATTTTGATTAAATTATTTCATAAATAAATTTATAACTGTATATGAGGGATGTTTTCTTTTCCTATTTACATAATTTGCTGTTGGCTTATTAAAGGCTACTGATTTTTGTATTTTGATTTATCATCCTGAAATTTTACTGGATTAAATTTTTAGTTCTAATGGTTTCTTTGTTAAGAGTCTTTAGGATGGTGCTAGAGAGATGGTTCAGCGGTTAAGAGCACTGGCTGCTCTTCCAGAGGTCCTGAGTTCAATTCCCAGTAACTGCATGTGGCTCTGTTAAGAGATCTGGTGCCCTCTTCTGGCCGGAAAGCATACATGCACACAGAACATTGTATACATATATTTTAAATAACTAAATTAAAAAAATAAAAAAGTCTTTAGGACTAACTAAGGTTCTCAGTCTTCTGGCTGCTGTGACCCTTTAATACAGTATCTCATGTTATAAAATTGTTTTCATTGTTACTTTAAAACTGTAATTTGGTACTGTTATGGATCATATGCAGGATATCTGATATACAACCTCTGGGAAAGGATTGTTCAGCCTCCAAAGAAGGTTAAAAACCACTTCTGTGAGGTATTTATTGTTTTTTGTTTGTTTGTTTTCTTGAGTTTGTCCTAGAACTTCCTGTGTGGACTAGGCTAGCCTTGAAATGTCTGGCTGTTTTGTTTTGTTTTAACTTGTTCTCAGCGAACAAGAAAGGTTTGACTTCTTCAGTTTTGTTTTATTGTTGTTTTGGTATTAGGAATTAAATCTAGGGCCTCACACATGCTAGTAAGCCCTCTACTACTAAACTACATGTCTAGCCCTCCTTTTACTTTATTTTGAGATAGTCTCACTGAGTGACCAGGCAAGGCTTCAAACAGTCCTCCTGCCCTGCCTCCCAAGTACTAAATGCAGAGGTACAGTGCTATCATGCTTGACTTTCAACTACTTCTTCGTGTATTTGAGTTCATTTCCCTTTTCTTTTTTGCATTTTTTGTGCATGTGTGATAGCACATGTGTGTACATACATATGTATGTAAATGTGCATGAGGAGGGAGTTTGATATCAGGTATCTTCAGCTGCTTTTCACCTTATGAAATACGAGGCAGGGTCTCTTATTTGAACCCAGAGACCATTGATTTGGCTAGTTCAGCTAGCCATCTTATTCTGGGATTACAGGAATTGTTAAATACATCCAACATTTATGTGAATTTTGGGGTGTTTTGTTTTTAATTTAAATGAGTGCATGTATCTGGGGATACCCATGGAGGCCAGAAGAGGGCTTCTTATTATTTGGAGCCAGAGATACAGGCATCTATGAGCTGACATGGGTGTCCAGTCCAGTAAGTGCTCTTAACTGTTGAACTATGTGGATGATTGCTTTTATAAGCCTTGTTATTCTCTGAATTACTAGAATAATGTTGGGCATGAGGCTTCAGAAGCAGGCCTAAGGAAGTAGAGTGTTCTCTGTCTTTGATTCATAGCTGTATTTTCCCCCTAGAGAGATGATCATTGTTACAGTTTTGAGGACCATTTTTACAGTCTTGAGGACCGATTCCCAGAACCTATATAAATATAACTGGGCAGGGAGGTGGGGAGTCTACTTGTAATCTCAGAACTGCTGAAACAGAAACCTGTGCGTCCCTGGGATTTGGTAGCCACACAGCCTAGACTACTTGTGAGTTCAAGGCCAATGAAAGACATTAAAAAAAGAAGAGCTGTACTATGTTAATCGTCCTCTGTCCTCCATATGCAATCTTTTCTCTGGTCGGCTGGCTGCTATTAGAAATTCAACTGGCTTATCTTGTCTGGAAGGACATCATAAAACTCTAATTGCAAAGTAACAACAACACGAAACCTCCCATTGCATTTACTCACCCAATCTGCTAGCATTAGCTCATGCCCTTTTTCTCCACTTGTTCTTCAGTGTGATTGCACAGCTTTCAGTTGTGCCTGGGCAGTGAAGTTTAATTTCACATTGAAATTATCTGCTTTTCCCCTTCTGTCGAAGGTCAGCTTCAACATGACTCTTACCTTCCAGGGTAGGAGCGCGAGGATTAGAATTATTAAGCAAGAGGAACAGAGATATGAGAGACAGATGCAGAACAGCAACAGGAGGGAAATTCAGTGCACACTGAATCTGCCTCATTTGTTTTCAGGTTGAGGCAGAGGTATGGGCCACTGACTGGTTGTTTTGCTTTTCTGACCTTCAGGGTGAACTCCAATTTCTGTCTCTGGGTTTGTATTAATTGTGCTACACATAAGAGCCGCCATTAACATGGCTCAATGGTTAAAGATACTTACCCTTAAGTATAATAATTTGGATTAGATCTGAGAACCCATGTAGTAGAAGAACAGAACTGACTTCCACAAACCAATCATAACACGCACATACACAATGTGAGTATATGTAATATTACAATGTAATGTAAATGTTAAAAAAAATTTGAACTAAGAAACAACCTAAATGTTTTATTAACAGATTTGTGTGTGTGTTTTTTATTTTAATTTTTCCAAGACAGACTTTCACTGTATAGCTTTTGTCTGTCCTGGACTCATTCTATAGACCAGGCTGGCTTTGAACTTACAAAGATCATACTGCTTTTGCTTCCCCAGTGCTGGGATTAAAGGCATGCACCACCACTGCATGACAACGGTAGATTTTTTTTAATCTGTTTACTTTTAGATTGTGTTGCTAAGGATATATATACTCTAGGAGCACATTCTCTACCACTGAGCTCTACTTCCAGCTCAGTACAATTTACTTTAGAAACGGAACGATCTTCATAAAGTGCAGCCCTCTGTGTCAACGAGAAAGGGTAAACTGCCGCTGTGTGCAGCAGTGGAGAGGGTTTCTTTATGGTGATGAAGTCAGTGATTGTTATCTTTTAGTTATTTTATTGACTGGACCTTCTGTAATATGTTAGAAATGTTTTATAGCCGGGCGGTGGTGGTGCACGCCTTTAATCCCAGCACTTGGGAGGCAGAGATAGGCGGATCTCTGTGAGTTCGAGGCCAGCCTGGTCTACAAGAGCTAGTTCCAGGATAGGCTCCAAAGCTGCAGAGAAACCCTGTCTCGAAAAACAAAAAAAAAAAAAAAAAACAGAAATGTTTTATAGTTTGATTCCGATATTCTATTTGGAATGTGATTCTCTAATACATATCATTTATTATTCTGTTTACCTGGGAATTGGGCACTAAGCTATATCTCCATAAGTTAAGTATATGTTATATCTGAATACATTCAATAAATTAATATCTTGCTTGAATGTTCTCCTTTGTTTACCCGTTCCCTTAAAACCATTCTCTTTTTGACTTGCCTGTATGTTGTAAAACAGTGGTTCTTGAGCTGTAGGTCTTCCCTTTGAGGGTAGAATCACCTTTTCTGATGCTTTTAAGAGCATCAGAAAACACAAATATTTATATCATGATTCATAACAGTAGAAAATTAGTTATGAAGTAGTAACAAAAATAATTTTACGGTTGGGGGTCACCCTAATGTAAGGAACTGTATTAAATGGTCTGCAGCATTAGGAAGGTTAAGAGCCACTGTTGTAAAATGAAATCACTAAATCTTACTAAGTTGCTTTTCAGTTCCCCACATGTAAACCCTGGCACAGCTACATGCCCTTTCTACTGTCAGCCTGTAGTCAGCTCTCCTAAAGTGTCTCCCACCAAGCTGTTTTCGCAATTGGGTCTGAGCTGGAGCTTTGGCCTTGACCACAAGCTTGGATTCTTGCCAAGAACCTAGCTGGTTTCCTTGCTTTTCATTCTGCAGAATCAATCTAGGTTTTACCAGTCAGTGAAGTTATCTCAGATGAGGGGCTGCTCCCAGGGCTGGAGGAGGCTTTTATATCCCTGTCCATTCAGACACTTTTGAAAAATGGATACTTCATATTTCCAGACATCTTTTACTCCTTGTTACTAACATGGCCGTCATCATGCTTCCCCCCCCCCCGAATATTTTCTTTCTTATTATCTAATCATTTCAAACCAGTTCATACCAGTTCACTCTAGGATGCATGATGAAGAGTGGGCACCTATGTGCTTTGGAAATTTGTGAACTGCCTTCAGATTTAAGTGTTTGCTATATGAGTTTGCTATTCTGAAGAAAGGACTTTTCTTTTTTTGTTGTTTTTGTTTTTTGAGACAGGGTTTCTGTGTATCTCCTCTGGCTGTCCTGGAACTCCCTCTGTAGTCTAGTCTAGGCTGGCCTCTGAACTCACAGAGATACGCCTGCCTCTGCCTCCAAAGTGCTGGGATTAAAGGTGTGCGCCACCACCACCGCCCAGCTCCTTTGGTATCTTTAACTGAAAGAAATTGATTCTCTCCCACTCCCATGTGACTATTGTACTCCTGTCTGCTCTGACGTCATGATCTGGATAAAGCGTCAGTCACACTTGTCATCTCTTCTGTCCTGTTACAGGTTCTTACAGGCGATGGAAACTGATCTCAGTTCCCAGGACAGAAAGGACCTGGACAAGTTTATTAAATTTTTTGCACTCAAGGTAATATGTTCATTCTCTTGGGCTGGGAACGGCTAGAAGTATCGCCCATGCTTCTCCTTTAGAGAGCCTCCCTTGGCGATGGAGCATAACAGCTTGCAGCTTGCCCATTTTCAGGGACACTTCTGTTGTAAACCAAACTGTGAAGTGTGGGGGTGGAACTGGGGGTGTAAGTAAAAAGTAGCTTCCGATTTTCCACAGCTACTTGTTCAAAAGAAATTTTTTAAGGCTATGTGTAGAAATGTCAAACTGTTATGCCAGGTTATTGGCACAGTATATTCCCTTGGGGTGGGAACAAAGACTGTGAACTGGAATGGGCAGCCTTTGTGCATCTTCCCACAGGGTCAACTCATACTGGAACACCCAGTATATTACTTACTTTTCTCATTGCTGTGACCAGATTCTTGACAGGAAGCAAAGTAAGGGAAGCAGGTTTGTTCTGTCTCATAGCTGAGAGGATGCAGCCCCTGTGGAAGCTGGAGGCTGCTTCCACACATCATGCTGGATCAGGAAGGGGAGAAAAGGAAATTCTGCTGCTCATCTGGCTGACTTTTTTGAGATAAAGTTTCACTTTGTGACCCAGGCAGGCTTCAAACCCATTGAAAGTCTTACCTCAGCCTTTCAAGTGCTAGGATTACATGTGTGAACAGTGCTCCATTTTCTTTTTTACCATTTCACATTGGTATGTGTGTGTGTGCGTGCGCAGGCCCCCCAGCACTTGTAAGTCAGGTGACAGCTTGCAGGAGTCTGCTTTCTCTTAGTGGGTCTTAGTGATTGAACTTAGATCCTCAGATTTGCTGAGCCATCTTGCTAGTCCTTAAATTTCAGTCTGCAGTGTATGTGTGTGTGCGTGTGTTCTGGCGTTGGATTCTTGTCTTCATGATTGCCCAGCCAGCATTTTTTTTTTTTTGAGACAGGGTTTCTCTGTAGCTTTGGAGCCTGTCCTGGAACCTGGAGCCTGTCTTGTAAACCAGGCTGGTCTCGACCTTACAGAGATCCGCCCGCCTCTGCCTCCCAAGTGCTAGGATTAAAGACTTGTGCCACCACTGCCTGGCCCAGCCAGCGTTCTTGACTATTGTCTTTTCTCCTTTTTTTTTTTTAAAGGTGTGAACCACTACACTGGTTTATTTTTTATTTTTTATCTTTTTTTTTTTTAAGATTTATTTATAATGTATACAGCATTCTACTTGCATGTGTCCCTGCAGGCCAGAAGAGGGCACCAGACCTTATTTTAGATGGTTGTGAGCCATTATGTGGTTGCTGGGAATCAAACTCAGAACTTCTGGTTCTCTTAGCCTCTGAGCCATCTCTCCAGCCCCTTTTCTCCTTTTCATTTAGTTCAGTGCTCCAGCCTATAGAGTAGGACGGTTACACACACACACACACACACACACACAGCCTCAGACACACCCAAAGACGTGCTTCACTAATGCTGTACAATTGGTTCTGTATGTTTTGTTTTGTTTCTCTGCAGCCCCAGATGTCCTGGAACTTGCTATGTAGACCAGGCTGACCTCAAACTCAGAAATCCGCCTGCCTCTGCCTCCTGAGTGTTGGGATTAGAGGCGTGTGCCACACTACCCAGCTTAATTTTTTTCTTTTTTGAAAAATGTTTAATGCAAATATTGACAGTTAGAATTAATCATCCCATCAATTTTTATAAGTTTTTCTCTTCACAGTAAGTGGAAAAGTCCAGGTGAAATGTGACTATTATGTTTTTCTGAATCCAAAATTCATTTCTACCTGTATCACTTCTCCCTTGTATGGATAATTGTGCAGTTCTTGTTTTAAATCCACTATGATGACCCAAATTTGTGTCTGTGGATATTTATTTATGAATATCATAGCTACCACGTTCAGCTTCCCTTCTGCCATGTGAGATCACTCTAGAGCACAAGTCTCAAACTGCTTTTACTGGCTGATACCACCCTTAGGAATGCTTAGGGTATTGTTCTGTGTGCACTTTCTTTCTGTCTGCCCCTATGCTTCTGCACTTCCTAGAGTAGAATTATGACTTAGTAGAATTAGCTAGCCTCATTTTAACTCTGCTTTTGCAGAATTTTAACCCCATAAGGAGCTAAATCATTTTCTTTTTCTATTCCTTTTTTTTTCTTTTTCATTTTCTTCACTCCCCTCCCACTTTTTGTATTTTTGGCTTTGCTCAGGCTCTAACCCCAATCTATTTTTGATGGTGTGTTTTGTTTGCAGACTGTCCAAGTAATTGTCCAGGCTCGACTTGGTGAAAAGATTTGCACCCGTTCATCTTCTTCCCCAACGGGTTCTGATTGGGTAAATTCCTATTCTTTGCTAATGGCTGTGTATACTATGGTGTCTGTCCTACTGCTATGTAAGGCTTACTGCTTATAGAGTTGCTAAATGAATTGACCCATTTCTATAGAAAGTATGTACATTTCTTTATAAAAAATTAGTCTCCTATTTATTTGGACCTTGACTTTCTGCTGTAACTTGACAAAATATAGTGCTTAAGAGATAAAATAATGTGTTGGTAGGTAATCTGTATAATAGGTAATTAACAACCTTTTTAGCCTAAGAGTTTAGCTTTAGTACAAACTGCTTCCCATAGGAATGGAAGAAGTGTCTTAGTGTTCCTCTTTTTTTTTTTTTAAAATAACTTTTTTTTATTTAATGAACATTTGATTTTCTTGCATGGATGTTTGTGTGAAGGTGTCAGATCTTGGAGTTACAGACAGGTGTGAGCTGCCATGTGAGTGTTGGGAATTGAACCTAGGTCCTCTTTAAGAGCAGTCAGTGCTCTAACTGTACAGCCCCCTGCATGCACTACTCTGTGTTCTCATAATACTCCTTGAGAGAGTTCACACAGAAATCTCTCCTGTTTTTAGTTCAATTTAGCAATCAAAGACATCCCAGATGTCACACATGAAGCAAAGAAGGCCCTGTCAGGGCAGCTGCCTGCTGTGGGACGCTCTATGTGTGTGGAGATCTCACTCAAGACTTCTGAGGTAAGGTCATACTAAACTTGGTTTTCTTACTTGGCATGCAAGGCTCTTTATCCTCTGCTTCCAGTTCATTTTTAACTTTATTCATGTTCCTTTTCTTTATGAATTTCTCATCATTTTTTGAAGGAATTCGGGATTTGGGGTACAGGGGGTTTAAGATAGGTTTTTCTGGGTAGCCCTGGCTATCATGGAACTCACTTTATAGACTTGACTGGCCTAAAACTTAGAGCTGCATCCACCTCTGCCTCCCAAGTGCTAGGTTTAAAAGTGTTTGGCACCACCGCCTGGCAGAATTGGGGATTTTTATTTATATTTTTTGCTATGCTGGGAGTTAAACCCAGGTGTTGCCCATGCTCATATGACACATTTAATCTTTTCTTGCTTACTTGTTCAGAATAATGTACAGAGGGATAGTTTGACTAAAAGATTTTTAAATTAAGGTAATAATAACCTTTCCTAAACTGGTGATATCACTTAAAAATAGCACCTGTAGAAAGGCTCTTTTGTCACTTAAAACATGTCCATCTTTCTAAAGGGTAGTTTGGAAAATATCTATCAGAAGTTTTAGGGATGGGGATGCAGACTGGTAGGTAGCACAGCCTAGCTAGCACACACAAAGCCCTAAAATATGTGTTCTTGTCAGGTATGGCGGCATATCTCCCCAGTACCAGCCTTCCAGAATTGAGGCAGGAGGATTGGGAGGCTTTTGGCCAGTTTATCTTGCATGAGACTCTTTTGTTGCAGTTTTAATGTATGTAGAGCATGAAACTCTGTCTCAAAAAGCAAAGCCTAGGGTTGGTAGGATGGCTCAGCATGTGAAGTGTTTGTCACCAAGTCTGATGACCTGAGTTTGCTCCCTGAATCCTATATAATAAAAAAGACCAAATATCAGAAAGTTGTACTCTGACCTTCATATGTGTGCAATGGCCCACCTACAACTAAAGGAAAAAGGGTTTTCTTGTAGTGCTAAAAAATTAGGAATGTGTTCATAGTATACAACGTAACCATGAACAGTAGACCAGAATGTGGAGATTCTGCTAGTGTAGCTGAGTAGTAGATTCATGGTGAACATGAAGCCTGGAGTTGATCCCCAATACCACAAAAGAAAATAAAAGTCAATCTCTCTCAATTTTTCTCCTTCTGTCTTTTCCTCCTCTCTGTAATTTTTAGTTAGAAGGACCATTCCTTGGTGTGTTTATTAAAAAAGAAGATAAAAGTAGTACATATAGCATGATCCAACTCTTTTAGAAAAGCTGCTATTCTTTTCTGTTTCATTTGTAGTCTCCAGTATTTCTTGTGATTGTATGATGACAATTCAGGTAATTTTTAATAATTGGAATATATTTCTCCTGTGCCATCTGTAGGGAGATTCCATGGAGTTGGAAATTTGGTGTCTTGAAATGAATGAAAAGTAAGTGTCGCTGTGTCAGACCCCTTGGTGTGGTACTGGGAATAGGCAGTGACCGCACATGAAAGCAGACGTCGCTGCTGGCTTTTCTGGTCAGCAGAGTCAGCCTTGCTGTGACTTGCTCCATGCTTGGCTTCCAGCCTGGGCTCAAAGATGACCTTCAGGGGGAGCGGTCCAGAGCCTTCATCACAATGGGAAGGGAAGAGCAGCAAAGCTGCAAAGGATTTGTTTTCCCTGTACAGCTTGTTCTCTTAAGTCCCCTGTGATCTCCTGCAACATGGTATTGTGTGGGGCAGCTATCCAGTGAAATCTCCCTGTACTGCTCTTTCTCCACACTGACGGGTTAGAATGTTACCTCCTTCCCCTGGTTTTGTCTTTCAAAGCAGATTAGCTCACCACCTGCCTGAAGCTTGAGTGTGTTGTCCTTCAGTAGAAAGCAGTTGATAGACTATCCAAACTTTTTGTTACAAATAAGTTTTTGCTCCAGGTTTTCTTTTTTCTTCCTCTCAAATGTTCTATATAGAATTAAATGGCTCCTAAGACAGAACCTTGAAAATAAGCAGCAGGTTGAGTATAATTTGCAATATTGTTAGGTTGTTTATAAGTGTGCTGCTTTTTTTTAAAGTAGATAAAAACATAGTGGGCTCTTCTGCTACTTACCTGTGTCTAATGCTGAAAGAACCATACTCTGGCTTCAGCAGTATATTGGTGGAGCTATTTATTTATTTGTTTATTTATTTATTTTTAAATGGTTTTTCGAGATGCAGGCGTTGTGTGTATCCCTAGATATCCTAGAACTTGCTATGTAGAGCTCTGACCTCAAACTCTGCCTGCCTCTACCTCCCAAGTGTTGGTATTAAAGGTACATTCTGCCACTTCACAATGCTAGAGCTCTTAAGTGCATCTTTAGTTCAGAATGTGTTTTGCAGAGTTGCAGCATTCCATAACATAGACTGGCAGTGTCTTTTTGTTCCTCAGGTGTGACAAAGAAATCAAAGTTTCCTACACTGTATACAACAGACTGTCACTGCTGCTGAAGTCTCTTCTTGCTATAACGAGGGTGACACCAGCCTACAGACTCTCGAGAAAACAAGGGCATGAATATGTAATATTGTACAGGTAAATAGCAAGGATCTTGATTTACTCACCAGCCTCCTTGCAGTGTATGTAGTCTGTCTGGCATTCACATGTTCTAGGATTGTGTTTTTATACAGACACCTGGTTCCAGTATTATTTCTATAGTTTTGCAACTTCCCACATGAACCCCAGCTTTTCAGAGTTACCAGACCCACTGTCCTTTTGTCTCTATGCAGTTATGGCTCCTGGTGAATGAATGTTGAGGTCCTGCAAATACACATTTCAAATCTGGAAAGGGAGTTTAAGAATTTTACAAACAGGCTTTGGGCCTGGGAAGATGACTTAGTGGTTAAAATCCTTGTCATGAAAGCATTGAGAACCAGAGATCAGAGCCTCAGAAACCACATGCCGGGTGGGCATAGCAGCCCACTTGTAAGCCAAGGGAAGGTGGAGGTGGGTGTAGATGGATTTTTCTTTGGGCTACCAGCTCAAAAAAACCAACACGGAGATTTGTGAAATTAGGAATTATGAAAGCTTAGCTGATAGCTTAGCCTTGTCCCAGCTAGTTCCTATAACTTAAATTAACCCATTTCTATTCATCTACGTGTTGCCATGTGACTTATGGCTTTTACCTCTCCTGAATGTTTGTTCCCTCTGTGTCCACTGGTGGTGATTCCACCTTTCTTCCCAGAGTCCGCTTAGTCCCCAGAAATCCCATCTAACCTCTTCCTGCCTAGATAGTGCTATTCAGCTCTTTTTTTTAAAAAATATTTATTTATTTATTATTATGTATACAATATTCTGTCTGTGTGTATGTCTGCAGGCCAGAAGAGGGCACCAGACCTCATTACAGATGGTTGTGAGCCACCATGTGGTTGCCAGGAATTGAACTCAGGACCTTTGGAAGTGCAGGCAATACTCTTAACCACTGAGCCATCTTTCCAGCCCAATTCAGCTCTTTATTTAACCAGTTAGAAGGTTCCTTAACAAAGGTACATCTTCACAGTGTAAACAAACATTCCACAACAGATGGGATCCTGGGTAAGCTGGCTAGCACTGTTGTTTCAGTGAGCTGTACAGTTGACAGGCTCTGCCTCGAGGAACACAAAGGAGGAAGATTCCTGACATCAACATTAGGTCTCTACAGCTGTGGAACTTTATACGCATGTGCCCACACACTTAGGAACACTCATACACATTACATATTCATAAGAGACAGAGAAATAAACAACAGCAAAAATAATTTTCCAGGTGTGGGGATGTAGCTCAGTGTAAGGACCTGCATAGCACGCACAAGGCCTCTGGTGTACTCCTCAGGAACATAAAAAAGAAGAAAGGAAAACCCATTTAGCCAGGCACGGTGGCACACACCTTTAATCACAGCACTTAGAAAATAGAGGTGAACAGATCTCTGAGTTCAAGGCCAACCAGGATACACAATGAGACCTCGTCTAAAAATTAATTAGTTTTAAAAGTTTTCTGACTACGTACTCTCCTGGGTCTTGCTATGTAGACAAGGATGTACTTGAACTCACAGAGGTCTTCCTAACACTGCTTCCCAAGTATTGGGAGTGGAAGTCTGTGCTGCTATGCCTGATCAATTTTAATTTTCTTAAAAAGCTTCCACTGGGATGCTAGCACATTTGTAATCCCAGCACATTGGAGATGAAAGCAGAAGGATCAGGAGTTCAAGATCATCCTCAGCTACATAGCATATATGAGACCCTGTCTCAAATAAGATTTTCGCCCTTGATTCTACAACTTCTTCTCTTCCAGAGCTAAATTCAACCCTTTTGTCTGAGAAACAATTTGATTTAAATGCACTTGTTTATTAGCTGTAAGAAGCTAGTATTGTCCAGGTATTGTCAGTAATTCACTTCAGCACTGTTTATTGAGTTCTACTTTAGTGCAAACACCAAACTAGTACAGGGGCTCCTGTACTAGTGGGTTTTTTTGGTTTTTGTTTTTTTTTTTGAGTAGGGGGTTGTTTTTCTGACTGGATTTCTCTGTATGGTCCTGGCTGCCATAGTTGTGTAGACTAGGCTGACTCTGAACTCACAGAGATCCACCTGCCTCTGCCTCACAACTGCTGGGATTTAAAAATGTGCACCTCCATGCCCAGCAAGTGTTTCTGTTTTAATGAGGGAAATCTGATACATATGGTACATACATAAGCACAGTTAGGATCATGATTGGAAAACTGCATAGCAACAGCAGGGGAAAGTCCTTAGGAGAACAAGAAAGTAAGACCTTTTTCTTGGAGTAAAATGGGCCTCTTGGAAGACGTGACCATGAACTTCATTGAGGCAAGCACAGTCCTAGCAGGTAGAAATAGAGGAGAATGACAACTGCATACACATGGAGTGGACAGTAGCTGGCCAGGCAGAGGTGGGCAGGGTGGTCATCAGAGCACTCCTCATTTTACTTTGCCAAGTGACCTTGCATGGAGAATAAAGTATGAGAATAAGTGGGAAGCTAGGCCTCCCAATCCTCCCAGACTGTTTTCTGTTAGACAGGAGCTCTTGCTTTAGTCTTTTTTTGGAGGGGGTGGTTTTTGTTTTTCGAGACAGGGTTTCTATGTGTAACAGCCCTGGCTGTCCTGGAACTCGCTCTGTAGACCAGGCTGGCCTCAAACCCACAGAAATCTACCTGCCTCTGCCTCCTGAGTGCTGAGATTAAAGGCGTTCCACACCACCGCCCGGCGGTTTAGCCTTTGTCAACGTAGAGCTGACTTGTAGACTAGCATATTAATATGAAGGAACCAAAGGAAAACTTGCCAGTTATACTGAAACAATCCTATTCTGAGAATATTTATGAATTCATCCTTAACTCTCTTGATAATATCCTAACAACCTATGTCTTTTTCCTCAGATGCCAAGTTGAGTGTTTCTTGAAAATTACTAGACTCTTACTTGGCTATAATAGATTTCTTTCTATTCACTTATTTCTTACTTTGTCGGTTACTTTTCTTGTTGCTATGGCCGAAAACTTTATCCTTCTACTGAAGGACAACAAAAGAGCAGATGAGGTGGCTCATAAGGTAAAGGACTTGCTACAGAAGCATGGGTGTGTATGGAGGCGCTGTGATCTGCCATCTCAGGCCATTTTCTTCATCCTATTGGAGCCATCACCATATGGGTGTTTGCGCCTGAGGCTTAGCTGAAGAAAGGTGCCCATGCAGATAAGGGAAGCAGGGCAAGTTTAGGCTGTTTCTTGGTATTTTAAACATAGCCTTTGAGAATATAGAATGGGATGTCATTTCTTTTTCTTTCTTCCCTACAGGATTTATTTTGGGGAAGTTCAACTGAATGGTTTAGGAGAAGGTATGTATGTATTGAGACCAGAAATACTTGTAGTGTTAAGAGCTAACTTCAAAGATGAGCCCAGCTGCTACTTGGATATGTGACTAATTTTGTATCACACACACCATAGTTTCAGAATGTATAATAAATACACTAAGAAACAGGTAAGGAGCCGGGCCAGTTGTCCATGTAGCTACGAGCGTTGACAATAATTTTTCAGAAATTCCTGCAGGAACTCCTTGTTTGGGGTTTTTCTCCCTCTCCTGTCTTGCTCTACCTCCCTTTCTTGCATGCCAAGTAAGCATTGAGCTCCATACTCAGACTTTTTAATTGTGGTTTCTGTTTTGGGTTTTGGGGTTTTGTTTGTTTGGTTTTAGTTTTAGTTTTTTTATTTTGGTTTGGTTTATTTGTTTGCTTGTTTCACTTTTTTTCCTCAGACAGGGTTTTTCTGTGTAACTGCTCTAGATATCCTAGAATTCACTCTATAGACCAGGCTGGCCTCTAATTTAGAGAGATTGACCTGCCTCTCTCTCCTGAGTGTAGGGATTAAAGGGATGTACCACCACTGCTGGGCATTTCTTTTAGTTTTTTTTTTTTTTTTAAAGATCTTTGAAGACAGTGTCTTTTGCTGGCACTGGATCAATAGAGAATACATTGCAAGTGGGAAACACACGCAAGAAACTGAAGCTGCTTTCTTCATACGCTGAATAAATAATGCCAGTTTATGAGCATATGCCAATAATGAGCAGGCTGGCCAGGGGTGCTGTTAGCATTCTCTGGAAAAAAGCCGATATTTCTCTCTTCTAGGTTTCCAGACAGTTCGAGTTGGAACAGTGGGCACCCCTGTTGGCACCATCACTCTTTCCTGTGCATATAGAATTAATTTGGCATTCATGTCCACCAGGTAATGAAGCTTCTTGGAGTCCATAAGAACTCTCCCAATGATGTTAAAATTTCTCTCCCAACAAAACTCCAAGACTAAAACTACAGTTCACATTGCTAAAAGCCACCCTTTCCTGAAAAAATGCAGTTGAGAGAGGGAGAGTGCATCACTGTCACATTGGATATTTCAGATGGCCCCAAGCCAGTCTGTCCAGAAATAGTCTGTGGTTTACATTTGGAGACATCAGTGTTAAGGTTCTGGTAGACCTGCTGTAGCTGTGAAGTGAGTCTCTTTGGACTTGAAGGTAACTAGGAAGAAATTCTAACAAATATTGCAATGTGCTTATTGCATTACAGGCAATTTGAGAGGACCCCACCTATCATGGGGATTATCATTGATCACTTTGTTGACCGTCCCTACCCCAGCTCCTCTCCCATGCACCCTTGCAATTACAGGTAAGGACTGGGAGATGCTCCCTCAAGTGCAGCTAAGTAAAACATCCACTGGCTGTGTGGGTAGAAATGGAAAGGCTAGTTCCTTTCTTGCTTCTGCCTTTTAGGTACACCAAGGCTTGAGCCACAGTGTCTGGAGATTACTGAGTGTCATGGGAGTGATATCACTTTCTCCCATAGACTGCATAGGCACCAGGAATTTTTGGACTATGAAAAATGTTTTTGGGGTGCCATTTGGCTTTATAAACTCTGCGTAAAACTTGTTGACACATATCCCAGCTTTTCCTAATCACTGTTGGTGTACTTTCTGGAGTTGGCTACCATCATCATCAAGTTCACTGTTCTTTCCTCCTTCACTCTAGAACTGGTGAGGATGCTGGAGTCACATACCCGTCAGTGGAAGACTCTCAGGAAGTCTGTACCACTTCTTTTTCCACCTCCCCTCCCTCCCAGGTAGGGAAAGGGTTGTGGGCTATTGTGTGTATTCATGTGGGCTTTAGGGAATGTTGTCCAAATTTAGCTACAGCCCCTTTGGTGATCACAGTTATTTTAAGGACCTTTTTGAGGAGTAAACAGAGAGTCTTCTCCAGCAGTGATAGTGCTCGTTCCCAGGCCAACCATTCTGCTGTCACCCTCAAATCCCTAAAACTCAGTCACAGAATCCTACTGCATTCTGACACCAGAGAAGCACTCTAACCTGCATGGGTTGATTTAGGTTTTTTGGTTTTTTGAGACAGGGTTTCTCTGTGGCTTTGGAGCCTGTGCTGGAACTAGCTCTTGTAGACCAGGCTGGCCTCGAACTCACTAAGACCCGCCTGCCTCTGCCTCCCGAGTGCTGGGATTAAAGGCGTGCGCCACCTCCTCCTGGCCAGGTTGATTTAGTTTTATTCTTTAGTTTTTTGATCTTTCAAAACAGGGTTTCTCTTTGTAAGTACCCTGGCTGTCCTGGAACTCGCTCTGTAGAGCAAGGCTCTAACTCAAAGAGATCCCCCTGCCTCTGTCTCCTTAGTGCTGGGATTAAAGGCATGTGCCATCATGCCTGGCAGCACCGCTTTACTTAATAGCTGGCACAGCTCTCCCTCTGCCTTTCCACATTTTCTATCCGCATTTCAGCCATTAACTCCCCACATGAGTGAGTCTGGAGTGGCACACCCAGTTTCAGTAAAATCCTCATCCTCAGAGGAAGCATTGCTGTAGTCTGTACAACAGGTATAGGTTGAGACTGTGTGGAACAGGCAATCATTATTTCTGCTGACTGAATTTTGTAGATACTTAATTATCCCCGAAACTTCTCAGACCCTTTACCATCCACCTCATTGCCTTATCCTCTTCCACTTGAACTTCAGGTAATTGTTTTTGAAATAGTGTCTCACTGTGTATTCTTGGCTGACCTAGAACACACTATATAGACCAGGCTGGATTTGAACCTGTGGCCATTTTCTTTTTCCTCTCCCTCTTGAGTGCTGGGATTACAAACATGCACAACTGACTTTTGTATTATTAGTTTCTTCTAGACCTATTTATTTTACTTTTTATTTTTGAAATGTGGTCTATGTAGACCAGGCTGGCCTTGAACTCACCGAGAGTGACCTGCCTCTATCTTAGTGCCAGGATTAAAGGGCATGTACTACCATGCACTGCTAGAATTTTTTGTTTATTTGAAACAAGGTCTCATCGTTTGAAATACAGCCAAGACAAACTTTGAATGCCTGATCCTCCTGCCTCTACTTCCCAAATGCTAGGATCAGGCATGTGTCACCAATCTCAGCTACCAGTTTATTAATGGGGAGATTTTTCTTGTTAAGTTCTTTTATGTTAAAAGAATTTTTTTTACTACATTTATTTATTTTGTGGGAATAGGGGTATGCTATACTACACCTGTGGAAGTCAAATGTAAACCTGAAACAGCAGAACCCCAAATAACCAATATTCATACAAGTAGCTTTGAAATTCTAAGAAAGTTGAGAATGCCCAAGCTTTTATTCTGAAGTCCTCCCAACTGCAAGACTATATGAATACACACACACACAGCTCTCGGTCACTCCCAGGATGACATAGGAGAGTGTACCCCTGAGCTTGCTAACAATCTGGCCCACAAATTTTATCTCTTTAAGCCTGTGCTGAGAGTTCCTGACCAAGTTCACCTCCACTCTGCTCCAGGGCCTCTCGGGTTAGCTGTTCCTTCACTTCCTCCCACATCTATCTAGCTGATGACAGACTAATGATTGGTGTGGGTTTCTGCTTTGCCATGTCATTCCCACTTGAGTCAGTTCGTTTTCCAGCTGCCTGTCAAGGAGACAGGTTGACAGGGATGCCCTGAGATAACTGTCACTTCTCAGCACCCTCCTAGTTGCTGCTTTGGAGAGCCAGCATGCATCTCCCTGTGTCTCTCCTGGGTTGCCACTTTCTGTCCAGCCTTTCACTGCTGCCCCTTCTGGAGGTTTTTACCATTTCTTTCTCAAGTCCCTTCTCTTTCTCTCGTTTCTCCTGTCTCTGTGTCTGTGCACAGTGTGTGTTTACTGTCACAAAGGCACATTCTCAGACCCCTCCTCCTGTGCTGACGGACACTCTGAGGGTCCCCATGGCAGGACTGGCCTTTTCCCATCAAGTGAGTTCATAATGGGAAGAAGGGGATGTGATCAGATGGCTTCTTTCTACGTTAAAAAAAAAATGAAAATAGGGTACAGGGTATAGTTATTTAGTCCCCAAGCATTCTGTGGGGTTATTTTAAGGCTTAGTGATTGATTTTAACAGGACACAGCCTCAGCCACCCAAAATAGTGGTTTTTATTTGCCCCTCCTCTTTCCATTTATGTGAAAAATACATGGGAGTTATTTATATCAGATTTCCAAATAAACAGTCCGTGACTGGTAATCTTTCTATTTTCAATATAAATAGGAGCCGTCCATTCCCTGGGGTGATGGAGGTGTCATTAGAGAAGATAGTTTTAGTTTCAAAGGGATCTCAAGGACAAAGGAGAAAATAGGATGACATGGAAGTTCATACCAGGATTGTGCCCAGGAGATCTGCTGAGCTGGAAGCATAGGGAACTAAGGAGCCAAGCAAGCACTCACTGCTGAGGCCTTTGGGGGGCTCTAAAGCTAATCCCAGATCAAACAAGTCTCTGTTCTCATAATGAAAAAGGCCTGGCTCATGCCTTGTTCCACTGGGATCTCTGTTCCAAAGGATTCTGCCTTTCTGCTGAGCTCCAGCATGGGTTACATGCTAGGATTGCCTTTTTTTCCCTGCCTCTCCTCTGCCCTTCTGTTTTTCTCTTGCTCAGCTCTCAAGCTCTCGCCTTTCCTATCAGCCTGCTGTCCTGGGCCTTGGATCGGCTGACCTGGCTTATCCAGTAGTGTTTACTGCTGGCTTAAACACTACACACGCTCACCAGGTACCTTTAAGGATGGGGAGGACCACGGGCTTCCCAGGGCTGCCTCCCCTCCTTAGGGGCAACAGAGTGGCTTGAATGACTGAAATGACTTTCTGAAAAGGTGGATCCTCCAGGGTTTCACACTCTTCCTCCTTTCTCCCTCTGTAGTCATGCATGTCTTCCAGTAGCCACATCTCAAGAGAATTAAGGTCCAAGATGGCTGCCTACCTAATGGAGGCATTGGTGATGGGAAAGCTTAAATGAGGTTCACCTGCTGCATGACACTGCTGTAGTTCATTTTGTTTTTCCATTCCCTCCAAAGCTGATGGTTCCTGGGAAGGAAGGTGGGGTGCCTCTTGCTCCCAGCCTGCCTGCTCACGGCACCCAGGCTGATCAGGAGAGACCAGTGACTCACACACCATCTGATGGAACCCACTGTGCTGCCACACCATCTAGCAGGTGAGTTCACATCATGGCTCTGCTACTATTAAAGCCATCCAGAGATAACCTTATACACAGACTCAGCTTGATTATTTCTTGCTCCAAGGGTAAAGGTCTTTGTTGAGAGTCTAATACTGCAACTAGTATGTGAGGAAGCTATCTGGGGCTTAGCTGCTAAGAGGAAATAGCAGAGCTTTCTTCTTCATGTATTTTAATTTTGTTTGTGTGTGTGTGCGCGCGCGCACGCTTACATGCACACACAAGTCACCATGACTGGAGAAAGTACCTGTTTCTTCCTACCACCCTATGCACTGTCTCTGGAAAGCTGCATTGAAAGCTCTCCTTCCCTGCCCTCCCTTGATTTGGACAGCCTTGGGATAATGAGAATGACATGTTCCTCCTCCCACAAACTTTCTCATTAGAGAAATGCCCAATGTACTTTTTCAGTGGCACAGTGGAATAGTAGGAGGGGAAATTATTGGAAAATAATTTATTCTATTCCTGTCTTTATGAATGTTGATCCTTTTTCACCCCAACTCCAATCACATGATCACAGGAGCCGTTAGTCACTTAGCGCTCCAGTTTTCTTATCCTGGACTCCTCCTGGTAATGTCTAGGAGTAGCTGAAGATAGTGGGCCCTGGATGGTGAGGGCTCTGAGAGCCAGGTCATAAGAAACCAGATGCCAGGCTGGAGAGCTGGCTCAGAGGTTAAGAACCTCTTTGTTCTTTGGGTGGCCCTGTGTTCAATTCCCAGCCGCCACATGATGGCTTACACCCATCTGAAATGAGATCTGGTGCCCTCTTCTGGCAGGCATGCAGTCAGTCAGAACACTGTATATATAATGAATAAATTTTTAAAAGGCAAAAACAAAACAAACAAACAAAAACCCAGAAGTCTTCGCCTCAGTGCTGGTATTAAGGGCATGTACCACTAAGCCTAGCTTAAAACTATAAGGTCTTACGGTAATTTTAGTTATTCAAAACAAAGAGGCTTTAAAGGGGCTGGAGAGATGGCTTAGCAGTTAAGTTCACTGAATGTTCTTTCAGAGGATCCACATTGAATTCCCAGCACCCACATGGTGGCTCACAACTGTCTGTAACTTCCAAGATTGGACACATAGACAAACATGTAGGCAAAACACCAGTGAACATTAGATAGATAGATAGAAAGATAGCTAGATAGATAGAATATTATGAGATCACACCATTCATTACAGTATAACGTTTTATTCACATATGTGACCATTTTAGTTGTTCCAGCAAGTCCAGTCTTCTTTCAAGCCAAAAAGCAATGCAGTGGTATCAGCTAGACTTCTTTTTTTTAAAAAAAAAAAAAAGATTTATTTATTATTATGTATACAGTGTTCTTCATGCCTATATGCCAGAAGAGGGCACCAGATCTCATTATAGGTACCTGGGAGGCACCATGTGCTTGCTGGGAATTGAACCCTGACCTCTGGAAGAATAGCTAGTGCGCTTAACCTCTGAGCCATCTCTCCAGCCCCCTAGCTAGACTTCTTGCCCAGGCTGCTGCTCCACGGGAAGAGTTGTTCTGGGGTCGGAGAGTGAGTACCACTTCCTTTTCCTTCTGTAGTGAGGACACCGAGACCGTATCTAACAGCAGTGAGGGACGGGCCTCACCCCATGATGTCTTGGAGACTATCTTTGTCCGAAAAGTGGGAGCATTTGTCAACAAACCCATCAACCAGGTGATTTTCCTGCCACTGCCCTCATGGATATCTGTTTTTAATACGGTCCTGTGGAACTGCTGAAATAGATTGCAAAATTTGTATGTGTGCAAGTTTTTTGTTTGGTTTTTTTTTTCGGGGGGGGGTTTCAAGACAGCCTTTCCTTGTGTTGCTTGGAGCCTGTTTTGGAACTAGCTCTTGTAGACCAGGCTGGCTTTGAACTCACTGAGATCTGCCTGCCTCTGCCTCCCAAGTGCTGGGATTAAAGGCCTGCGCCATCACCACCCACCCCAGCCTATGTGTGTAAGTTTGTCTTTGAAGAGGATCAGTAACCAGTGGACCCTGTGACACACTGCTCCTCAGTTTCTGTGACTAAGCATTCCCAACTATATTCCCATAGTCCTCTTCTGTGAACATATGTGTTTGGAGACAGGGAGGCAAGGAGGCCAGGGCGGCATGATTGGCCTAGCTGTGGAAAGCTGCTGGACCTCTAGGCTGCTGGCAGCCTATAAGAAACAAGTATGCTGCCGGGCATTGGTGGCGCACGCCTTTAATCCCAGCACCCGGGAGGCAGAGGCAGGCGGATCTTTGTGAGTTTGAGACCAGCCTGGTCTACAAGAGCTAGTTCCAGAGCAAAGCCCCAGAGAAACCCTGTCTTGAAAAAACCAAAAAAAAAAAAAAAAACAAGTATGCTAAGGAAAGTCAGGCAGGAACACT
The DNA here is from genome assembly GCA_028555095.1 of Dicrostonyx torquatus. Classification (NCBI taxonomy): domain Eukaryota; kingdom Metazoa; phylum Chordata; class Mammalia; order Rodentia; family Cricetidae; genus Dicrostonyx; species Dicrostonyx torquatus. The sequence continues at coordinate 9,081,792 of JAQHUG010000045.1, forward strand.
TCTCTCCTTTATCTCTTCAGGTGGCCCTGACAAGTTTGGACATACCCTTTGCCATGTTTGCTCCCAAGAATTTGGAGCTAGAGGATGCTGATCCTATGGTGAGCCCACCAGTGACTACCAGTTTCCAGTAGATGCTACAGTGGTCATCCTTCCTGGGAAGTCACTAAGTCCTTTACAGGACTTAAGCCAGGGTCTTTGGCTTATGGATTTGCAGCCATCATTGTGTCTCTCTTTTTTTCTTTGTTTTGAGATAAGGGGTTGCTACAAAGCCAAAACTGACCTGGAACTCTGTATAGCCCAAGAAAACCTCCAACTTGAAGTTCTCTTGCCTCAGCCTCCTGAGTGCTAGGATTACAAGCGTGCACCTCCATGCCCCGTGCAGCAGTATGTTTCTGCCATAGCTGTCAGAGTCTGCACTGACTCCGCCTTATTCTGAATTAGGTGAATCCCCCGGACTCCCCAGAGATCACGTCTCCTCTCCACGGCAGCCTGCACTCAGATGGCTCCAGCGGGGGCAGCAGTGGCAATACACACGACGACTTTGTTGTGCTTGACTTTGTAAGTTACAGTCACCACCCTTGGTCTTTGCTGTTCTCTGGAGATAAAGCTAAAAAGCATCTGCTGCCTGGGATCAAGATTTCCATTTTGGATGGGGTGGTGCCCAGGCTCCAAGGGTACTCTGAGGAAACATTTGTAGCCCTGTGCATAGCAAGGCTTTCAGTGTCATTTCTCTGGGTGAAAAGCCCTCTGCTTACAAGGAGTTTGAAGGGAAGGTGATAAACCTAACCAGAGGACGGAATGGCATCATCAAGACTAGAGTATAGCCCAGACAAGCAGGGTACAAAGACTTTTCATCTCCGTTAGATGAGTCTAGAAGACACTCTTCTTGCCTAATTTAGGAAAGCAGGAGTTTTGTCATTAGATAATTCTCTTTTGTTTTTCCTTCATGGTCCAAAGATGAACTAACCTGAGTTTGTGTTGTTTTTAAAGAAACCTGCTTTTTCTAAAGATGACATTCTTCCGATGGACTTGGGGACCTTTTACCGTGAATTTCAGAATCCCCCTCAGCTGAGCAGCCTCTCCATAGACATTGGAGCCCAGTCTATGGCGGAAGACTTGGTATGGAAGCCCCTTCCCTCCCAAGGCTCCTCCTCTCACCTCCTATCCTCATGTTGGCACTCAGGTGCCACAGGCTTAGAGCTTTCTTCCTGTTACTCCATGCTGCCCCTCTGCCTTCCATCTCAGCTGGGTATCACTCTGCAGTCACACCTGACATGCACATGGCGCCTGCTGGTCGTCTTGCTGCCTTGACTCACTTTTCTTTTTCACAACACTTTAAAAATATTTATTTACGCCGGGCGGTGATGGCGCACGCCTTTAATCCCAGCACTTGGGAGGCAGAGGCAGGCAGATCGTTGTGAGTTCGAGACCAGCCTGGTCTAAAAGAGCTAGTTCCAGCACAGGCTCCAAAGCCACAGAGAAACCCTGTCTCGAAAAACAAAACAAAAAAAAAATATTTCTTTACTTTGTATTTGTGCATGTGATGTGGCAGGAGAGTGTTGTGTCCATGCCACAACATATGTGTGTCACTCAGATCAGAGGACTGCTGTGTAGGGTTGCACAGTAACAGTAAGTGCTTTTTACCCATGAAGCTATCTCAGTGGCTCTTTTATGCACTTTTCTTGGTGGTGTACACACTCTGCTGGGCCTGCTGTTTACTGCCAGGCACATACCTATGTGCTGGGCAGAGGAACACGTGGGTCCTGAGTAAGGTTCAGTGTTATTGTCTTCCATGGAAGGCTTAGTTTCACATTCAGCCCTTATATTGCTGGGCCAGATGTCCTGAGATAGACGCTGAGCACCACATCTCTGCTTAAAGCATTTCCTATTTTTTGCATCTGAAAAGCAGAAGAATGCCCTGAACAAACTCTAGACTTGGGGCATTCATGCTGTGAGATATAAGGTATCAGTGTCTGAGGTAGGACTCTGTCCACAGCAGAAATCTGGGGCTCCAGGAAGTGCTACTCTTGGTTCACTTTAGCAGAAAGCTATGACCAAGAATAAAAGTGCAGAAAGAAAATTAAGTATCTGGGGTTTTTTTTGTTGTTGTTTTTTGTTTTTGACAGTCTATAGTCCTTGCTGTTCTGAAACTCACTGGCCTAGCCCCAAGTATTAGCCTTAAATGAGGCTGTCTAAGCACCACACTAACATACATATTCTCTCTCTCTCTCTCTCTCTCTCTCTCTCTCTCTCTCTCTCTGTGTGTGTGTGTGTGTGTGTGTGAGAGAGAGAGAGAGAGAGAGACTGGGGTTAAACCCTGGGCTTGCTTATGTAAGGCTCTACCACTGAACTGCACACCCACACCATCCTTCAAATCATAGCTAAAACTTTGTTTAAAAGCATGAATCTTATAAAATAGGTTTGTCTACAGAAGGGACCACCTATGAGGGGGTGACCTGTTTATGGTAGCAGTCTAAATTGATCCCAGAGTGGGGAACTTCTGAGCTTAGCCCTCCCATCACTGGCATGTACTCAGAAGGGAACAGTGTCCAAGAGATCCTGTTGTGATCCCTTAGCCAGTGCTAGCTGAGGCTCCCCTTCCACTTGGGCAGTGACCATCAGACTTGCCTCAGTTGTTAGGGTTTCCAAGCCACTTCAGTGTCTACACCATCTTTTGCTGGGTCTCTTAAACTTTCACCCCACTGTGAAAGGTCACCCTGCAGTTGAAAGCCTTCTGGTGTAGTTTGCTGCTTAACCCTGATGGAGGCAGCCTCTAGGAAGGACAAGGTCTTCATTAACAGCTGGTGCTGGCACCATGGTTGTCTTTTTCCAGATTCTTTTGTGGTGACTTTTAGCCACCCCACAACTTCAGGCAGTCAAAAGATGCAATTGTCCAACCTCCCACAGACCTGTGTCCATCTCAAAAGTCCAGTTACTGCCTTGTCCCTGTTTTCCGAGGGACTTTAGATACCCACAAAGTTCAAATGTCCTAGCTTTTCAGCCAGCCTGTCACTGCCTAGTTCTTTGTCTCACGTTTTGCACTCTGCTGATGGACTGATTGCCTCCTCTAGGCCTTCTAGAGTAAGCCCCTCTCCTCTTCTTGCTACAGGATTCTTTACCAGAGAAGCTGGCTGTGCACGAGAAGAATGTCCGAGAATTTGATGCCTTTGTTGAAACCCTGCAGTAAAAGTGTCCCAAGTATCCGCAGCATACCCCCTTCCTGTGGACCCAGCAAAGAACCTCCTCGTCCTCAGCAGCTCCCTGCCTTCCTGCTGTTTCTGGCCAGTGAAAAGCAGGGTAGCTCCCTATGGGACCTAGAAGCCCCTGCTCTTGGACCTCCTGGAGAGTCATGGCAGCCGTCAGACCCAGTGCCAGACTTTGGGAGGACTCTGGCTATAACAGAAGAGCTTAGCAGGGACCATCCTCAGCTGCCTCACAAAGGGTGTCATCCTTTCCTTTTGCTGCCAGCCCCAGCCTGGTCTACTCTGCAGCTCTCCCTTGCCTACTTGTCCTTACCATCAGCCACCTGACATTCCAGCTGTTGGGGTGGGGGGACACTGGGCAAGACAGAGCAAGGAGACCAAGTGGGGCGAAGGAGGGCTCTGTGTCACCAGTAGTTACTGGGCCACCCCACTCTACCTTCCTTTCCCTCCATCTTTCCTCATGACAGTCACAGAAAAGCTCTTTTCCTTTTCACTCAATTGCTGCTGCTTGGATATAGGACATGGTAAATATTTATTACTTTCAGAGAAACCAGATATTTTATAGAAAAAATATGTTTGAGTTAGCAATGTCACTGGGGAAGGAGGAGGGCTTCTTTCTGGATGGAGGCCTCCTGTGAAGATTCCTCAGAACCTGTGCTGCTGCTCTGAGATCTTCCCTTGCATCTAAGGAGAGATCAGGAATGGGGCTGGCAGGGGTAGAGTAACCCCTCAAGCTGTGTGTGTGGAACTGCATTCCTTTGCACACGGTGTGCTCCTACTGATCATCTTCTTTTTGACAGTGTCTGCAAAGTGACTAGCTCTATCCTAGCGGCCCAGGAAATCTCGGGTGTGTTTAATGTGGTGACTCACTCAAGACACATGGTGCCCAAGGGAGCACTGTGTGTCCTGTTGCTCGAGTCCCTGAGACTAGAGCAGGAATGGGGAGCTAGTCCTCCCTCCAATTCCAGAGTCTGTATATGGCCCTGGGTTTACAAGCTGGATTGGTTCTTTCTGAGCTTATGGTTGACTTAAACTTCCAGGAATTGTTGCTTGAGTAAGTCAGGTGCCTCTGCCAGCCTGCCCTGTTCCTCTGGTCCCTGGATAGTCACTGGCAGCAGCTGTTAACTCATTGGATCAGATGGCTCACAACTGCTTATTAGTAATCTGCATGTAATACTGGAGACTTTCACCTGTGCATGCTTTTGCTGCCACAGAGAAATGTGCCCAGCAGTGGTGGCCGGATGGCACTGCAGCCTTTGGATCAGGCACATTCATGGCCTACTAAACTCGATTTGCTTCTACAGCCAGCACTGAGTAGGGGTGAGGGCATGGATTCTTGGCAGGTCAGCCAGTGGCCTTTGTGTCTCAGACCTATCAGGGTAGAGGCCAGGGAAGCTGAGCAGAGCATCCTTCAAGGTTGCCTGTGCTTTTCAGCCCTGCACAATGGGAACAATGGGCTCTAGGCCAACTGCTGCAGCCATGCTCAGGCTGGGACCAGGTGGCTATTAGGCCCCTTCCCCAGTGCTTTGTTGGGAAATGAGAGTGAGCTACACTTGGAAGTATAATCAAGAGGTTTCCAATAAAAGTTTTCTGTACTTTACAGTTTCCTATTCCAAATGTTGTCTGGACAACTAGTCCACCATTCCCACCTCTTTGTAGCATTGGGCCATTACCTGGCTCCATAAGAAGGGAGGGATTAAGCCTGAACTCTTGAGTCTGTCAGGGCTGCTTGAGTCTTGGGACTTGACCTTACAGCTTTAGCTCCTTAGGGTCTTGTAGTGTTCCCCAGGACAGGGCCATGTGCTTGAATATTCAGTGACACAAAGTACATGAAGAACCCTTGTGAAACCTCTATTAAGGGTGGGCTGTTAACACCAGCATTCTGTCCCCTCACATAGCATACCTGTCTGCAGGATATAGACTACCCAGGGAGAGAGACAGCAGCATAGGATATGTCAAGGAATGGTGACTGATTTGTTGAAAAGGGTTGTTGCTGAGAAATAAGGGAAGTGGGGTAGTCAAGTAGCCTGTCCAAGTTCTGCTACTTCATTTGACAGGCTCCAGCAAGGGCGGTGGGCTCTCAGAGGAGCCCTGAAAAACAGGAGAGCCCAGCGAGGATCAGGCCTGACATGCCTGCAGCCCAGCTTAGTCTTCAGATCTCACTACTTCTGAGTTCACACTGCAGAGTTGAAGGTGGAACCAATGCACATTAGATAATCACTGTGCCCACAGAGTGAAGTCGGGCCCAAGGACAAGAATGGGACCATCAGGAAAGTCAGAGTCAGCCCACTCTGCCAGTGAAAGCCTGGATAATTATAAATTACATCTGATACAGACCATACACTTGAGAACACAGCTGTCCAACCCTGGGTAAGAAACAGTAACATACTTGCTGAGCCACCTATGACTGTTGAGTCTCCAAAAGCAGTGCTCAGCTGCTCCATGACCAGCAGCAGTGTGTTATATTCTTAGAGACCTGTTGCTAAGGTTTTGTTTAGCTTAGCGCCTAAGTGACTGCAGAGGCCCAGCCAGGAGCCCAACCCAAGTACACAGCTCTCCCAGTATCTGGCTCACCGCCTTAGTGCCAGCTACAGCTAGTGCAATGTGCAAGAAAGGAAGCCATCAAGGTGGTGGGACTGCTTCCATGAAGGTCATGACCGGTGTTTATCACCACCATCCTCACACTGCTGGAACTAGCAACTCTAGCTGGGCTGCCCCTGCTCAAAAGAAGAAAAAGCAGACCCATCCTCTCAGCAACCACAATCACCTGATAGCAATAGGCAGGTGTCTGGTACCTGCCCTTGACAACTGTGACAGGTGAAATTCTGTCATACTAGTTGCAAGTCATTAATTAAATTGTGATGAAATGTGCGCTGCTAGATGGTGGTGGTGCATGCCTTTAATCTCAGCACTTGGGAGGCAGAGGTAGGCAGCTCCAGAGGCCAGCCTGGTCAACAGAGCAAGTTCCAGGACAGCCAAGGCTACACAGAGAAACCCTTTCTTGAACTCCCCCCACCCAACTAGTGTAATGGTACAAACAGATCGCTATGCTCAAAAGGATCACAAGGTTAAAACCAGCTTGGGCTACAAAATGAGACCAAGTCTCAGAAGGCAAACCACCTAAGATTTATCATCTTGGGTGTGGCAGGTGCATGCCTTTGATCCCAGCACAGAGAGGGAGAGGCAGGCAGGTTCCAGCATTTAAAAAAAAAAAAAAAACTTACAGTTTTAGGGATTAGACTTACATTCTTGCACTTCAGCAGGTGTCCCACCACAGCTACAGCCCCAGCCTGAAAGTGACCATTCCAACCTTTAAAACCAAAGTCTACTCAAGAGAGGGAAGGAGAACAGACTTTATATCCTGTGTGGCCAGGTGACAGTGGAGAGAATCACAGCTCAGGCTAGGTTAATCCTCTGGTCATTTTTACCACAGATATTTCTGGTCCTCAGGAACCAGTTTTTGATAAATATATATAGTCCCACATGAGACCAATCCTGAATTTTACCAGTAAGAGCAGGTAAGAAAATCAAGACTGAAGCTCTAGGGCAAGAAGATCTCTGTGGAGTTTGCGGCCAGTCTGGTCAACATAGTTCCAGAATAACCAGGGCCACATAGTCAGACCCAATCTCAGAAACATCAAACAAACAAAAAAGATTCAATCCCTAATGTGACTGTAAAAGCCATCCTGGCTGGGGTGGTGGTGGTGCACGCCTTTAATCCCAGCACTCGGGAGGCAGAGGCAGTGAATCTCTGTGAGTTCAAGGCCAACCTGGTCTACAAGAGCTAACTCCAGAACAGGCTCCAAAGCTACCAGGAAATCCTGTCTTGAAGGGAAAAAAAGCCATCCTGATGTACAACACTGTGGCTGTAAAAGCCACCCCGATCCAACACTATTCAGTTCTCTCCTTGTCAATCTTTCTGGGTGAGAAAGCCCTGGTCCTACAGTAAAACACAAGGTGACCAGTTGGAATGCTGCAGGTACAAAAACATGGATGGCGACCTGGTACTTCTCTGCCTAAAGAATGATCAGAAAGCAGGCCTTGGGCCTACTCAGAATAAGGAAAGGGAATACAGAGTATCATGGAGTGCTGTCTTCAAACATCATATAGCTCTTATCTTTCTAAAAAATCCTGATATGTATGGATGCATGTGTAGAATGTGTGGAGCGCCAACAGAGGCCAGAAGGCAGATTGGAGCTGCTGAGTGCTGCTGGAAAGAGCACCAGATGCTCTTAACTGCTCTCTCGAGCTCCCAGCCCTTACCAGAGCAGCTGTTCTACACGCGTGAGACCTTCAACACAACAGAATCTTAGAGAGGCAGCTTCATTGGTGAAGTATTTACTGTGCAAGTCTGACAACCTGAGCTTTCCTCGGAACCTACATGAAAGGGGGAAGGAAAAAATTCACACAATGAAAAGAGGAGGAGGGCTGGGGGCTTTTGAAAGGAAGTAGGTAAGGTCATTAGATCTTCACTAGGAAAGCTCACTCTACACTACATATAATTCTGTCTCAGTTGCATGTGATATTGGAAGGCACTAGACTTAAATATATAGGAGCTGAAGATTGACTGGAGGGACCCCATCTATACAGTTCCCCATACTGGGGTGAGTCCTCTGTGATAGCGCTGCTTGGGGTCCCCATGTTCATGGAAATATGCCACTGGACTGGGATCAGAATCATTTTTCTTTGGACTTTCATTGTTCGCATTTGCCCAAGAAAATTATGACAGTCAAAATTAGATGGACTAGGGAGGGGACTTCCCGAGGCCCTCTCTCTCAGTCATACCACACTTCCCACGTGGTTCTGAACTTCAGGGCCTTACTTTCTAAACAGCCAGATGGGCATTTCCATTTTCATTTTTATTGAAATACAAAAAGTGCAGACAGTGAAATACATGATTGGGGCCAAGAAAATCATGGTAAATGTGAACACTGGATTCACAGTAAGAGCGCCCCCAGCAACACACTGACAGGGCAGGTGCAGGGCTAGAGAGGTTCCAAAGGCTCCTCAAGTGTAGCAACACTTGATACAAAAAGGTGGGTGAAAATCGATCGGCCCGGGTAGGGCCAGGTGTGAGGCTGGGATTGACAGAAGCAGCACTTCAGGCACCAGAGACTGATACACGGTGGCCTCATCTGCAAGATGCTCAGTGCAGGTCCCACAACACCCAGTGCCATCTCTGGAGCCGGCATGCCTGGTCGCAGCAGCGTGGCAGGCACGCTGCAGGTTCTTGCCTATCACTAGGGGCACACTTCTGGAAGAGGGTCATGAGTTTTCACAAGGCATGGAATGAAAGTCGTCAGTCATCACTGGGGCTCAAGGTTTCTGAAAGACAACTGCTCTGAAGCCACCACACTCCCTCAATCTTCTTGGTGGAGTGATTTATTAGTAAAACCCCTGCCCCTCTTAGGGGCTTCTGAGCTCCTGCCCTCCAAGAGTACCCAGGCAGGAAGTGAGAGCCACCAGGTATCCTGGAGCACTGGTGCCTCTGGTCACCACATGGACCAGAGTGACTCTATACCAGAAAGACCCAACACAACCACTGGTTGAGGATCTGTACACATGAGAGAGCATGGAGGACCAGGACTGTGCTGCTGATACATCTGACACTAGGGCTCTCCCCAAGAGTGGAGAGAACCATTTCAACAGATGTTCAGTCTCAGTCTTGTTATCCAAGATGCCAGGTGTGGCAGAAATGGGGGAATAGGACACACTGGGAGCAGTACCACTTGGGGAGGAATAGACCCAGGAGTTAGAAGTGACAAGCCAACTCTGGTCTTGTCATCCCTATTAGTAGGAAGGACAGCATAGGGAACTTACACCCAGGCCAAAACTCACTTCTAAAAAGCACACAAACTGACCAGAAAGGGAGGTACCCAGCAGAGCCAGCTCAAGCCAAGGAGCTCAGCTGTCCCATTTCCTAACAAGCAGGAAAGAGAGGACCAGCCCCTATACCAGCACAGCCGGCAGTGATTTAGTCTTCTACAGTTGCCAGGCAAACAGGCAGGAAAAAGAAAAGGGTTACTGAGGTTCAGTCCTAGAGGCACCAAGCCCAGTTCTGGAAAGCTCAGCAACCAAAGAGGCAGTTAGAGGTATAAGGCAAAGAAAATGTCTTCCGATAACAGAGGCCTCCAGGGCTGGTGAGGTGGGCCAGACAGAGAGAGAGGAGGGGCTGCTCAGTTAGTGAGCTCCGACTTCCATCTCCTAGGGCTTCGGGGTCCCTTTCTAGGCAGGAACCCTGGACTCCAATAAGGTTAATACCAGGAGGACAAGTCCAACTGGGGCTGCCAGAGAAGGGGCTGGTGGGGGCTGTGCTCAGATCTTCTGGGCGTCTGTGCTGGGGAACAACTCCCCTTGATGATCCAGGAGGAACTTAGTGAAGGTGTTGATGGGATTAATGGCCTTGAGGGTGATAGCAGCATCCTTGGCCCACAGCAGATTAGGGCCAAAGACCACAGCCAGGTTAGTGTTGGTCATCTTGTTCTGGTCACAGTGGGCAGATATCTGTGGAAGGAGAGGGGGCTACAACTAGAATCTAGGGCCCCTGCCTCTTACTCCCAGCAACCACATCCAGAGCATCCAAGCAGTGACACCCCCCACACCAGGTGAGCAGCAGGGGCCAGGACTCACCTGTACCAGGAAGGCAGTCAGGAAACGCAGCACCTGGTAGTTCTCCTCCGGCAGGGTGTGGAGAGCCTGCCGTGTGGCCTCCACTCTCTGGCTTTCATCAATGTCTGTGAAGAGTGCAGCTCCAGATTACAGGGTACGGGGCTAGCTCAGGAAACCCTGGTATGAGACTAGTGGGGAACCCAATGGGACTTCTGAGAGCTGCTTATGCCCACGAGCCTGCAGGAGATGGTGGGTATGGCCATATACACTCCCCTGAGCTCAGTTTCAGCTCTGGCAGAGGATTTGCATAGCTGGGGAGGAAAGAGAGAACTCACTGAGGAAGCCCACAACGTGGGGGTAGAGGTCAAAGGTCAGCAAGGGCTCAGGAAGCTCCCGAAGGAAGGTCTTGAGGATGACTGCCGGCAGGTGCAGCTCGTTGTACTGGTCAAAGTCCACCGGCAGCCCTGCATGCAGAAAGAAAGGATGAGAGAAAACCAGACCAATGCAGAGGTCAGCAAGCCCCATACCCTTACTTTGTCCTTTTGTCTGCTGCACAAACTGCCTTTCCCAGGACCCCCTATTGCATCTGCCACTTCGCTTCCTTTTTATGTTTGTTTTGTTATTTTTTGTTTATTTGGTTTTTCGAGACAGGGTTTCTCTGTGGCTTTGGAGCCTGTCCTGGAACTAGCTCTGTAGACCAGGCTGGTCTCAAACTCACAGAGACCTGATTGCTTCTGCCTCTTGAGTGCTGGGATTAAAGGTATGTGCCACCACTGCCCAGTTCTTCTCTTCCTCTTAACAAGGGTATACAGACTCAGACCATCAGGAGAGCATGAGGACACGGGCAAACATGACAATTATTCCTTGTTTCTTTGCCTCTAAATGATCTTGAATCCAAGGCTGCAGCTCCTGAAAGTGAGGCAGCAGAAGCAGGACTCTGGCCACACCAAAGGACATGGAAATTCTGGCAAGAAGAGAATCTGGGACCTTGCTTACAGCTCATCATCTCCCATTCTCTCTGTCTCTCTCCACACACACACCCATCAATGTGCACACATGGTCTGGCCCACTCACCCATGTTGTATTTCTGCTGCACTTCCCGTACAACCTGGGTGTTGGCCGACCTCCGGAAGATGCCCTCTGTGGTGAGAGCTGGGGAACAAGGGACTGTTGAGTCTCCGAGCTCTAGGTGATAGGGTCATTTCCTTGCCCGATCACTCTTGGAATTCAAAGAAGGGTCATTGGGAGTGTACTTTTCTATCTCTGCTCAAAGTTTCTCAAGGGCAGCCAGGGAAGAGAGTGGCTTGGAAGGTCACTAGGCCTAGGGCTCCACAGCACTCACCATGAGCCTGCAAGTAGGCAACTGTCTCCCTGAGCACAACGGGAATGGGCTCCTGGTCTGGGTTTTTCTCCTGGAGGCTGTGGGAGCAAAGGGGTGAGCTGGGACTCTGCATGCTGGTCCAGCCCCCATCAGCCCCAGGCCTGCCTAATTTTAGCATACTCACTGCTGCAATGAGACCCCAAACTGCTGATTTGGCAGTGGGGGGCGTGGTGGCATGGGCTTGGGAGCTGTCGCAGGGCTCTTCTGGGTGGATTTGAGGAAGTCATCATACCTGGGAGAGTAGATGGAACAAGGGTCAGGCCTTCTGGCTCTGTAGTCTTGTAGCCAACTCTATCAAGCATTTAGTGTGTGATTTTCTTTTCTTTTCCTGTTCTTTCCTCCCCTCCCCCCAACCTTCGTCTCCTCTTCCTTTCCTTTCTTTCTTTTTTTGAGACACGGTTTCTCTGTGTAACAGTCCTGGCTGCCCTGGAACTAGCTCTTGTAGACCAGGCTGGCCTCAAACTCACTGAGATCCGCCTGCCTCTGCCTCCCAAGTGCTGGGATTAAAGGTGTGTGCCACCACCGCCTGGCACTACTGTGTGATTTTCCATGAATTATTTCATATATCCTCAAAATAGCTCCACTGATGTGGGAGCATATCTGTATGCTATGAATATGTTTTATTGCTATTGGTTGATGAATAAAGTTGTTTCAGCCAATGGCTTAGCAGAGTAAAGCCAGGCGGGAAATTTCAACATAGATACAGAGAGTAGGTGGAGTCAAGGAGAGGTCAAGTAACTACTGAAGGAGACAGTCTCTGGAACTTTACCACAGCCTCATGGCAATACACAGATTAATAGAAATGGATTAATTTAAGATATAAAAGTTAGCCAGGAATATGCCTAAGCCATTAGCCAAAACAACTTTATTCATCAATCAATAAAGCAACACGTATACAGAAGGACATCCTATATCACCCCACTTAATGTAACACACTTTAAAGAAATTCAGTCAAAGGCTTGTGAGAGAAATGGGGCTTGATTTGGCTCTATCTACTTTCTCTGGATCTTGATACTGCCTTCCTCACTTCCCTAGGTTCTCCAAGACCCCCACCCAGGTTCCTCTGCCTCCCACACAACTGAGCAGTGGGCCCACACGCAAGCACACTCCCCACACCTAGCTGATGAGCCCACTCTGCTGTCTCACTTGAGCACTTGGCGAGGGATCCCCAGCTGCTCCAGCTTCACATGCTCACTCAGCTCACTCAGGTAATTCACATAGAAGATCTTCCGTCCAAACTTGAAACTGGAGGCAATGGGAAGGATCTGGGTCAGGCTCGACCCATGGTGGGCCTTTGCTTTTCCCTGCAGACAGGCAACTGGTCTTCATCACCCCAAGCTGGCCACCCTGTGCATCTGCTTGATGTGTGAGGGGTGCACACCTGTGGCCTGCTCACCTGATGAGGGGCTTGAAGAGGATAAGCAAGGTTTTGATGAACATGGTCGGGTGCACGATATACAGTGCCTTGATGTTTTTCTTGTACCTGCCGGACAAGTGGAAAACTTGGGAATGGGTGGAGGGAGGGGCAGGGTTGTTAGGGGCCCTGCCTGTACTAACACGGAATAAGCTCCTGACCAGAACAACCCAGAACCCAGAGAGTTGTCAGCCCAGAGCCACCCACACTAGGCTCTAGAGCCCACCCCCATGTCCCAACCCACTTGCGGTCAAATTCCCGGTAGGCATCCCGTAGCCAGCTGAGGGAGGGCTTGTTGTCACTGGTCAGGCCGTGGTGTAGGTACAGCAGTGTGTAGTCACTCTCCACATACTGGTCCAGTGTGTGTTTTAAGTACCTTCAAGAGAAGTGCCAGGGCTGGGGGTGTAGCTCCGTGGTAGAGTATTAACCTAGCATGTGTGAGCCACAGGTTCAACTCCCAACATCATACACACATAAAAAGTCCTGCTCAGATCTGTCCTCTGCACAACAGGTGTGGTCCCTATTACAACAGAAACCAGTACTTGCATCACAGCTTCCTTCCCCACAGACCCTCCCTGCTCTCATTTGGCTATGTAACCCAAGTGCTTTCCTGGAAGAAGACAGAGGGTAGGAGCTGGACCTAATGGAGAAGTAAGTATGCAAACAGCGCTCATTTTGACAGCAAAATTGGTAGACCTGAGGTCCAAGCTGGGCTGTGTACCTGCAGTTAATGATAAGAATAGGGCTGGAAGCCGGGCAGTGGTGGCACACACTTTTAATTCCAGCACTTGGGAGGCAAAAGCAGGCAGATCTCTGTGAGTTAGAGGCCAGCCTGATCTACAGAGCGAGTTCCAGGACAGCTAGAACTGTTACACCACGAGAAACCCTATCTCGAAAAAACAAAACAAAATAAAAAAAAAATCGAGCTGGAGAGACGGCTCAGAGGTTAAGAGCACTGGCTGCTCTTCCAGAGGTCCTAAATTTAATTCCCAGCAACCACATGGTGGCTTACAGCCATCTATAATGAGATCTGGCGCCCTTCTGGCTTGTAAACATACAGACAGAACACTGTATACATAATAAATAAATCTTATAAAAAGACGGCATTTTGCATCAGGAGAATAGCAAAGATTACATCAGACACTCTCAGCCATGGATGCATGCCGTGACCTTTGGAGTGCAGTAGAGTTGTGCCCATCAGAAGCTGGGCAGTGCTCACACTCTCTGACTGTGTAAAAGCATGTTTAAGAATATTTCCTAAGGAAACAGAGGGGAGTAGGAGACTGTTCATTCCAGAGTTTTATTAGAGCAAAAATAACAACTGAGCAGCCAGCAAATTGTCCAATATCAGGAGATTGGCTAAAGAAATTATGGGACATCTATAAATAGACTATCTCCCGGGATGCTTCTGCAGACAGGGTTAATCTGTGGAGTCAGAACGGCAGTCTTGAGGCAGACACTGAGGTGGGGCGGGGCGGGGCGGGGCGGGGCACTGGTAGGTGTGGAGTTTCTGTTTTGCTTTGTCTTGAGGTTTTTTGAGACAAGGTCCCACTC
>JAQHUG010000045.1:9108442-9129243 GCA_028555095.1 Dicrostonyx torquatus
ACACACACACACACACACATTAATATATTCAGCTGGTTTTGGAGTTGGACAATGGCTCTGTACTTCTCTAAATCCAAGCGTGTTGTTAAAAGGAATATTCAGAGTTTCTGTCTCATTGGGAACCATCTGGTATGGGACAGAAGAAAGACTTTAGGAAAATTTTACTTTCTCCATGCCTTTTTTGTCTATATCATATTTTTCATGTATGCTTACATGAATGATGCTTAAGTTTTTCATGATGAACAATAGATTTTCCTACAGATCCTTTTCCTGCAGTAATCTTTGAAGTTTCCAGGAAGAAGATGGGAACCCACAGCAACAACTCTAACTATTTGAGTCATGACATTATGTTGCAGACAGCGCTACTATAAGACTGCTTCTGTTTTTTTGGGTATCAGTTGCTGAAATGGTATACCTTCTCATAACATTATGGCCAGAACTCCAAATAAGAACTTTGGGGGAAAAAAAAAATAAACAGAACTGGCTCCAAAGCTACAGAGCATTCCTGTTTCGGGGGGAAAAAAAAAAGACTGCTCGGAAATTGTTTGCAACTATACTAGACAGTAATTTTGAAACTTAACCATCACTTTAATTTTGCAGGATCCCATTAAGAAAATATCACCCCCATGACAGTGGGAAACAATTCTAGAAGATGACATCTCCATCTCAAAAAAGCTTGTCCATAGGGTTAGGAACACTGTTTAGGGGTGGTTGGTTATTACTTGTATTAGATAGAGGGTTGGGGAGAAAAACTATGTCAAAAAAAAGGGGGGGATAGTTATAGTGGGTAGTAGAGTGAATACTTGTGAGCTATTATTCATGGGTAATTTACATTGGTATGGTTTTTGTATATTGATACAAGTTCAAATTATATTTCTTATTTTTGTTTGCATTATTTGTACACCTATGCAAAGTTATTCTGTCAGATTGCATATATGTATATCCTTATCTCTTTTTAGGACATTTTGTATACTGATACAACTTTTAGGATATATTTTCTTTTTTCTTTTTTTTCAAGACATGGTTTCTCTGTAGCTTTGGAGCCTGTCCTGGAACTAACTCTTGTAGACCAGGCTGGCCTCGAACTCATAGAGATCCGCCTGCCTCTGCCTCCTGAGTGCTGGGATTAAAGGTGTGCGACACCCATTGCCCAGCTAGAATATATTTTCATATTGCATTATATATTACTTCTACCTCTGATCAAGATACTTATAGATTGTTTACATTTTGAGGTCACTGTCCTCATTTGTTGCACATTTGTTTACAGATTATTTAATATTCTGACATGAAGTTTTACTCTCTAAGTTATACAGGTATTAATTATTATAGGTCAATAGTTGTTCATGTTTGTTGTACATATAGTCAGATCAATTAGGTTCTTTAGATACATAGAGATTGTATTATGTCTAGATAGGTAATCTTCAACCACTTCAAGGATCTGTGGAACATGGCAATTAAATAACTTAGGGCTCTGTTGACATGAGACACGATTGCTTCTGACAGCATCAATCTGTTCCCGAGAGAATGTTGAGCATGAAACACACTCCACTTAGAGCTGATTTTCTTCATGGCAAAACTGGCCTTTCGGCAAGGAACTGACAATGCCTCAACCACTGACAAGTTACATGATATCCAGAAATGGATAAGCAGGAATGTCAAATCTTGCCAAGACAGGATAAGATGGTTTTGAAAAATTTCCTGCCTCTGAAAATGGTCTGTCAGTTACTATAGGCCTTAGCCAAAGTTGGTTGCTTCAACATTGTAAAATGAGACTTTGGATGATTGCTCCGGTAGCTAATTGTCTCCATCATATATTGGTTCACTTTGGAAGCTACTTGATTGTACTTCCTGCCTGCTCAAGTAATATTATCTCCCTTCGATAGGATTGAAGATTAGATAGGCTCTTATGATCTAGCCAAGCCATTTCCAATACAAGACTTAGACTCCTTAGGATAGAATGTTTATTAAAACATTTAGCATATGTTCCTTGCTTAATATTGTTTATAGTGATTATAATTCTAATCTTGATATTTGTTCCTAGTGTATATACATAGTTTTGTATTGGGTTTGCAACTCTCTTAAACAAAACGGGGAGGTGCTATAGGAGCTCCTTCCGCTCCTTCAGCCAATAGCCTTTAAGATACTTTAAGATACCAGCCCACTTGGGCGTGGTCTCTTTTGATTTAAAAAAAGCAGCGGTAGCCCTGCTCTTGTTCTTTTTTTTTGTTTTGTTTTGTTTTGTTTTTCGAGACAGGATTTCTCTGTAGCTTTGGAGCCTGTCCTGGAACTAGCTCTTGTAGACCAGGCTGGCCTCGAACTCACAAAGATCCGCCTGTCTCTGCCTCCCGAGTGCTGGGATTAAAGGCGTGCGCCACCACCACCCGGCCCTGCTCTCATTCTATTGCTTCTGGCTGATAGACTCTGGCTGCTGTCTAGGACAGTGATCTGTAAGTTTTCCCCTTAAATAAATAACCCTTTTATTAATCATAATTCCAAACTGGTGTGGGATTGTTTTGTGACTTACACCTTCACTAAACAGGTACATGGGTTGATATGTATATGAATAGTGAAAGTATTCTACTGTGTCAGTATGACACCTCAATGGTCAATATGACAGATCTTGCCTCCAAAAAAAAGCCACTCACATTTGCCAAAAATATATCCATCAATGCCTACACTATCTTGCCAATAAGACATCCTACAACTGGTTTACTCCAAAGCACTAAGCAGTGAGGACCTAAAAAAACCTATAGAGGGCCAGGCAGTGATGATGCAAGCCTTTAATCCAGCACTCAGGACACAGAGACCAGCCTAGTCGACAGTTCCAGGACAGACTCCAAAGCTAAAGAGAACCCTGTCTCAAAAAACAAACAAAACAAACAGAAAAAAAAAGGAAAAAGAAAGAAAGACAGACAGACAGAAAACTTACAAAGGCTACTTTTCAGCCAACCCAAGGCTACAGAGGAAAGTGGTCTGGCTGCTAGACAGTGGGGTCAAACCACCCTAGTAATAACAATTCTGCCCACAGACACTTTCTGAGTTTATTAGAATAGCTGACCACACTTGGCCCTGACTGAACTCTAGATACTCCTAAAAAAACAAAATCTTAGGCCAGCCTGGTCTACAAGAGCTAGTTCCAGGAGTCCAGGAGGACAGGCACCAATAACTACAGAGAAACCCTGTCTCAAAAAAACCAAACAAACAAAAATCTTATCTTTTAGGCTGTAGAAATGGCTCTGTTATTAAGAACACTGGCTGCTCTTCCACAAGACCCATGTTAAATTCCCAGTATCCACATGACAGCAACTCCAGTTCCAGGGGATCCAACACCCTCACACAGACATACATGCAAGTAAAACACCAATGTGCATAAAAATAAATAAATTTAAAAATGTATGTTTCCCATTAGAGATATTTTGAAGACCATGGAGTTCAGGGGAGTCTGTGAAGCTGTGACAAAATCTCACCTAGGTGCTTTCTCTCAGAGGTATTTGTCCCAAACACTTAACATGACGGTCTGGGCCCTGGCTGTCACAAAGCCAGAAAGCTCTTTAGACATGCTATTGCCCCCAAATGAGATGCTCTTCCAGGGCCAGCTTAGAGCAGGGGTCCTTAGGAAAGCTCAATGGTGATAAGGCATGGTTTGCATACCCCATGTCCTAACCTACTTCACTTTTCCAGAGACAGCAAATTGTACTGACTTCATCCCCACCGCCTCAGAGGCCCAAGAGCAGCAACACAGGAGAGTAACTGATGATACAACCCATAAATGTGGGGAGTTTGCCCTTCTGCTCCATCTCAGCTCTACCATCCTGCACTATCTATGATGATGGCATGTTGTGAAACACTAGTTTAAGATGTGTTACATTCGTTGATGCTGCAGAATATTTGTTTAATGATGCAAAGATGTGTTGCATTCTTTTATATTGCATTTTTTTTAATTCTGTGAAGCTGTGTTACTGTGCCTGTCTAAAACACTTGATTGGTCTAATAAAAAGCCAAAAGGCCAATAGCTAGGTAGGATAGAGGGGTAGGTGGGGATGGAAAGCAGAAGGAATACACAGGAGAAATCAAGGCTCTGGAGAAGAGGGAGGAGTAAGAGAAGGAGAAGAAGGTGAGTAAGATGGTAGGGGCCAGTCACCCAGCCCACAAAGCCAGCCAGCCACAGAGTAAGAAGGAAAGAAAGATATATAGAATAAAGAAAGGTAAAATGTAGTTAAAGAGAAAAAGGAAAATTTAAGTCAGAAAAGCTGGCTGGAAACAAGCCAAGCTAAGGTTAGGCATTCATAAATAAGAATAAATCTCCGTGTATTTATGTGGGAGCTAGTAGGCAGGTCCCCAAAGAGAAAAAAAAAATCAACTACAATGGAGCCCAGGGACTGGTTCTATTCAAGGTGTTCCGAAGCTTCTTACTAAACGGTATCACTAGCACAGGAAGATGGAAGCAGAAGATCAGGAGTTCAAAGCAAGGATCATAGTAAATTCAAGGCCAAGTTGGGCTTCTTGATATCCTGTTTCAAGGGAAAAAAATCCTTCAAATGGCTCCCAGGACTCTGAGTCTTAGTCTCACCTCTTGGGTTGCACCATGCAAATCTTCTACCACAGAAGCGCTGGTAGCTTGGTATACAGGTTGTATCAGATAAAATTTTCTCTGGACAGTTCTGTTCCAAACTGGCCACCTGGGGGACTCAGCACACAGACAACTGTCTCCACCTTCCCCCAAATAGCTAAGCTAGCTCTTCTCACAGCTCCCAGCACTAATAGCCATCCATCTCTGTCACCAGTTTCTACTCTCCTGTGTGTAAGTCCATGGTCCATCTCCCAATGGCTCAGGAGCAGCCTGAAGGCAGGGACTGTTTCTTGTCTTTAACTTGCTCTGTTCTTCATCAGCCTGCTCATGTCATGCATTCAGTAAGTGCTGGTATCCAGGGGTATTGATATATACCTATGATCCCAACTACTTAGAAGACTGAGATGGGAGAGTCACTGGTATGTACCAGTTCAAGACCAGCCTGAGTAAAACATTAAGATCCCATCTCAAGTAATAAATGTTGGTAGCCTTTACAAAGACACAGGTCATATGACATGCAATTTCATTTCTGAACTTTTTTTTTAATTAACGATTTTTATTTATTATGTATACAGTGTTCTGTCTGCATGTATGTCTACTCACCAGAAGAGAGCACCAGATCTCATTACAGATGGTTGTGAGCCACCATGTGGTTGCTGGGAATTAAACTCAGGACCATCTGGAAGAGCGGTCAGCGCTCTTAACCTCTGAGCCGTCTCTCCAGTCCCTCATTTCTGAAGTTGTATTTGATGGTTAAGTGACAAATTAGAGTATGTTGGGCAATGAGTTTCCCGAAGTTGGAGAAGGAATTTTTCCAAACAGAACTGTTAGCATGCATCTATATCAGCAACAGGTTTTTGGTTGGTTGTTTTGTTTTTGAGACAAGCTATCAATATGGAGCTCAGGCTGGCCTAAATATGAAGCTCCTCTACCTCAGTTTACTGAGTGATAGAATTCGGTATTTTTGCTTGTTTGTTTTTGTCTTTGTTTTTACAAAAGAGGGTCTCATTATGTAGCCCTGGCTGTCCTAAAACTCACTATGTAGACCAGGCTGGACTTTAACTATAGAGATCCGCCTGCCTTTGCCTCCCAAGCAGTAGGACTAAAGGTGTGTGCCACTACCTCCAGCTTTGATATTTATTATAGGTATGTGCGCACCACACCTGGAGGGAGACAGGTCTGCTTTGAAGGTCTGGGTGCCACTAGTTCTCTGAACCCTGAAGTGCTAGTGTTTGGGGGCAGCTGCTGATGGCTCCCAGCTAAGTTCCTGCCTTCATTTACTTCCAATTGGCTCTGTCAGGGGAAGGGATGGCAGCAGAGCAGGGGGAGAGGCACAGACATAGAACGGCAGCCCAGTCACATAATCTGAAGTTCAGAAGTCCAGGGACTCCTGCAAAGAAGGGGAGCATCACCTGCCTAGTTCCTTCTTAGCAGAAGGAATGCCTGGAATGCAGGTGCAAGGCTGAAGTGGGAGGGCCTAGGGACATTGAAGTTTTTATTTGAAGTTTCGACCCCAGGAATAAGGCAGCCTTCACTGTCTGGAAGTGCTGAGTACCTGGCCAAGGTAGATGGTCTGAGAGCTCTGGAATGTAAGGTGTCAGTGAGAGGTTAAGGCTACAGGCCAGGAGCATGTGGTTCCACCTCTCAGCTGGCCACAGAAATGGGGTGTAGAAACCCTTCATCCATGCTTTATGAATAACCCTAATAAACTCACTGGTTAATCACAAAGGAAAGAAAGGAAACTATGTTTACAGAAGCTATCACAAAAACGTGCATTTTCTCTAGAAAAAGAAATTTACACCCTGGTAGCCCTGGGGGGGGGGGTCAAAGAGGACTACAACTGATTTTAAAACTGGACTGTTAGGTTCCTTTTTATTGTTTTATTTTTCCCAGTACTGAGGCTGGAACCCAGGGCTTTGCACTAGGTTGAGAGCTCTACCACTGAGTCATACCCCAGTGTAAGAATGTAAGCTTCTAGGAAAGGAGGCGGATACCTTGGCACAAGTCCTCAGTGCTAACTATAAGGCTGATGTAGTAACACACACTGAAAAAAGCCAAGACAGCAAGGGGATCAAGAATAAGTCAGGAGCTGTAAGGCATGCATGGGATGAGAGTCCGCAGTCCTAGGGGTCTATGCCTTGTCCTCTGACTCCTCAGAAATGAAAGTCCCATCACCAAGTTTGCAAGCAAGAAGGGTGGCTGCTACAGGAAGCATACCAGAACTCCCCTCCCTATTCTCAGAAGGGATTAGAACTGATTCTGCCCTGGAACCTTAAGAGAGACACAGAGCTGGATACTGGGGAGAAGGTGGAGTAGGAGAAGCCTGAGAGTCAGCCCTGCATTCCCCAGATACCAATCAGGCTCTCTCAAGGTAACATGGGTGTTAACCAGCAACAAGAGAGCCTCTCCAGCAGGCTTTCTGGGTGCAGCTGCCCACAACCTGCAGGACAAGGACATCTAAGGTGGAGGTCGGGACTGAGAAAGTCACAGTATATGAAGACTGTTTACATTCGTTAAATATTTTTTTCAAAGATTTATTTATTATGTCTATAACATTCTGACTCCATGTATGCCTGTACACCAGAAGAGGGCACCTGATCTCATTATAGATGGCTGTGAGCCACCATATGGTTTCTGGGAATTGAACTCACGACCTCTGAGCAGCCAGTGCTCTTAACCTCTGAATCACTTCTCCAGCCCCTTGTTAAATATTTCTATTGCCAGGCATTTTTGCAAGCCAGTTGACAATATGTTGGAAGCCTGAAACCAGCTGTTGTAGAAACTGAGAAGGTTACAAATAATGGTTCTTTGCCTTCTATAGAGTCTACTGTTACCGGCACAACACTGGAAAGACCCTACTGGGGCCAAATTAAATTTGACTACTAAAGGGAGGGACAACCAATAGGCTGTAGAGGAGTTGGGAGTATTGCCTACTCTCCCTTACAGACAGGTCCTTTTTCTGAATTCTAGTTCAGACATCACCACTGGACCACTGGCTCTTCAAACAAGACTTGTCTATCTATACTGGGAGCTTCCCAAGGCATAGCCCCTAGAACTCCTCTCTCCTGAGTTCTAGGTCTGTCACCACACTGCCTCCACTTCATCATGTCTCTCATAAACTCTGCTATTTCCTTCTTCCAAAGCCAACACCAGCTCCCAGATTCCTAGGATGAAGCTGCAATTAAGCTAGTCCCACTGCCTCCACCAAGAGTCCTTTCTGATTCATAGAGTCAGAGGCCACAGCCAGGAGGGGTCAAGCACAGACAACCAGAACTGACACCTACCTGGCTGGGCCCCCTCAGGCTTGCCAAATTCTGGAGAAACAAACAAACAACAACAAAAAAAGCTGCAAGGTGGTGTTTTGTTGCAAGACAAGGGGACACCCACAGAAGTGGGGGTAACAACCTCACCTGCTATCTTCTGACTGACTACCAAGTCAGGAAGCTGTCAAGGCAGACATTAGACACCCTGTCACCTTACTCAGATTCCCAGGCTCAGACCTAACCCAGGAAGAAACTGTCTTGCTTCTGCAGGGTCGAGAGAGATCATTCAAAGGTCCCAACCCAGACCAAGGTAAGCATCAGAAACTCAGGTACCATGGGAACACCTTAAACATTGTGGCCTCTTCTGACCCTGACAGCAAGAGCCAGCTCACTGAGGCTCACTACTTCCCTGCTCCAGTCTCTTCTGGGGCTTGCCTCATGATACAAGGGAGCTCCCTGAAGCAGAGACCCGCAGGGCAGCACACCCACTAGAAATTGGATGTTCCAGGGAGTCATGCAGCATTGTGCATCTTGAAAAGGTTCTGCCCATTCCAAACCCCTAGAAGGGGGTGACATTATCCGCATCTCCAGTGACTGATGGAAAAGCAGATATCAGGGATCAGGGCAAGGGAAGCGAAGACAGAATAGGAAGGACAAGGCCACTTATTCAGAGCCCACTATGCTCTAGCTTCCAGGATTCTAACATACGAGAATCATTGTACTTCTCTCAACAACAGTGTGAGAAAGAAGGTCAGAGAGCAAAACTGGATCAAACTCAACTTTCTAACTTCAAAGCTCTTAGGCCATAATGCCTCCCACATTCCGGCTGCAGTGGGAGACCATGGGACCATAGGTCAGGAAACAGTGGTACATACCAATCAAAACCATCCATGCTCATAAGGGAAGATCCATATGCTCAAGAGCAGGCCAGAGGATAGGCACAAACTGTACCCTTTCTTGGTGGCTAAAAAGGCTGGCTTCTCTACGCCAGAAGCACAGAATATGAGGGAAGAGTACAATACTGGGCATGCTTACCTGCTACTTCCACAATCTGGTGCCGGGCAATGTCATAGTAAGGGTCATCCCACTTCAGGTGTGTGACAGGTTCTGGAGAGCTGCTTTTAGAGTCATCTGAGGAACATGGCAAAGGCAGAGTCACCCTAAGGGCTGGCCTAGCACTTTCTCCATGACTCATTCTCTCTAGCCTGCCCCCAGGGAACTTACACTCCTAGCTATACTTTAGGGCTGGTCTCCTTGGCCCAACCTTATCCCCTGGAGATCCCTCCAGCAGGAAGGAGCCTCCTCTAGGGGTGTCTACAGTTGCCTGAGACACTGTGCCACTCACCTGACTTGGGAAAGTCTGGCATTTCATCAGAAGGCCAGTTCTTCTCATCAATGGAGGCTAGCTTCAACTGGTTCAGAGCTGGGCTGGTATCATCTAAGGTCAGATCATCTTGCAGTTCTGAGAGAGGATCCATAGCTAAGTCTGTTCCCTGCAGAAGAATCAGAAGAGAAACCTGGGTGGGGAGGGGAGGAAAAGTGGTGGGTCAGCTTTTGTAATTCTTTCAGTGAACCCTTCTGTCCCCTTCTTTTCTATTCTGGCACCCTTGTCCCTATTCCTCAACAGTCCTAATCCTGCCAAGAGTTCCTCAGAGCATGTTGCCAGAAAAGGCAGCTGGAGTAGCGGATGGCATAGCTCAGCATCTCCCTTCAGGTCCTCAGCGGTGGAAAGAGCCGTACCAGATCCCACACTGCCTGTCACCCGACTGACCAAGTAACGCAGTCCCAGCTGCCAAAGGGCATATCCTCACATGCCTCAACAGTTACAGGAATAGATGCTACAAGAATCTGAGGAATCCAAGAGTCTCCAACTGCCATGAAAAAGGCCAGCTGGGGCCCTGGCTATCCCACTTCTTTCTCCAGGTCGAAGGTGATAGGGTCTCAGGAGAAAAAGGTCATGGCTGAGGTGTGCAGTTTGGTTTACCTGGGACAAAGACCAGTAGCAAGGAATGGAATCTATCTGCCAATCCCAGCAGACTCCTTGTAGGTCCCCTTGGGCCCTCTCTAAACCTGTAGAGGTTCCAGACAGTGTTTCCCTGTGGCAAAGTCAACAGACTGCCTTAAGGATGTGAGGGCACAGAGGGCAAAGAGGCCGCCCTCAGCATCTAGAGCACGGAGGTAAGGACAGAAGAGCTGGGCGGAGAGTTGGCACTAAGACCAGGTCTAGGACCCAGCCAAAGGAGGTGACACTTTCTGCTCTCAGCTCCATAAAAACACCTCCCTTGAAGTCACCAGATGGGTGAGGAAGAAGGTTTCATCCAACCCAGTTGCCCAACACCAAAGAAGAAACTGCATTCCTGAAGCCAGGAAAAACTGACATATAAGGTCAGAGAATCAGTAGGACAGGTAAGAGGAGAGACAGGGCCTGAGGGTAGGAAGAAGAGAAGAGCTGCCACATGAGATGCACACTGTGGGCTAGAAGGATGTGACAACCTCCCCTCCCACACACATTACAGCCTAGGGCTCTAAATGGTGAACAGCTCCCAGGGCCTAAGCAACAACTGCCTTGTTACCATGGCAATACTCTGAGTCAGTAGGAAAACTGTTTCAGGTTTTCAAAGACAAAGACCAAAGCTTCTTCCTTGCTTTTTCTCCCATCCCTTGGCCTCATCCAGCTGGACACCAAAATATAGATTCCTCCCTAAGAACACAAAGGGCAAACTTTTCACATCTGGGAATGCATTTCTCTTGGTGAGTAGCTTCGCCTTTGACCAAAGCCCAGATCCTCACTCCCTCTTCAACCCTCGGTCCTCCAACCCGGCAATCTCCAGTATTGAGGAATTTGCCTCTGGCCCACCTACTCTCCCAGATTCAACCAGGAGGCTATAGGGCTGCTTCTCACAGGACCCTAGCTTAGTGGCTCTCAACCAGTGGGTTAAAACCCCTTTGGTGACCAAATGACCCTTTCATAGGGGTCCCCTATGACCACTGGAAAACACAGATATTTCCATTATGATTCATAACAGTAACAAAATTACAGTTATGAAAATAATTTTATGGATGGGGTCACCACAACATGAGGAATTAGGAAGGATGAGAAGCACTGGCTCATTAAAGTGATTCCAGTTCAAAACAACACCCTCCTGCTAGAGGCGGCTCTCCATCCCATCACTGCCCAGGCACCAGGATCTCCTTGACACCACCAACCTCACAGCTATGTAAGAGAAATCGTTTTGTACACAATAAGTATCTGGTGTGATAGAAAAAGCATGAAATCAAATATATGAAAAACCAGGTGACAGTCCTGCCTAAGCCAACGGCTGCAAAGATCCTGGATAAGTGCCTTTCCTGTCTGGATCTTAAATTTCCTTATCTATGAAGCAAAGGCTCCTCCCAGAGATCTAACTCCCCAGTGCTCAGAAGCACTTGTGTGGAAGTAAACAGGATCAAAAGTAGCAGTTAGAGTTCAGCTGTGTGTGAGGGAGGACAGCTAAACGTGACTCCCATCTCTTTCCCAGGAGCCTCTTTCTCTCACGAGCTCCTTCAACTCCCACATAACCTCCTTTACCAGCAAAACTAAACACAGTGTGCCCAGCTCCCTGACCTCTCTCAGCCCCTTCTACTGCCTTCTCTGAACCCAGATGTTTATCTGCTGTTCAGTGAGAGATGAATTTCCTGCAAAGAGAAATTCTAACACAAAATGATAGAAATGAAATAATACCAGCCACTTGCGAGCCCTATTCAGCTCTGCGGAAACACGTCTCTCTCTCTAAGATGAATCTTATGCTTTCGGCAGGTAACCTTTACCGTTAGAGTGTTCACATGTCACTTTAGAAGAAGGCTTGACTTTGGCAAAATCATAAATCTCTCAGAAATTCTGATATCTGTGGACTTCTCAAAAAAAAAAAACAGATCCATGAAATCTTGCATACAATTTTAAAGGCCTCACAAGCCCTCTGAATTACTGCCTAAGAGCCTATTTGGAAGGCTAAGGCCACAGCTCAGTAACAGAGCACTTTGCCTGCACACACAAGCCCTAGATTCCCTCTCCAGCACAGGAAAACAAAGCAACTCATTCAGAATAATGCCTTGCACATAGTGGACATCCTGTCCTTAGCTGAATTGCTGAATGATTTTCCTAAGAGAAGAAAGGAGCCAACACTTGTGAAAAATCAACATAGTACCGAGCTGGAACCAGTTCACCTCACAACCGCACTACTAGGTCAGCATATGCTAGTAAAGCCATTTACGGTTTGAGCAAAATGGGGGCTGGGGGATGAGGACATTGCTAAAGGTCATAGAACCCAGAGGCAGGATTTCAATCCACAAGTACGTTTGAGGTGGCCTCTTGGTGAAAGTCAACGCCTCAACAACACTCCTATGTGTCTGTCAGTCACAAATTCATAGCATTCAAAGAGGAGCCACGAAGTGGCAGCCAGAACTTAAATACCAGGGCTGAACAGAGATAGCAACTTGAAGTCATAGTGTTTGCTGATGTTCGAATCGGATTGTTGTGACTCCGGAAAAACAAAAATCCTACACGACAGCAACTCTCAACTATAATCACGTTTGCATAGTCAAAAAACTACATTGAGTGTATTTAATTTCACAAGAAAATGAGAAGAAAGCAAGGCCTATCAAGTAGCAAAGTCGATCACTTCCTCCTAATTTCTCGATTTCAGGGCTTTGCCGGATCCTGTCAGGGAGACTTCTCCCACCCACGGTTTTGTTCTATATTGGCCTATGCCTTGGAGAGGGAGGGAAGAAGTCAGAGAAAGTGGCTGTCTTCTGCAGACACCGAAGTGGGGCAAAAGCCCGGCAGTGGAGAGACCAAGGCCCTCAGGCCCACTTCCACCTCTGCGTCACTGCCTCCAAATCTCCCCTTGAGGACCTAAACTCTTCAGAAGACCAGCGCAGCTCTTTCCCTTCCCCCACCGCGCCCAGCGAGACCCCACGCGATGCAGCTCACCGCGCTCAGGCAAGGTTCCCTCTGCCACGCCTGTCAAAGCTCGGCAAACATCCGGCTCCGAGGAGGAACGGGAACCGCCCCCTCGGGGGCCCCCGCGCCCCAGCTACTTCCGCCACATCTTCCTACTTCCGGTCTTTTTCCTGGTCCAAACATGGCTTTCTTGGAGTCCCGCCCACATCCGAGAGTCACCTGCCAAAATGCCCGTCTAAGAGGTTAGACAGTAAAACTTTCCGACTCCTCGCTCCCTAAGGAGGGCGGGTTGACATATTGGTTCCGCTTTTCCAGATACTGAAAATTAGCGTTCTCGGACAGAGTTTTGTCTAACTAGTACTTCCAAACTCCCAGTCCTGTGCTTCAGTGATGCTTAACCATCGAGATTCTTTCCTTTTTTTTTTTTTTGTTCTGAATTTTCTTGAGCGTAAATTTGGAAGTCAAGGACTGTTTCCGAGAGGAGCCTGGACAAAACCGCTCACTTCCGGCGAAGAGGTGTTGGCGGGAGCTCTTTGATCCAGGATGAAGAAGGCGGAGGAGATGCTCTTGGGAAAGACATTGCCGCTCCGTGAGTGACCTGCGATGTCTGCAACCTTCAGTCCTGGACTAGATGGCCCCAGCATTTTCTAGTCAACGCCCCCCCCCATCCCTTTTTCTCTCGAGCCTGGGATCCTGCTCCGGTGCCTTCCAAGGCTATCGGGCTTAACAACCTATCAGGGGTTGGGGTAGAGCCTTGCTTATTCCTCGGACTCCTGAGGCATAGTTGACCTTGCACTTTCCTCCTGCGTCTTTTCCCAGCTCCTTTCACTGTCTTCCCGTCTCCCTGCAGCCCCCGAGCCGCGCCTGGGCCAGGACTCAGGATGGAGCCCATCTGGAGAAGGCTTTGGTCAGGGCCTCAAAGACTTGCCACCCGGCACGAGACGTGCCATACTTGCTCTCAGGAGCCTCCCCCAGGGCTTGGCCGTGGGCCCCTCCCGCGTCAGGAAACAGCACTTAGGGGTCTGGTGTGTCGGAGAGCCCCTGCAGCACGGACTGCATTGGGGACCTCTGGAAGTGGACTCCGTCTTGGAAGAGAAGGGCGAGGGAGTGAAGCCACCTCACGAGGAGGTATTGAAGTATAGGACGTGTCCGGTCTGAAAGTTTGGGGGAGGGTCAGGCACATCCGGACAGCTCTTCCAGTTCGTTAGAAGCAGGGTATTTAAAGCCTGGGAAGTCGTTTTTTGTCCCTTCACTGTCTTTACCTAAGCTGCAGTAACTAAAGAATGCAAATGCAAAAAGTTGTGAGCCGAATTCCTAGGGTGTCCACAGTGACAAAGTTCAGAAGCTAAAGTTACCAGGATCAGACTTGAGCTTCGACAACTACTTAGTAAAATTACATGCCTCATGTTAGTCGCCTGTAAAAGAAAGCAGTGGCTGTTACAAACATGATTTGGAAGACTGGAGGAAATGATGCAAGTAAAGGGTGAATAGTAAGGATTTTTTTTTGTTTTTTTTTTTTTAAAGATTTACTTTATTTATTTTATTATTATGTACAGTGTTCTGCCTGCATGTGTACCTACACACCAGGAGAGGGCACCAGATCTCATTACAGATGACTGTGAGCCACCATGTGGTTGCTGGGAATTAAACTCAGGACCTCTGGAAGAACAGTCAGTGCTCTTAACCACTGAGCCATCTCGATTGTTGCTTTTTACTATGCGTGGTGGCGCATGTTGTTAATCCCATCACTCCTTGCTCCCCGCCCCCAAAAGGAATATGAAAGAGCTTCCATTATCTTATTCCAGGAATTGTCACTAGGCTGGTCGGGAGCCATATGTACCTGGAAGCAGAGTTCAGCTTGGGTCAGGTAAGTTATACAAATGTGCATACACACTAACTAAACTTGGGATAGACCCTGAAGCCAATTCTAGTTGTCTACCCAGGGGTCTTTTCCAGTGTGTCCTTCCAAAGATTTGGTGAAGAGGACCTGTTAAGCCAGCTCTTGCTCTGTTTTGCAGTTTAGTGCAACAAGCTAGGCTGCAGAGTGATGGGAATGTGTCTTTGGTCTGGATCAATGAGAAGTATCACCTGCAAGTGTACCAGATTGTGTTGCCAGGCTCTGAGTTGCTGCTGTGCCCACAGTCTCCCTCCAAGAACCTAAGTGTCATGCACCCCAGGCTAGAGGAAGAAGCAACTGTAGTGGCAGTGGCAGAAGAGGAATCTGCTAGACAAGAAGAAGTAGCCT
Source organism: Dicrostonyx torquatus (assembly GCA_028555095.1). NCBI lineage: Eukaryota > Metazoa > Chordata > Mammalia > Rodentia > Cricetidae > Dicrostonyx > Dicrostonyx torquatus. The sequence goes on from JAQHUG010000045.1 coordinate 9,123,460, forward strand.
TCCCCCAACAAGATGCAGCAAAGTCTTGCACAGGTGTGTGCTCAGTACATCCTTGTTCAAGGTCATGTTGGCCTTTGGGTGCATGAGACCCTGTCTCAAAACAGACTGCCAAGGGCTGGGAACGGCTGGGTTAGGAAAGTCCTTATGCACAAACATGAGAGCCAAACTTGGGGTCCCAGCATCCGTGTAAAAGCTGATTGTGGGGCCTGGAGCACTGGCCACTCTGGCTGCTCTGCCACAGGTCCTGGATTCAATGCCCAGCACCCACCTGGCAGTTCACAACTTTCTGTAACTCCAGTTCCAGGGGATGTGGCGTACTCACATGGACATACATTCCGGCAGAACCCCAATATACATTTTTTAAAAGCACACATGTCTGTAAATCTAAATATTAGGTGAGAAGGGACCAAAGGCAGAAACAGGTGTTCTCTGGAGCTCCGTGGCCAACCGGTGAGCACCAGGTTAGGAGGCCACCTCACATAGGTCTGCAGGTCCCCCCCCCACACACACACACAAAACCATGTAATAAATACCCACTCCCAGACTGTCACAAAACTGTTTGTGATAGGAAAAACTGTGTGGCTCAGCGTAGTAAAAGACAACAGTAAAATCATGGTGGCCTTTCAACATCTGGTTTGAGCTTGAAGTATGACTCTGTGGTAGAGTGCTTGTGCCATGTGAGAGGCACTGTGCTCAATCTCTAGGTCTCCCAAGAGAGAGAAAGAAAAGGGGAAAGGAAAGAAAAACCTGGTAAAAGGGTCTGGCCAAGGGCTAAGGATATAGGTGCATGATAGCGCCCTTGCCTCTCATGATCAAGGGATCAAGTTCAAGCCCCCACTAAGAAGAAACAAAGCTGTGATTTTAGATAGGCCTAGGCTGCAACTCAGTGGTCGAGTCCTGCATACATGGAGTCCTAGGGGGACGGAATTAATGGCTCTTGGTAGCATATTACAAAGTAGAATGTAGGGTTGTGTAAGGGACATAATAGTTTTGGTTTTGTCTTTTACATGTATTTGCGTGTGTGTGAGCATGCAGAGTTGCTACAATGCCTGCCTATCCAGGTCAGAGGACAACTTTAAGGCTTTGGGTTCTCTCTTTCCACCAGTGAAGGACTTGAGGATCAAACTCAAGTCACAGCCCTAGGCAATAAGCAACACCCACTGAGGTAGCTCACTGGCCCAGGAGTTTTTGGACAATTGACATAGTTTGGGGCTGTAAACTGTCATTTTATGCTTTCAGTTGGAACATGGTAAGTCTTCCTTGCAATGTACAGATTTTTGTGTCTTCTTTAGAGTTTCTTGGCGCTGGGCAGTGTGTGCACACCTTTAATCCCAGCACTCTGGAGTCAGACAGGCAGATCTAAGTTCGAGACCAACCTGGTCTACCAAGCGTGTCCCAGGACAGCCAGGGCTACACAGAGAAACCCTGTCTTGAGGGGGCGGGGAGAGGAGAAGGATACCAAATCAGCAAAAAAGTGGTGGCACATGCCTTTAATCCCAGCACTTGGGAGGCAAAGGTGGGTGAATCTCAGTGAGTTTGAGGTCAGCCTGGTCTACAAAACCAATTCCAGGACAGACAGCCAGGGTTGTTACACAGAGAAACCCTGTCTTGAAAAACCAAGATAAATTAAATAAATAAATAAAATAATTTGTGAATAGCTTACTCTACAAAGGATATTTTAAAGACTAATCATGGGATTGGGAAAATATTTGCTAACTCTTATCTAATAAAGAGCTAATACCTAGAATATATAAAAACTCAAAACTGAATGGTAGCACCTGGAAAGATTTTTCAGCAGTTAAGAGCACTGACTGCTCTTCCAAAGGACCCAGGTTCAATCCCTAGCAACCACATGGCAGCTCACAACGGTCTGTAACTCCAGTTCCAGGGGACCTGACACCCTCAAAAACAGCCCTCCACAAAGAAAGAAAGGAAGTTTCCTGGAATGATATGGTTATATTGATGAAGATAGGAAACTACAAAGCATCTCATTTATTTGTTTCTTGGCATTGTTATACATTTTAAAACTTGAAATTTCTAATGGCTATTTTGGTTTTTTGGGGGTGGTTGAGACAAGGTTTCTCTGTGTAGCCCTGGCTGTCCTGGAACTCACTTTGTAGACCAGGCTGACCTCGAACTCAAAAAGATCCACCTGCCTCTGCCTCCTTAGTGCTGGGATTAAAGGTGTGTGCCACCAATGCCTAGTCAGCGTTAGGACATTTTTATTTCAGGTACATGGGTATTTTGCCTAAGTCTGTGTACCATTGAGGAGTCCAGAAGAGAGTGCTGGATCCGATAGGAACTAGAGTTACAAGTGATGAGAATGGAATCCTAGTCCCCTGGAAAAGCAGTGTTCTTCACTGCTCAGTCAGCCCTTCGGCCTCACCTTGCCTCCTCCTGATTCCCAATCATTGTCTCCTTCATCTTCCCAAACAGTACTCCTCCTACTTTTGTGTTGTATCCCCAGAGCTGGGGCAGGGTTTTTCATTTTACATATGAACTCAGGCCGGGAGATGTGAGGGTCCAATCCCATGTTGTGTCTCCAGAGGAGAAGAAGAAGGCCCTTACTCTGGAGTGGCCTTTCTCTAGATTAACCAGATGGGCTTCCTAGAAATGTTTGAGAATGGACAGAAAGAGAAAGTGTAGCTCCTGGTTCAAGGAAGACACATGTGTAGGTTTTTCCACTGAAGAATAGGTGCTGGCTGAGCAAAAGAATGTGGAGTATATAATTCCCTGGTGATGAATACTATCAGCTACCAAGCTTGGCTAACCGTTGAACCCCATCTTTTTCCTCAGATCCTGGTCATGTGTCACTCCATAGTATTCAAGGAGAAAACATGGTAAATTCTGGACCTGTGGCCCAAATCCCAGATCAGCCTCTCAAGGATAGCCAACCTCTTGGCATGTTGCTTCAAGATGACAGCATGGATAAAGATGGCCTGCCACAGACACCACCTGAACCTCAGGGCATCTTAGCTGCCCAGAAGAGCCCAGAGAGCAAGGACACCAGTTTATTAACTCCCAGAGGGACCCAGGTGCAAACCTTCCCAGCAGAGAAGTTCCAGGTCCCCAGCAGTGAATGCCTGTCCACAGTGCAGATCTCAGAGCCCAGAACCCAGCTCCCTAGCTTCCCTGTACTGCAGTGTAGCCCTCCTGACCCGGTAGGAGACTCCTCAAAGCAGGGCCGACGATACAGGTGTGGGGAGTGTGGGAAGGCGTTCCAGCAGCTGTGCCACCTCAAGAAACATGCATTTGTGCACACGGACCACAAGCCCTTCCTGTGCACCGAGTGTGGCAAGAGTTACAGCTCTGAGGAAAGCTTCAAAGCCCACATGCTGGGCCATAGAGGGGTGAGGCCCTTCCCTTGCTCACAGTGTGAGGAGGCTTAGGTACCCGCAGGGACCTCAGAGAGCATCAGCTGATCCATTCAGGTGCCCAACCCTTTGTGTGTGAGCTGTGTGGCAAATCCTTTGCTCGCCGACCTTCCCTACGGCTACACCAGAAGACCCACCAGATGCCGGATACCCCTTCCCCGTGCCCATGCCCAGTGTGTGGGCGGCTTCTGGCCACCCAGGGTTCACTGCGGAACCACATGAGGCTCCACACAGGGGAAAAACCCTTCCTGTGCCCACACTGTGGCCGAGCATTCCGCCAGCGGGGCAACCTCCGAGTACACTTGAGGCTGCACACAGGGGAACGCCCTTATCGATGCCCACACTGTGCCAATACTTTCCCCCAGCTTCCCGAGCTGCGGCGCCATCTCATCTCCCACACTGGTGAGGCCTACCTGTGCCCTGTGTGTGGGAAGGCCCTCCGAGATCCACATACACTGCGTGCTCACGAGCGCCTCCATTCAGGAGAGAGGCCCTTTCAGTGCTCCCAATGCGACCGAGCTTACACACTGGCCACCAAGCTCCGCCGTCATCTCAAGTCTCACATGACAGATAAGCCCTACCAATGCCCTATCTGTGGCATGGGCTATGCCCTCCCTCAAAGCCTCAAGCGGCACCAGCTCAGTCACCAGCATGGGGTTTCCTCCAACCCTTCTCTGCCTCATGATGCTTCTGAGTCCACTGTGGTGCTCCTACAAAGTGAGCCAGAGCTGCTGGGCATGTGCAGCCAACAGGAAGTGCCCCAAAATGGGGGTATTGTGGAGGTCAGCATCTCTGAGAAACAGCAAAGGTACTCTGTAGTACCCGAGGATGCAGTCTCGTGCTGATCCACAAGGGTGTGGGCTTTAGTGGCTGGGCTGAGGTAGTGGAGGTAGAGGCAGGCACCTGACACCTTCACCCCCAACCCTACAAGAGCTCTCCATAAAGACTGTTCTAGCAGATTATGTCTCTGTCATTCTCTTTGTATCTCCTGATAGATGCAGGAACCAAGTTGACTGGCTCTTAGGGCTGGGAAAGCTCAGCTATCAAGCCACATGTCACATGTCCTCTGTAGTTCAGGTTTTCGTTAGTTTAGACTGCTTTTCACAGCATCTAAAAGAGGGATTCTCAACCTGTGGGTCAGAACCCCTTTCACAGAGGTCTTAGGTGTAATTAGACTATTGAAAATCACATACTTAAAATTCATAAATGTAGCAAATTTACAGTTATGATGAAGTAGCAATAAAAAGAATTTTATGGTTAGGGGACACCACAGCTCTAAAGGGTTTGTTGGACCCTAGAGTCCAAACACCAAGGAGGAACACCTCCCACACCACAGCTGATGTAAAAGCATGAGGATTTTTATTAATTCTGTCATGACAAAGTCCCTCAGCATTCGGGAAGCCGAGACACCCCGAATAACTTGTACAGGCTACTTTTAAAGGAAAAGTCATAGAAACAAGGAGTGTCTGGGGATTGTTCTTTGAGTATTATGATTGGCTTATTCAAAAGGGCTACTACCAATAATTGCCTGGAGAGAAGGTTGCCAGATCAGATGAGGTAAGAGGTCACTTTGACCCCGTTTCCCAGGGACTGAATCAAAACATAGAGGTGTGGGTAATTATTCAGGAACTGAGTCAACATCTTAAAGGTTATCTTGCCCCAATTTCTGGAGAACATATGTGCATGTGTAGTTGTTAGGTCCTTGGTTCCCAAGGGGGAAGCATTACTGCTGAGTCTGAGGGCTCAGAATTGTCTTACCAAGTTTTACAAGTTGAAATGTGGGCACTGGTGAGATGGCTCAGAGGTTAGCTCTTCCAGAGGTCCTGAGTTCAGTTCCCAGCAGCCACATGGTGGCTCATAGCCATCTGTAATGAGATGTGGTGCCCTATTCTGGAGGCAGAACATTATAAAGTGTGGGTAGGGGGTCAAAACCTTAGGAAGGTCGAGAACCACTGGTCTAAGGGCTGTGAAAGCTGAAGGACGATAAACAATGTGGGTCATGGGCTGGGTGGATTTGTGCACTTCCATAGGTCTGCCCACAGGGAAAGCATGAGGCATGACATGGTTTGCAGCCTTGACAATGTGAGATGTTGGGAAGGAACAAATGGTTGGGCCTGGTGCACACTTCGGATTCCACCACTCAACGGTAGAAGGATCGCTGCAAGTTTGAGGCCATCGTGGACTACATAAAGGGCCTCCCTATGAATTGTTAGTATGATGGTGGAATATGGGCTAGGTGCCACCAAGGGCCAACTTTTCTTGGTTGGTGGGCCAGGCTTTTCTTGGTTTTTTTGAGACAGAGTTTCTCTGTAGCTTTGGAGCCTGTTCTGGAACTCGCTCTTGTAGACCAGGCTGGTCTCCACCACCCAACTTTTTTTCTTTTTTCTTTTTTTTTTTTTAAACAAAGACA
>JAQHUG010000045.1:9134280-9171505 GCA_028555095.1 Dicrostonyx torquatus
TGTGGGACATTTACACAATGGAGAACTACACAGCAGAAAAAAAAGAATGACAGCTTGAATTTTGCAGGAAAATGGAGCTAGAAAACATTATTTTGAATGAGGTAACCCAGACCCAGAAAGACAATTATCACATGTACTCACTCATAGGTGGTTTTTAAACATAAAGCAAAGAAAGCCAGCCTACAAACCACAGTTCCAGAGAACTTAGACAACAATATGGACACTAAGAGAGACTTTCACAGATATAATTTACATGAGAAGTACAAAGTATAAAAAAGACATGCTCTTCTGAGTAAATTGGGAGCATGAGGGAGGACCTTGCGGGAGGGTTGAGGTGGGGAGGGGAGAGGCAGGGAGGGAAGCAGAGAAAAATATAGAGTTCAATAAATATCAATAAAAAATAAAGGAATGAATAAAAATAATTTGGTGTATACTGTATCTACTGAGATGGAATGTTCTTGCTGTAGGACAGATTTTATGAAAACATTGCTGGACACCTTTTTATAAATTCAAGCTAAGGAACCCCAAATCAGAAAGTGGGGGTTGAAGCTAAATATTGTGGCTTGCACCTATAACCCCAGCATTTGGGAAGCTGAGGCAGAAGAATCCAGAGTTTAAGCCTCAATTAACTACATAACGAAATGTTCAAAATAGAGGAGGGGGAATTCTACAACAGTATAAATATGAACCCTGTTTAGAGACCTTAGATGCCACAGAACCTCCTGCTCAGAAAAGAGCCTCAGGAAATAGACTGGAGTATGATTTTTTTCTTTACTGTTGTTTTGGGGTGAGGGTTGTACATGCTGCTGTATGCTTGTGGAGGTCAGAGGACAACTTCCTGGAGTCAGTTCTACTTCCACCTTTATAAGGGTTCTGGGAATTGGACACGGGTCTCCAGGCCTGCGCAGTGAGAGCTTTTATCTGCTGTACACGGATCTCCAGCCCTTTAAAAAAATCGTTTAGCTTTTTAAAAAAATACTTTATTCATTTTTATTCATTTATTATGTATATAGTGTTCTGTCTGCATGTGTGACTGTAGGCCAGAAGAGGGCACCAGATAGATGGTTGTGACCACCGTGAGGTTGCTGGGAACAGTAGCTTGGGAATGGGATCTGAGGGGTAGAACAAACTGACTGACTTAGGCACATTTCTCCTGCATATATCTTTATTTCTTGGGAGAAGATGAGAGAAGGGAAAAGAGGAAGAAGCCTAGGGGCATAAGGTACAAGGTATAAGGGCAAACATCAGACTTAAGGGTAAGGCATCAGGGTAGTAGGAAGGGGGCATAAGGCACCAGGGTAAAAAAGGATAAGGTTTTTTGTTTTTTTTTTTTAAAAAAAAGGTAATGGCTCATCTCCATGAAGCCTTCAGTTTGTATAGACATACAAACAAGTTAACAATCCCAAAGGCAGTAACAATGGTATGAAGCATGCATTTTCACAGAGTCACAAGAAACCGGTGGAACCTGGTGTCTCAGAGGGAGCGTGACTGTCAAGTTTCCCTGCAGCTGGGAACACAGCCTGGGTAGCTATACTGACCTGTGGGATTGATTTGCATTAGCATCTAGCTGGTTGAGTTAAAAGTAATCTCTTCTGGGGACCCTGCGTTTGACTCCAGCAGGTGCCCAGGTGAGAATTTTTCTCTCTAAAGCTAGTTTTAGTAACTCAGGCATTTTTCCTGTATAAACAGCTAATTTCCTTGGTTATGATCTTATGTTAGTTGAAACCAAGGTGAAGGGTAATACAGATTATTAGTAGCCTGTTAAGTCAGAACAGAAGACCATATTACACCTTCCTGAGTCTGTGGATAGAGCAGACATACCGCCTTCCTGTTTGGGGGCTCCTTTCTGTTCAGTGAGTGCTGTCCATAAAGAAAGTTTGTAGGGGAAAGTTTGTTTTCATGAAGATATTGGCTATGGGAACAAGAATTTGACTGAATCACACTACGGCTTCATGGTGTGGTGGGAGGAATCAGTTGCCCTACAGGAAAAGTCAGGTTTATACACTGCTGGGAGACTATAAAGGGAGAAATGCCACGATTTCACAAGATTTTTACCGAATTGACAGTGACTTAGCCAAAGAACAGATGTCCCCTGCAGCTCTGCCAAATGGTTCTCCAAGTGGAGTGTACATATGCACTTAGAAGAAAGATGTCCGATAGATCTGTCATGTGTAGATTTACTGTAGAATACTTGTGGGCTCGCCCCATGAAAGAGCAGTGCTCTTAACTGCTGAGCCATCTCTGCAGCCCCTTGTTTAGATTTTTTAATTTTATGTGTGTGAATATGTAATGTGTGCTTTGTGTGTATCTAGTGCTCATAGAGGTCAGAAGGTCAGGAGAGTGTCAGAGCCCCTGGAACCAGTGAGTTGAGTGCTGGGGATTGAACCAAGGCCCTCTGCAAGAAGAAAAAAAGCACTCCTTTTGAGACAGTGTTTCTCTGTAGCTTTGGAGCCTGTCCTGGAACTAGCTCTTGTAGACCAGCTGGTCTTGAACTCACAGAAATCCTCCTGCCTCTGCCTCCTGAGTGCTGAGATTAAAGGCATGCGGCACCACCGCCCGGCTCAGGGAATATAAATTAACACGACAATGACATGCACCCATTCATTAAAAATGCTTCCTAGAAAATGAAAAAGTTGCTATGGATAAAAACAGAAGCCTGAAACCTCCTTGGTTAGTGTGTAAACTAGTACAAGCATTTGGAACAGATGTACGTTGTGGGAAACCTTGGTTAGTGTGTAAACTAGTGTTTGTTAGTGTAAACCATTTGGAACAGGTGTTTGTTGCAGTTACTTAAATAAACATTATGCCTACTTTCTTCCCAGAAAGTCTCATCTCCTGGGCATTTACCCAACAGGAGTTACACAAAAAAATGTTTTCTCTGTGCAATGCTGGTGCTCGCCTTTAATCCTACCACTCTGGAGGTAGAGGCAGGAGGATCTCTGTGAGTTTGAGGGACAGCCTGGTCTACCAAGTGAGTTCTAGGACAGCCAGGGCAATTACACAGAGAAACCCTGTCTAAACAAAACTAAACCATGTTTTTGAGAATATTCATAGGGGGCCAGTGAGATGAAAGAGGTTGAAAGCACTTGCCATGCAGGTTCGCAGACCTGAGTTTGAGCCCTGGAACCCACAGCGGAAGAGAGTTGAGTTTCAGAAGTTATCCTCTGACTTTCACGTGTACACTATGGCATGTGCCGTATGTTTTCACACACTTCACACACACACACATGCACAATCAAATCAATACAATTATAAAAAACAAAACAAAACAAACTACCCATAGTGTCCCCAAACTATAAGTCCATTCAAATGCTCATTAATATGTAAATTATAAAAATAAAGCTAGGTGTGCTTATCTTGACTTCAAGGTAGGCTCCCGCTATACAGCAAGACTTTGTCTCAAAACAAAACAAACAAACAAAACCCACCACAGTACCTACAGAAGGGCAGAGAAATCAAATGTACAGTAGCCTTGCACACCATGGCTGGATCCACGACAGTTGTGTGAACTGGAGGCGACAGACACAGAGGAGATACTGTAACATTACACTCCTGTGGGGTTCAAACATAGACAAAGCTGGTCTGTGTCAGGATGCTGTTCACTAAAGGAGGAGGAAAATGAAAAAGTTGCTATGGATAAAAACAGAAGCCTGAAACCTCCTTGGTTAGTGTGTAAACTAGTACAAGCATTCGGAATAGACTCGTTGCAGTTACTTAAAACAACATGCCTACTTTATGCCCAGAAAGTCTCAACCCCTGGGCATAAGCAGAAGTGAGTTACTTCTCTTTGGCTGACAGGAAGGAGCCTTTGGTATCTGTTCCCATAGGGGTGTACAGGAAATGTGGAATTAAAAGATTATGTTGTAAACTTTTTGTTTTGTTTTATTTTTTGAGACAGGATTTCTCTGTGAAACAGTCCTGGCTGTCCTGGAACTAGCTTTGTAGACCAGGGTGCCCTTGAAGTCACTGAGATCCTCCTGCCTCTGCCTCTACCACCCAGCTAACTTGTCAACATTTTGCAAGCCATGTTTTTAAAAAGCATATATGCTATAGAACTATAATGCATTCGTTGGCGGGGAAAGGGCCATCAGTGAGTGTGACTCATAGGTGAAGGCACCTGTCAAAGCTGACCTCCTGAGTTCAGTCCCTGAGACTCACAGAGCAGAGCAAGCTGACCTCCACATGCATACAGTGGAGTGTGCGCACACACAAATAAACACATGTCATTTAACTTTTTTTTTTTTTTCGAGACAGGGTTTCTCTGTGGCTTTTGGAGCCTGCACTGGAACTAGCTCTTGTAGACCAGGCTGGTCTCGAACTCACAAAGATCCACCTGCCTCTGCCTCCCAAGTGCTGGGATTAAAGGCGTGCGCCACCACCGCCTGGCTTAACTTTTGTAAAAAGAGGCATATGTTTCTTTTCTTTTCTTTTCTTTTCTTTTGAGACAGGGTCTCTCTTGTTGTCCTGATCGTCCTAGAGCTTTTGACACAGACCAGGCTGGCCTTGAACTCAGAGGTCCACCTGCCCCCACCTCCCCAGGGCAGGGATTAAAGGCATGTGCCACACCCAGCTGCATAGGTTTTTTAAAGTTATTGTTTAACTGTGTGCAGTGGTGGCACGTGCCTTTAATCCCAGCACTCAGAGGCAGAGGTAGGCAGTCTCTGCCTTTAAGGCCAGCCTGGTCTACAGAACAAGTTCCAAGATGGCTAGGGCTACTACACAGGGGTTAAGAGCACTTACTGCTCTTTCAGAAGACCCAAGTTTGACTCCCAGTACCCACATTGGTGGCTCATACCTGTACCTCCAGTTCTAGTGGGTTTGGCCTCGGGTACCAGCACTCACGGGCATATACCCACACACATACTCGTAGTTAAAAATAGTACATTTTGAAAAGGAAAACTATAATGTTTATGATATCTGTGTGTGTGTGTGTGTGTGTGTGTGTGTATGTGTGTGTGTGTGTGATGTACAGGTATGAGAAGACCTAGGAAGCAAGACACGCAGGGAAAGGGACTCTGGGAGCCTGAGGCCCCACATCTCTGCTAATGGTGTTTCTTTCCAGACTGTACATGACCCCAAACTGCTAGCCCTGATGAAGCCAAGGCAAAGCAAGGGTCCCGTAATTCCCGGGTGTACGTGCTCATGCTCTTTGTCCCTCTGTTCTATTTAAGCCCAGGACTAATATTTACCTTGTAAACAGGAAATGGGGGAGGGAGAGGAGCAGGCCCAGAGCTGTTGTGTAGAAACCCAGAGCAGACAGGTTGGGAGGGGAGGGGCTGTGTTGGGGAGACCCAGAGTCTGTTCTGAGGCCCTAGACTTGACTCCTCCCCAGAGCGATAGTACCCTTAGAGGAGAAGAAGAGTCACCCCGTGTCTCACGGTTACCCTAGTGCACCTGGACTCACACATCTACACATATCTGCTCATCAGTAGGCTCCCCCTGACAGCCCTCCCATAGTTTTCAGAGCGAAGGGTGATGCCCAGTGTGCAGATGAGGAACCGTGTTGAACGGGAACAGAGTGTTGGCACCGGCCCCACTGGCCGGGATTAGAAGCAGTCTGTGGAAGGACTCATCCATCCACATTCACCAATTTAATAAATGGTGGGAGCGATTGGATGATAGGATTTTCTCCCTAAGAACATCCATCCTGGTTCCGGGAGAACCTGTCCTCTTGGGCGGCGGGGGCGGACCCTAGGACTATCTCTACCCATTTGTCCCCAAGGCCCTGACCCCCTGACCTCTCCTTTGCCACTGATTTCTTCACATTGGTTCAACATTAACCCACAGAGTCAGGACAATCCCTCAGATCTCAGAAGCTGACACACTATGTTGCGCGACCGAGGCCTGCAGCTACCTGGCTGCCTGGCTTTGGCTGCCCTGGTTAGCCTGGTACACAGTCAGCATGGTAAGGGACCCTCTGAGGCCTGGGCATGATGGAGGATGTGGGATAGGCCTGTGTGTTGGGATTTCCTGGCTAAGACCAGAGAACACAGGGACAGTCCTCAGGTGGACCTCAGACCAGAATGTCCAGCTTTGAGGAGTCGGGTGAATGGGGCAGGAAGGGGTCCCTCTTCTCTCTTCCAGGATGGCGAGTGGGATGGGGCAACCAATGAAAGGCGGGCAACTCACAGATTATGTTCAGTGGCCTTCTGGGTACTTCTGCATTCTCTATGTCCCTTCTTGGAAGCCAGCTAGGGTAGGCCAGGCTTACTTTCTACCCCTTAATGGCTAAGATAGCCAGACTTTTCAGCGGCGATTTCCCATGCCCTCTCCCCCCTGCTGCAGTGTTCCTGGCCCCTCAGCAAGCACTGTCGCTGCTCCAGCGTGTCCGGAGAGCCAACAGTGGCTACCTGGAGGAGCTAAGAAAGGGCAACTTGGAGCGGGAGTGTGTGGAGGAGCAGTGCAGCTATGAGGAGGCCTTCGAAGCCCTGGAATCTCCCAGTGCCACGGTGAGCCCCACACTGGCTGCTGGGAGGAAGGGCAGGTGGATGAGGCAAAGGCCTGGACTCCCTCAGCAGTGGATTGCTGGGACCACAGGAGACATCTGCCCCCACCACAACCCCGGGCCCGTTCAAACTTTCACTTCCATTCTGACCCCCATCTCTGGGCTGCAAGATGAGTACTCAAAATCTGTCTTGACAACTGTAGGCCTGGGGCTCATGACATCAGGGGAGCGCTTCAGCTTTAGTAGTGGGATCTACTGGGACTGTCTGGGCTTCCTTAAGCCTTTCTGCCATGTCTGGGTTCCCTTGTGGTATGTGCCCACTTCTCTGATCGTCTCCAGCTTGGAGGAGACCCCATTCATTCATGTATGCTGGGAGACTCTCTCTTCATATTCTCTACTCTTGGAAGTCAAAAAGGGGGACTAAAGCTGTTTGCAGCGGTGAGGGAAGGACATAGTTAATGCCTGCAAACAGGATCTTTGCAGAGATCCCTCCTGCTGGAGTCTCACCTCAGCCCTTGTTTTGCAGGATGAATTCTGGGCCAAGTACAGTGGTGAGTGACCAATAGGGTTTGCCCCTGGAAGGGAGGCTTGGGCCTCTAGCTGGAGACCTCTCCTGCAGGATTTTCTGCTGCATGACAAATGTTTCTGCTTTTTTCCCAGTTTGTGATTCAGTGAGGAAAACTCGAGAGACTTTCATGGACTGTCTGGAAGGTGAGGGGCAGACTTATGTTTGGGTGGACGGTGGGGGAGCCTGAGAGAAAAGGAAAATTCGTGACTGCTTAGGAGCCAGGGCTGAAGTGGCTCCTTCAGTGCCCACCCACTGTTGCCTGTTTGTTCTGTGGTCAAGGATGTGTCTGGCAGTCAGCCAGACTGCTGGAGTAAAGAATTCGTTAGTCTTGGAGGCCTTGCTCTTAAGGCCTGACCACCCTGTGTCAGAGCTTGTTATTCATTCTTCAAAACTTTTCTTTCCTCTTTCTTTCTCTTTTCTTTCTTTTTTTTTTTTGTGGTTTTTTAAGACATGGTTTCTCTGTAGCTTTGGAGCCTGTCCTAGCACTAGCTCTTGTAGACCAGGCTGGTCTTGAACTCACAGAGATCCATCTGCCTCTGCCTCCCAAGTGCGTTAAAGGCAAGTGCCACCACCGCTGGGCTTTGTTTTATTTTTGAGACAGGGACTCCCTTAGCCCAGTGTGGCTTTGAACTTACTAGATGCTGAGGATGACCCTGAACTCCTGATCCCCCTCCTTTCATCTCTCCAGCCCTGGGTTACAGGCGTGTGCCATCATGGCGGGCTTCCATTCTCCAGCACTTCTAATAATTCCCCATTGGCCACAGGCTCTTAATCAGGAAAGCTTTGCATGTCTGGCCTTGATTTCTCTTCTAGACTCCCAAACCCTCTTTTAGATAGAAAGCTGGCCAGGGACCCTCCTTCTGCTCTGTTAGCGTCAGAGTCAGTAAACATGTCACGATGTCCCTGGAGCAACCAACACTGCCCACTGGGAACCCTGTCCTTCAGGGACTTCTCAGAGCCTTCAGAGAGTGGCCTCCCTCCACAACGTTCTGAAACCATGTTCAGTCTAACAATGGCCTCCACTATCACCAGGGAACTCCTTAACCATCAGTTTCCTTCCTTCTTTTCTTCTTTCCTTCCTTGAGTCAGGGTCTCATGTGGCCTAGGCTGGCTTTGAACTCCTGATCTGCCACCCTCTGTAGCCTTGGTTGTCTTGGAACTTGCTACATAGACCATGCTGGCCTGAAACTCACAGAGATCCACCTGCCTCTGCCTCCAGAGTGCTGGGATTAAAGGCATGTGCCACCACATCTGGACTTATCTTTTTATTTTAATATGTATGGGTGTTTGCCTGCATGTACATCTGTATACCATTTATGTGTCCTGGTACCTGAGGAGGTCAGAAGAGGGCATTAGGTCCCCTGGAACTGGACTTAGTAACCTTGTATACTGCCATGTGGGTGCTGGGAACTGAACCCAGGTTCTCTGGAAGAGCAGCCAGTGCTCTTAACCACCAAGCCACCTCTCCAGACCTCATATTTTCATTGCTTATTCAAATAAAATATTGTACTAAGCCTTCGGTGTGTGTCAGGCACTGTGCTGGGATTGGGCACTGGGGATTTCTTCTTGTAGATAGCATCTAAGTGTAGATGAGCTGGCCTGGAACTCGCAATCTTGTTTAGCTGGCTGAGTACTAGGGTTATAGGGAGGTGCCACCATATGGGTGCTAGGGACTCTGAGAGCATACATTAGTTCTGGGTTTTACTTACAATCTCAAAACAGAAATAACAAATATTGAGGAACTCTTGGTAAAGCCGGAGAGAGCAGAGGGACAGTCAGCTTGCCAACAGAGTCAGAAGTGGCACACCAGAAGAGCCGTGTGCCTGGCTTTGTGGGGATGAATTGGTGAACAAATCTAAAGAGAATTCTAAGTGTGGAAACGGTGTGCAAGGCCTACGATAACAGGGGCAGGGAGGCTGGGCCCCAGATTAGAACTGTGCCTGTCATGATTGTCCCATGGCTGTTGTGGACAAAGGAGCAAAAGGCAGGTGGGTTACCAGTGGTGGAACAGAGAGAGCCTGGAACAGGGAGGTAGACAATATATTCATAGACGGTCTGGAGAAAGTCCTCAGTACACTGCAGCAGACTCAGGTGTTTGTTTCTGTAGGTCGCTGTGCTATGGATCTGGGGACAAACTACATTGGGACTGTGAGTGTCACCCACTCCGGTATTGAGTGCCAGTTATGGCGGAGCCGCTACCCACACAAGCCTGAGTGAGTTCTGGGCAGGCCTGTCTCCTCACAGGCCAGGAGGGGAAGCAGGACACAGAAGGTCCCTGAGCGTCCTTCTCTTCCAGCATCAACTTCACCACGCATCCTGGGGCCAACCTGCAGGAGAATTTCTGCCGCAATCCGGATAGCAGCACCCAGGGACCCTGGTGCTACACCACAGACCCCACCGTGCGGAGAGAAGAATGTAGTGTTCCTGTCTGCGGTGAGCTGGGCCAGAAGCAGGCCAGGCCAAGCCCTAGAGTTCTTCAAAAGGCCTGGCAATCTTGAATGAGCTTCACAATGCTGACCACCTTCAGAGCAAGGGGGAGGAGTCAAACTGAATGGGCCTCTTGGCCAGGGCATTTGGGAGACCTGGGCAGGCTGCCTGTCACCTCTTTTTCTCCCTCCCAGTCTTGGTTCCCTTATGCTCTAGGCTATGGCTCATTTCAAACAACCTTTTGTGTCCTGCCAAGGTACTCTCCCCCAGGAAGCCTTCCCAATCACTTCAGTCACATGTCCTTTGCGTGAACATCGCAGAGTGAGCACATAAGGCTCTGCCCTGGGTGACTGCTGTGACCCCTTCCCATGGGTACCTAGTCTAGCCATAATAGTGCAGACACCCTTGCTGAGGGGCATACCACAGCGAGCATTTATTTCTTATACCATTGAGGCATGGCTAGGTGCTCTGAGGTTCACTCACCTGGGTGTGTGACTAGGTGGGGGAGGTGGTATCCTGTCCATACCCTGGGCTGCTTGGGTGACTGTGCTAATGAATGATGGGCTCAGCTGAACCTGACTCCTTGCTCCACTGTACTCACACTGGGGTTGGTAGCTCCTTGAGGAAGTTCCTCCCACCCATGGTGATCGTAGAAGTGCAGAATGAACAGAAGTGCAGTTTGAAGGCCTCTTCCAGAGTGGCAGCCAGTCATGCCTGCCTTCCATTGGTAGGACTGACTTGTGGGCCATCCACCAAATGTTCCATATGAATATAAGCAGCATGGTGAATTCATAACATGGGCTGCGGATGTCGTTTAGTTGTACAGAATTTGGCTAGGATGCACAAGGCACTAGGTTCAAAAGCCTTACCGAAAAAAAAAATGACTGGCTTGGCAGTGCAGACCTATGACCCCAACCACTGGAGAGGCAGGGGGACAGAGGATCAAAAGTTCAAGCCTTGGACTGGACGGACACATGGCTCAGCAGTTAAGAGATTTGCTTCTCTTGCAGAAGACCACAAATCAGTTCCCAGCATCCATGTTGGGGGGCTCACAACTACTTGTAACTCCAGCTCCAAGGGATCCAACACTCTTTTGGCCTACACACACACACACACACACACACACACACACACACCAAGACATGAATAAAAATGGAAAAGATAAAGTTTTGTTTCAAAAGTTCAAGGCCAGTCTAGCAGCTTTATGAGACCCTGTCTCAAAATAAAGAAAAAAACAGGATTAGGGGCTATAACTCAATGGTAGAGTACATCCCTAGCTGCAGGTCAGTACCCTGTTCTTTGTCAGTTATGTTCCATCCAAGACAGGTCTTAAAGCAAATCACCAATGATTTTAAATGATCTTAACCAAAACAGTCGCCTAGACTATCCTCTACCCCCACTTGTGGGAAATATATTGTAGGCCTGCTGAAACTGACCTGTCCACACAGTCATCCTTAGTAGACCCTACAACACAAAACCTTAACCTGGAGTGATGGCACACACCTATAATCCCAGCACTTGGGAAGGCAGAGGCAGGCAGAGCTCTGAGCTCAAGACCAGCCTGGTCTACAGAAAGTATTCTGGGAGTGTCAGGATTAAAAGCTTGGGCCACCACGCCCGGCTTGTCCTGTGTATTTTAACAATTTCCTCTCAAATGTTGGGGAAGTTAGGCATATGTGGCCTATTGAAGGGGGATTGCTGAGACTGGGGCTGTTTAAGCTGTCTCAAGTCACACGGGTGGATAGGGGTTCAAATCTTCCTCGGGTCTGCGAGTGGTCCCCCCCAATTTTGGCTTCTGTGTCCTTCTGCACCAGGCCAGGAGGGTCGTACAACTGTGGCGATGACTCCTCGCTCTGGAGGTTCCAAGGAGAACCTGTCGCCTCCACTGGAGCAATGCATCACTGAGCGTGGCCGGCTGTACCAGGGGAATTTGGCTGTGACAACACTTGGGTCCCCCTGCCTGGCCTGGGCCAGCTCACCAGCCAAGGCCCTGAGCAAGTACCAGGACTTCGACCCGGAGGTGAAACTCGTGGAAAACTTCTGCCGCAACCCCGATGGGGATGAGGAGGGCGTGTGGTGCTACGTTGCCGGGCAGCCTGGCGACTTTGAATACTGCAGCCTCAACTACTGTGGTGAGAGCGCTCAGGGGCAGAGGACAACTGGGTTCATTAGAGCCTTGCAGAAACCTGGCGAGGGGTAGGTCCTATTCTCATTTCATAGATGAATAAATGGAGGCCCTGAGAGACCACTGCCTGATTGCCTGGAGTACCTAGGCTCATAATCTCGGAGTCAAACGCCCTCCAAGGCCCGCAGGGGCTTGGGAATGTCTAAGGTCCCAACGCTTTACAGAGGAGGCGGTAGGAGAGGAGAGCCAGGACGCGGAGGAGTCCATCGGGGGGCGCACCACTGATGGGGAGTTCCACACCTTCTTCGATGAGACGACCTTCGGCATCGGCGAGGCAGGTGAGGCAGGCACTTGTCCGCGGGACATAGGGCTGGATAGCAGGGTGGACCCCTCACCACTGGCCTTGCTCTGCAGACTGTGGCCTTCGGCCTCTGTTCGAGAAGAAGTCGCAAAAAGACAAAACGGAAAAGGAACTTCTTGACTCTTACATAGATGGGCGCATCGTGGAGGGCTGGGACGCTGAGATGGGTATCGCCCCCTGGTGCGTCCTGGACTGAGCTGCTGGCCAGTGGAAGGCCTGCCCCACCCACAGCAAGGACCTGGTGCTTTCAAGCTCTGGCTCCACAGATGACCTGTCTCACTGTCTCACAGTTTTTCTTTTCTTTTGTTTGGGGGGTGGGGTGGGGTGGGGGACAGAGTCTCATGTAGCCGAGGCTGACCTTGAATTTCTGATCTGCCTTATTTCCACCTCCCAAGTGCTAGGATTACCGGCTCTTTTCCACCTCCAAGGCTGCCTAAAGACCCAGGCCCCAGCTCCTAATGCTCACTACTTCCCCTGTAGGCAGGTGATGCTCTTCCGGAAGAGTCCCCAAGAACTGCTGTGTGGGGCCAGCCTTATCAGTGACCGGTGGGTCCTCACTGCTGCCCACTGCCTTCTGTACCCACCTTGGGACAAGAACTTCACTGAGAATGACCTTCTGGTACGCATTGGCAAGCATTCCCGCACCAGGTATGACGTTCATGGCTGATGGTGACTGGCTGGGATCTGAGGGCCCCGGTAGGTGAGAGGTGGCTGTATATCTCCCATGGGAAAGCCCATTTGGCCATGCCCAGACCGCTCCAGACACTAGAACCTGGTTCAGGCAAGAGTCACTTTAAATTGTGACTCTTTGAACAGTACATGTGGCTCAAAAGCCCTATGTAGATATTGGACTAGGAGGAAACTGCCAGAGGGCTGCTAAGGAAGATGTGGTGGTTCAGTGGTTATCCTGCCTCCCAGACTCTGAGGGCAGACTGTGACTTTCCTCAGCGGGCTGAGTGTTCCCACTGGTGGGCCTACAGCTCTTGGCCTTTCTGTTGGGGTCTGCACAGGTATGAGCGAAACATTGAAAAGATCTCCATGCTGGAAAAGATCTACATCCACCCCAGATACAACTGGCGAGAGAATCTGGACCGTGACATCGCTCTGCTCAAGCTCAAGAAACCCGTACCATTTAGTGACTATATTCACCCTGTGTGCCTACCAGACAAGCAGACAGCAGCCAGGTCAGCACCAGGGCCTCTGCTGTGATTTTGCCTGGGTTCTGGACCTTGGGGCCTGGCACACATTTGCAGGCTGCAGACTCATGGTCTGAATGCAAAAGTCCTTTTTCTTTGCTAGGTTTTTAAGTGTTGGTCTCTGGAAAATAGAGTTGGCAATCAGGAGGCTTCTAGATGCTGTCAGAGCCAATTCTCATTGGGTCCCTCTTTCCCTGAAGCTTGCTCCAGGCTGGGTATAAAGGGCGGGTGACAGGCTGGGGCAACCTTCGGGAGACATGGACAACCAGCATCAGCGAGATCCAGCCCAGCGTCCTGCAGGTGGTGAACCTGCCTATTGTAGAGCGGCCAGTGTGCAAGGCCTCCACCCGGATCCGCATCACTGACAACATGTTCTGTGCTGGTAAGCCTTAGGTCTTGTGCCAGGGATACAATGGGGACAGGGACTGGGAGACTTGGGATGTGCTATGGGTACAGGCCTGGGCACTTACAAGTCAGATGACTCCAGGCAAGTAGCTGAACCTTTTGACAGCCAAAGGAAGGTAAAAGTTTCCACGCTGTGAGGTGTGAGGATAGGGAGAGTGTGTTTGGCCTATGGCCATTAATTCCTGCTCAATATATGTACTTCAGCAGAGGTACTGGGTAGGAAAAGGGCATTCATTCAGCCACTCAATACAGTTCTTGAATCCCTATTGTGTCCAAGACAGCAGATGAGCATACACAGCACAGACCCAAATAGATGGTCCTGAGGATGCTTCCTTCCTAGAAGGGGGCATGCCAACTGAGAGCATCAGTTCTTGATAACAGCTCTGAAGAGGAGAGGAGCAGAGGCAAGGGCAAAGTCAGTCAAATACAGGGGTCAGAGAGGGTTGGAGAAGGCCTTTCTCAAGAAGGTGGAGGTTAAGCAGAGACTGAAGAAGTGAGAGTCAGACACAGATGGGGGCGTATGATCCTGGTTTTGGGACAGATGCAGGTACAAGGGTCCTGAGGTGCACAAATGCTTGATAGGTCTGAGGGAGACAGGTGGGGTTGGAGTTCTGTAAACCCAGCAATCCTCCGGGACGAGGTGAGAGAAGCCATGTGTATAGTGGTGTACATCTGTAACCTCAGCACTCAGTGAGTGGAGGCAGGTGAATTATAGTCAGCTTGGGGCTCACTCGGGCCACAGTAGACCTTGTTTCATAAAAACAAGCAAACAGCTGGGCATGGTGGTTCATACCTTTAATCCCAGCACTCTGGAGGTGAGGCAAGGAGGATCTCTTGTGAGTTCAAGGATAGCCTGGTCTACATAAAAGCTATATATGGGACAGTCAGGGCTACACAGAGGGACCTTGTCTCAAACAAAACAAAATCCAAGTATAAAAAATAAGAGTTTATGGGTATTTTTATTGGAATTGTATTACATTCACAAAACATCTTTTTAATGTTGAGTATAATTCCACTCAAATAAGGATCAGATCAGTGCTGTGGGAACTGCTCCTCTCCCCTCAGGTCTACCTACTCTGCTGTCTTCTGGAATGCTGGGATGTCTGTGATCTTTTTGTTCTATGGCACCTTACTTTATAGATTTGTGTTTCATCTCATTCTCTTCCACTTGCACAAAAACAAAGATTATTTAGGGATTTGACTTGTTAAATAATTAGAACTATTGCTTGGCTTGGCGGTGGTGGTACATGCCTTTAATCCCAGCACTTGGGAGACAAAGGCACGTAGATTTCAGTGAGTTCGAGCCTAAATCTAGGACAGCCAAGGCTACACAGGGAAACCCTGTTTCAACCCCACCACCACCAAAAAAAAAAAAAAACCTATTATTTTTCTGTAATATTAATTCCTAATCTTTTATAAGGTCGAGTGTGTGTGTGTTTATGTGTGTGAGAATGAAATCTCTGTTAGTGTGGGTTCACACGTGTGAATTTGTGTGGAGTATGGAGTTGGGTGTCTTAATCAGTCACTCTTCACATTTATTTATGTATTGAGTTTCACTATGTATTCTTGGCTGACCTGGCACTTGCTATGTAGTTCAGGCTGGCATCAAACACAGAGATTTACCTGTGCCTATATTAAAGTCATGGCTTTGAGTTGTTAGTAGTTATATTTTTTTAAAGATTTATTTATTATGTACAGTGTTCTGCTTGCATGTAAATCTGTAGGCCAGAAGGGGGTCATCAGATCTCACTATAGATGGGAATTGAACTCAGGACCTCTGGATAAGCAGCCAGTGCTCTTAACCTCTGAGCCATCTCTGCAGCTGTTTAGCCGATTTTTTTTTTTTTTCGAGACAGGGTTTCTCTGCAGCTTTTTTTTGGAGTCATAGTCCTGGAACTAGCTCTTGTAGACCAGGCTGGTCTCGAACTCACAGAGATCCGCCTGCCTCTGCCTCCCGAGTGCTGGGATTAAAGGCGTGCGCCACCACCGCCCGGCTTGTTTAGCAGATATTTAACAAAACAAAAAACTTTATTTTTCTGAAATAGGATTTTACTGTATAGTTTAGGTTGGCCCACTGTCCACAATCCCCCTGCCTAAGCTGCCTCAGGGCATCACATACCTGGCTTACTTTTTTATTTTTTTTGAAAACTTTCATTACTGTGGTGCTGCAGATTGAGCCCAGGGTTTTGAGGTAGAGCTGCTCCATCACTAAACTACATCCCAGGTAACATTCTTAAGACTTGGGGTTTAAGGGTTCCTTTGCATTTGGGATGTTAATGAGTTTTGTCACTGTGATGAAGACTGTAATATTCCTACTTTATGAAATAACTTTTTATCAACTCATTATCATGTAATTATTGTATTTTATTTGCTGTGTTATTTCCCATGTAATCTTTGCTTTTAAAGGTTATGTATTTAGGAGCTTGCATTTTGCTCTAGTGCCTGTCTTATCTTTGGTCTTACACTTACTTTTTCAACACGCCAATGCTGTCCTTCCTTCTTCCTTCCCTTTTCCCACTATCTGCTTTGTCTTTTGACATAGGGTCTCTCAAGTAACCAATTCACTATGTAGAATATTTAGAATTGGGCCGGAGAGATGGCTCAGAGGTTAAGAGCATTGCCTGCTCTTCCAAAGGTCCTGAGTTCAATTCCCAGCAACCACATGGAGGCTCACAACCATCTGTAATGGGGTCTGGTGCCCTCTTCTGGCCAGCAGGAACACACACAGACAGAATATTGTATGCATAATAAATAAATATTAAAAAAAAGAATATTTAGAATTAACTATGTAGCTAGCGACCTTGAACTTCTGTTGCTGTGTTCCCCCATCCTGCCCACCCAGTGCTAGGATTACAGGCATGTGCCATAATGCCCAGTTTAGTTTGTGTGGTGCTGGAATCATGGCTTCATGCATCTGCACAACTACTCTCCTACACTGTGCAGGCTCATCACGAGTTTCTGATACTTCCACCTCAGCCTCCTGACTGCAGGTGGGCACAACCATACTCAATCATTTTATAACTTCATACTTTTCACCTTTCTCCACTTTTTTTTCCCTTTTCATTTCTTGTCTTTTGAGATAGTCTCATGCACCCCATGCCAGCCTCAAAATCACCATGCAGCTGAGGCTAATTTTAAATGGAAATGGCTCTCCTTGCCTTTACTCTTTCAATTCTTGACTCTATAAGCATACATCATGACATCTGAGTTTTTCACTTTTAATTTTTGAGTTCAAGAATTTTTTTTTTTTTTTGAGACAGGGTTTCTCTGTGTACTGTGTGTACTCCTGGCTGTCCTGGAACTCGATCTGTAGATGAGACTGGCCACAAACTCAGAGATCTGCCTGCTTCTGCCTCCTTTTAGGATTAAAGAGTACCACTGCCGCCTGGCTCTTGAGGATATTCCATTCAGATAGTTTTGTAGTTGATTGAGGGTGTCTTCCTAGCTAAGGTCTTCTGTTTTCTTAAGGCATCTTCCTTTTGGGCAAGTTTCCAGTGCTTGTGCATAGTTTGGAGATTACTAATTTGTGTCCACTGAAGGATTTGTTTCCATCCACATCCTGCATGTGGTTTAGATTATATATGCAATTCAGTTCACTAAATTGAGGTTTGGGTGTATCTGTAGTCTACATAAATTTGAAGGTATGGTTTTGGGGTACAGGAGAGGGGTATCTATGACTTGGCCAGAGTGGAAATGGTGAGAAATGGCTGGAGTTTGGAAAACATTGATGATTAGAGCCAACAAGTTTGCTGAAGGATTAGATACCTGGGGTGAGAAAATGAGGTCAAGATAATCATTTTGAAGTGACTCCTGAACCCTGCTTTTCTTCCTCAAGGCTTCAAGGTGAATGACACCAAGAGAGGAGATGCTTGTGAAGGTGACAGTGGGGGACCTTTTGTCATGAAAGTAAGCTTCTCTATAGGCCAGGGGTTGCCAATAGGGAAGGTTGGGGGCCAGGAACTTGTTTTCAGGAACAGCCTGAACCTGACCACCGGAATCTCCCCACCCACCTTTCTTCCTCAGAGCCCCTATAACAACCGCTGGTATCAAATGGGCATTGTCTCATGGGGTGAAGGCTGTGACCGGAATGGGAAATATGGCTTCTACACACACGTGTTCCGCCTGAAAAAGTGGATACAGAAAGTCATTGATCGGTTTGGATAGATGTGTGTGTGGGGGTACCCAAAATATGGGATCCTCATGCAAAAATCACAGAAACCAATCAAAACATTTTTGTGGTTTGTTTCTGTTCTCAATAAAAGTGACTGTTAGTTAAGTCTCAGTGTGCCCAGTGCTGTTGATGGGCAACTCTCTGGACTGGGTTATGAGACAGTAACGCTGATAGACAGAAGGAGCTGCAAATGCTACATACACACACACGATTTATTAGAGTGGTGCACAGGTCAACAAGGTATCTCTGGACAGAAAGGCCAAAAATCCACTATTTGTTTAGACCCTGGGCTGGATGTCTCAGCTGGTCTTCATTCTATACTGGAATCTTTAGGAGATTCTAAGGTCAGTGAAGAAATACCTCAGAAGCAGGACCAATCAAGAAAGTTGCCAGAGAAAAGTGGGGGCAAGCAGGCAAAAAGCAAAAGTTTCCTTCTTCAGGTTCTTTTATGCAGGCTGGACCAGAAGGTATGGCTCAAATTATCCAGTCAAGAACATTTCTCTTCCAGGACATCCACGGCTACACAAAGAAACCCTGTCTCAAAAAACTCCCACCCCAACCACCCCCCCAAAATTTTCTCATAGGCGTGCCTATCTGCTTGTATTTTAGTTGATTGCAGAAAACAACCAAGATTTTAGCCATCCTATCCGACATCCTTCATCATGTCATCAAAATGGTACAGATATGCCCCCAAGAGGCTCAATGATTATAACTACTTCAATTCATTCAATCTTCATGTGTGTGCTTGAGACAAGGTCTCACTAAGTAGCTCTGGCTCTGCTGGAACTCACGATGTAGACCAGACTGGCCTTGAACTCAGGGAGTTCATCCTGCCTTTACATCTCCAATGTGTGTGTGTGTGTGTGTGTGTGTGTGTGTGTGTGTGTAGTTCTTCAGGTTTCTCCTTATACAACACTTATCAGATGAGACCAATTTGTAGTAAGGAGGGGAAAGGATGTTTAAATTTGTAGACTTTGGACAAATTTAAGTCTTAAAATTGTGGAGATGGCCTGTCACACAATACATCTTCAAGGTCACTGTTAGAGTCCCATCTATACAGCATTAAAGTCCTATTCCCACTGGGGACATTTAAGTGTAAGTGGGCACTGCAGCCTCTAACTTTGATAGGAAATTTTGGCTGATGTAAAATCTGTTGACACTGCAGAACTGTAGTGAGAAGATGCATGCATCGCTCAGCTTCAAAGGCAAGAATGGAGACTGAACATCTGTCTGCTTTAGGTGTTGACAGGAGTAGGGCATGGGGTCATGCCATCGTCAGCTCTGGTCAAGCAATATACACGGTTTAGTGGGAGGGCCAGGGATAGGAACAGAGGCAGATGGATCCCTGTGAGTTTGCAGCTAGCCTGGTCCATATTGTACCATGTTAAAGTGAGCCAGTGCATGGTGCGACCCTGTCTTGATAAAGAAACAACAACAAAAAAACAAAGGTGGAAGGACCTCTATCATTATCTCGACCACCACCCCCCCAGCCCTTCTCCCTTCTCTGTCTGCTGAGTCTCCTTGTATAGTTTATGGCTAGTCACCTGAGATCAGCCTGCCAAATGCTAGGATTATGGCGTAGGCTTTTGCCAAAATTTTTCATATTTGATGCAAAAGGGAACAGAGAATGAAGAGTTTCTTGCTTATTCTGTGATTCTGGTTGACTAGAAAGCTGGACAAAAATGGGCACAGGTTCTCAGTGACAGTATCTCAGCTACTCTGGGCTTTAGGGGGGAGGGTTAAGGATGCATTGTAGCTTGGCTTGGTGGTACACATCCTTAATCCCAGCACTGGAGAGGCAGAGGCAGATAGAATTCTATAGTTCCAGGCCAGTCAGGACTACATGGTGAGACAGTTTCAAAACAATTCTGTAATACTCAGAGCACTCTCAACACCACTGTGGGGATATATAAACTTTGAAACACTTAAGAGTTTTCAGTTGAATGGTGCCCATTCTAGACCCCACTTTCCAAATGACAATGCCCTCCTTCCCTGCGGTGAACACTTACCACTCCATGCTCCTCCTATAAAGCAGGTTTAATTTCAAGCAGCCTTGGGCTCACCAGAAAATGGTGACTGGAACCAATACAAGGTTCACCTGATGGAAAAAATCCAGATTCATTTTCCTTCCAGCTTTCATTGCATGGAATGCCAGCTGAGTAGAAGCTGTCCTGGAGCTTGCCTGGAGTCTTCCCTAGAACCGAGAACCTCTTAGTCTTGAAGCAGTTTTCTAACTACAGAGGAAGGTCTTGTGGGATTTATTCTGTCCTCAACCCAAGTATAAAGTCTGGACTGAAAGCTCAGATATTCAGGCAGGAAAGCAGCAAGCTCTCCAGTTCCCTTGGTGTGGGAACTGTTGGCTCAAGTTCAAGCTTGAAAACAATCTCATGTCATCTGTGCAGCAAAGTAGTAGGACATTGTTTCTCCATCAACTGGAGATGACCAGAGGTAGGTCACGAACCAAGACTTCAAAACAAGGAGGGACAGACAAGCTTTCTCTGTTCCTTGGGTCTGCATGTGTACAGCAGGCCAGCAAGTATTCTATTCCCAAGGAGCTACAGCCCCAACCCATGAGTTAAGAAAAAGTATACCTCAGCAGGTCATGACAAACCCTCTTCTACCTGGCTCAATACTCAGATTTCCTTAAACAGGTGACAGAAAGAGTGCCCTAGCACTCCCAGACATGGAGCATATTGGGAAATAGGTATAGTTAATGCAAACTTTATTTATAAAAGACTCTTAAATTAGTTGTCTCATGCCATGCATTCATACAGAATACAGTGTCCCTTCAGGGCTACAGGAGAAGAGCTCACAACTCAGAAGGAACTATTAAGAGTTTCTAATGGCTGAAAGCTAGGAAAAATTAGGACAATTTTACAAATGAGCCATTAAAACAAAACAAAAAAAGATATGGAACTTAGTCTGAGCAGAGGGTGCAGCTGTTTGGAAGTCTGTACACTAACCTAACCCACAGTCAGTCTTCTAGAGGCAGCACTGATGGGGAGAAGCAGAGCTTGTGCAGATCTGCCCACAGCCACTCCTTCCCCATCTGCTGTCTGACACATACAACAGTTTGTGTACATGAGGCCTGCAGTGGCCACTTCACACTACAGGGCTTCTAGATTAGTAAACTAAAGCTGCAGAGTGCTGAGGGATGGCAGCTTCATTTGCGACTGCTCTTTATTCTCTCCAGTCTCTTTTTCAAGTCATCAATGTTAGTTGTGGAGGAGGAGGAGGTGATGGTTCCTGAAGAGTGGATCTGGCTGGAATCCAGGTCTGAGTGCTGGTGCTGCTCGCGGGACTCCCGCAGCTGGGAGAGCTTGCTGTGGAGCATGTCTGTAGAAGAGGCAACTGGAGGAATTGCTGGTTTGGAGAGCAAAGAGGTCAGTAGAGGTCGGTCATCTTGCTATTGAGAGAAGACAGAGAGACACTGCCTAAGTTCAGGGGAAGCAGTCAAGATGCAACTCTGCCTCAGTGTATACCAAGGTAAAGCTACTTTACTGTTGGACCAGCCTGTCCTTGACCTGTTTGTCACTGCTCTCCATTCCCACACAGAAAGAAAGAACAGTACCTTTGTGTTGTCAAGGCCACACCTTTGTCGAAGAATTTTTAGCCTTTCCAGGTAGACAGATGGTCCCACTTCTTCTCCATTTGTGTTACCTATAGAGGATACTGTGCTTGTGGGGGTGGGCACACATGTGACCTCCACCTGAGAGGAGATGCCTAGAGAGAAAAATGAAGGAAGCTCATGTAGATATCCACATACCCCAGCTTCCAGACTGCAAGAGCCAATCTGCTACCAAAGACAACCAATAATTTCTAGGGTCCAGTGGCACAGCATACGTCTAGCATACACAAGTCCCTAGCAACAACAATTTTTTTTTTTTTAAAAATGGTTCCTGGAGGGACAGCCGTGGGTGCTGGGAACTGAACTCTTTATATTTTTGGTTGTGAGCCTAGCCTTTAACGGCTGAGCTATCCCTCCAGGCCTACAACAAAAATTTTAAGGCCCTGAATGTTTTCACTGTACTTGAAAATTAAAAAAAATCCACAAAGATCTATTTTGACTTAGTGATACAGGCTAGTCTCAAATATAAAACTTAAACCTTGTTGGAACTTCAAGAACTGATACAAAAGGGCTGTCTGTCTAAACCTTCGTTATGTGAAGGATTATATATATATATATAATATATATATATATATATATAAAAAATCACAGGGCTGGCATGGGCAATTCTTTTTTTTTTTTTTTTTTTTTTGGTTTTTCAAGACAGGGTTTCTCTGTTGCTTTGGAGCCAGGCTGGCCTCGAACTCACAGAGATCCGCCTGCCTCTGCCTCCCGAGTGTTAGTATTAAAGGCGTGCGCCACCATCGCCTGGCTGGCATGGGCAATTCTAAGTATATGATGAGTACCCAACTCAAACAGGAGGGTATGTGTAAGAATTGGTCACGTTTGGGCTGAATGACACAACAGAGAAAGAGTTTTCAAATCTAAAGTGAACAGCACGGAGCTCAAGGGATAGGTACTACCCATCAATATTCTTGGAGAAGAACAACAATTCATGTCAGTTCCTAAATTTCTAACAGAACAGTCATAAAATGCAACATTTAAAAGACCTAACTCACATGGCTGGAAAGATGGCTCAGTGGATAGTGTGACTTGTAAGACTGGAGTTTGAATCACCAGAATTCAAAAAAAAATGCTGAATGGGCATGGTGACCCCTGAAATTTCAGCATGCAGGAGGCAAGCTGCCTAGACAGAATAGCTGAACTGGCTCCAAGTTCAAGTAAGAGACTCTGATTCAATTTATAAAGTAGAAAACAACATCAACATCATTCTTGGGATTCCAAAAGCTCCTGTACCTGAACACATGCCCACATACATGCAGACAGGCACATACATGAAGACCTAACCTGGGGCTGGGTTATGGTCAGGGCTGGAGAAATGGCTTAGCCATTAAGAGCACTAACTGCTCTTCTATAGGACCCAGTCCTGAATCCTAGCACCCATCCACATGGCAGCTCACAAATGTAACTCCAATGTCAGGGTATCTGATGCCCATTCTTTTTTGGCCCACTGCACACATGTGGTGCACAGACATATAATAGAGAAAACACCCATACACAAATAAAGTGCTTGTCTCACATTCGTGAGGTCCTGGGTTTAATCCCTAGCACCATAAAAGCAGAGCAAACTGGCAAAATCTTGCATTGGATGTGCTTCTTAGGATATAAGTATCAGCCGGGCGGTAGTGGGGCACGCCTTTAATCGCAGCACTCGGGAGGCAGAGGCAGGCGGATCTCTGTGAGTTCGAGACCAGCCTGGGCTACAAGAGCTAGTTCCAGGACTGACTCCAAAGCTGCAGAGAAACCCTGTCTCGAAAAACTAAAGGATATAAGTATCAACTAAATGTTGAACATTACCAAAAAAAACTTTGGAAATGTGAAAAGGAGGCCTTCCTGAGCCAGGCAAACTATTGGCCTACTATTACCTGGTGCCCTGTTTGCACCCTTGCGGAAGGACTTCACACTAGTGGGAGAGTGGTAATTTATGTCAAGCACAACTGGTTGGGAAAGCAGTCCACTGAGAGCTTCAGCTGAGTGAGACAGATGCAGAGAGAACCTAAACTACACACGGTGCACGCTTCTGACAGACACCAAACTCTAGAATGAACATGTGGAAGCTCCACTGGACTTTGAAAAAGGTAAACAGAGGGCACATTTTCACAGCTCTGCTCTGTCCTGAGGACAGAGACTTTTGCAGCTGGGTCTGTCTTTGGTTTAAAGCTGTGATCAATATTTTTTTAAACTAACCCTGCTCTGTCTTCGTTAGATACTGTAAGCAGTAATTTTCAGAGTGGCTATTTTGGGACAGTAATATTTCAGCCTGAATTTAGGATATGCATTTGTTCTACCCATCTCTAAAATAGCTGCAGAGGGTCAACTTTGCTCTAGGCAACAAAACTGATTAAAACTTTCTTAAGCAGATCTTTTCTTTCGTTTCTTCTTTCTGACAGGTCTCATGTAACTCAGGATGGCCGCCTCTATGTAGCTAAGGATGACCATGAACTTCTAATCGTCCTGGGATTATCGGCATGTTACCATGCCCAGTTAATGGGTGCTGGTGATTGGATCTAATTCTTTGTG
The DNA here is from genome assembly GCA_028555095.1 of Dicrostonyx torquatus. Classification (NCBI taxonomy): domain Eukaryota; kingdom Metazoa; phylum Chordata; class Mammalia; order Rodentia; family Cricetidae; genus Dicrostonyx; species Dicrostonyx torquatus. Next base: position 9,158,127 of record JAQHUG010000045.1, read on the forward strand.
CATGCCAGGCCAGCACTCCACAAACTGAACTACATCTTCAGTATCTCCCATGTGGATTCTAAATATTAACTGAGAGGGAAAGACACCAAACAAATTCTGTTAGAAGTGGTAAATGTACTGGGTGTGGGGGCATACCTTTTCAATCTCAGTACCCAGGAGCAAAGTAGGAGGACCTTTGTGAGTTAAAAGGCTTATCTGAGCCGGGCGGTGGTGGCGCAAGCCTTTAATCCCAGCACTCTGGGAGGCAGAGGCAGGCGGATCTCTGTGAGTTCAAGGCCAGCCTGGTCTACAAGAGCTAGTTCCAGGACAGCTCCAAAACTGCAGAGAAACCCTGTCTCGGAAAAAAACCAAAAAAAAAAAAAACCAAAAAAAAAAAAAAAAAAAAAGGCTTATCTGATCTACATAGTGAGTTGGGAGAGGGTGCTATCTGGCAGGTAAAGAACAGGCTTACAAGGTTTCAACTGAGATCACAGTATATAAACAAGATCTGAATAAGGACAAGGAATTGGCTAACAGGCTTTCTCTTATTTATTTAATTATTTGTTGGGTTTTTTGAGACAGGGTTTCTCTGCGAAACAGTCCTAGCTGTCCTGGAACTTGCTTTGGAGACCAGGCTGGTCTCGAACTCACAGAGATCTGTCTGCCTCTGCCTCCCAAGTGCTAGGATTAAAGGTGAGCACCACCACCACTGAGATCAAGGCTCTCTTAGAATCAACAGCCCCATATATATAATGACTAGTGCAAAGACTAGAAGTATATCAGCGGTAGAGTGTATGCATGGCATGTACAAAGCCCTGGCTTCCATTCCCACATTAAAACACACACACACACACACACACACACACACACACACATCCCAGAATGACAAAGCCAGTACAAAGGTCCTAAGGCATACATATGTGTCTGTGTTTCAGAAACAGTGAGGGGGTTGGTGGGTCTGGAGAGCAGTAGATGAAGTACCAGAAGTAGCAGGGGATCAGACAACACAGGACATTGAGAGATTTCTGCCTTTTGGAATATAGCTGGCAACTCCTGATGCCCTGTGGAAATGTGCACAGGAAAATGAAGGTGGATACAGAAAGAACATCAGGAGGGCACTCTGCTGCAATGCAGGTAAGAGAGAGTACTTGGTGGGAAACCTCAAGGTGTCAGAGTGGAAGGTAAGAAGAGTGTGGTGGATCCTGCACATGATCTGCAGGTGCAGCCAAAGAGTTTCCTGGCAGAGGAAGAGAAGACCAAACGTTTTAGCTTTTACCAAACTAAGATAAAGTTGATACCAACAAAAATGCCAATGGAGTAAGTAGCTAGCTTGCAACCACTTCAGCCTATTTCTACAAGGAGAAGAGGAAACTACACCTGTCGAAGTGGGAATGCGGCCTTTGCCTTCCCTCTCCATTTCAATCACCCGAAGGCCTCTCTCAACATAACTCTGAAAGAACTGTGAGGAGTTTTTCAGAAATGGTTCGATGTCAGCATCTGAATATTTCTTCTTATATTCATATAACTCTGCTAAGCCCTGGTAAAAAAGAAAAAGGAAGAGGTGAGGATGGATGTAAAATTGTGTTCCTTTTCCACAAAGCAGACTTGTCCTCAAACTTACAGTGATCCCTTTGTCTTAGCCTTTTGAGTGCTGAGATTACAGCTGTGTAACCATAATATCTGCTTTTTTGTTTAGTTTTGCTTTTTTGAGTCTCACTGTGTAGTTCAGCCTAGTCTCAAACTTGCAATCTCCTATATCAGCCTTCCAAGTGCTACTAGGCTTAACCCTTTCATTCTCACCTCTTTAGTGTTCTCCTTAGAGCCAATCTTCTTAAAAATCTCAGCTAAGAAATCATTTACTTTGGCCTTTGATGATTTTTCATCCTAATAAATTGAAAAGCACAAAGAACTGGTTAGAGTTGAATTACTAAAAACAAATGAGAGGATGGATACTAACAGAAAATATTTCAAAATATGGACCTTACTGGTATGGTTCTACTGGTAGAGAAAGCCCAGAGCTGCAAAGCTTACAAGAACAACACTAGTATTCTGGTTATGAGTGCTTCCAGTCTGAGGATTTCACCTCAACTCTGAGGACCCGCTGATCTATTCCTCCCTGGTTAAGCAGAGTTCACAGTGGACTTACCTAGTGTCACAGAAGTCTCTATTGGGGAATCAAAAAGCATGTGTTCACTACTCCAGCATTTTGAAATTTTTATGTAAAAAATGGTTATACCAGCAAACCAAGAGACTGATCATTCCAATCTCTAAAATTTCCCCTTGGGAATCAGGCTACTCACTATTCGAGAAGCTCCCTTTTCTGTTTCCTTATCAGACTTGCTCCCAGTCTGGTCCATACTGTGCTTCATCATCCGACACAGGTGGGCCTCCAGCTCAGACTCATTCTTATTGTCAATCATTGTGAGGTGGTCTAGGATCTGAGGGAGACAAGTACATTTAAATGCTAGCAACGGTCCTTCCAGGAAACTCACTCAGAGACTAACTGCTGTTCTCACTCACCTTAGGTCCTTTCAGTTTGCATAAGGTATGCAGAAGGGTCTTTAGAGTCCTTATAGGAAATTCACTTTTGCATTGCTTCAGTTTCTCTTTGGGAAAGACCTTCATGAAAATGTGGATGTCCAGAAGAATTCTGTCTAGGTTGATGCTATTGATGGTATCAGGCAATAGTCGAACCATTCTCCACAGACACTATAAAAATAAGAAATAAGCTGGAGGGATGACTCAGCAGTTAAAAATCACTGGCTGCTCTTCTAGAAAACCCAAGTTCAATTTCCAGCACCAACATGACAGCTCACAACTGTCTGTAACTCCAGTTCCAGGGGATCCAGAACCATGCAGACACACTTAGGTAAAAACACCAATGCATATAGAATAAATAAACCATTAAAAAAAAAAACAAACAAACAAAAGGAGTGGCTGAAAAATGAGAATAATTCATTACCATTTTTCTAAATTCAAGATTAATTTTTAAAGATGTGTGTTTGTTATCTATGTGTATCCTGGTATGTATGTGGGTGAAGACCAGAGATTGACATAAGGTATTATTCTCTATTATTTTCTATTATGAGACAGTCTCTCATTAACCTGGACCTTGCTCATTCAGCTAGGCTGGCTGGCTAGCTAGCAATTCCCAGGTAACCTTCTCACCTCGCTTTGTTTAGGTGTTGGGGACAAGGACATTTTAAATATTGAAAAAAAAATGTTTAAATTCTGTCTTGAGTTTCCTTAGTACCTGAGAACAGAGTAGCTCAGATTGTTTTTAACCAATCTAATCTAAGGAAGAACAATCATACAGCACTACAGTACCAGAAGCACGTCAAACTTATCTTCACTTGGAGAGTATTATGAAAGATCAAACACACATTCCTCTCCCTCAGCAAGAAACATGACTAATCAAATGTCTTGCCTTCTAGTTTCTAGAAGGCTGGCCATGAACTTGCTATGTACCTGAGCCTGGTGGTTATGCTTCACTTTCTTTCTGTTTTTGGTATTTCGAGACAGGGTTTCTCTGTAGCTTTGGAGCCTTGGAGCCTGTCCTAGAACTAGCTCTTGTAGACCAGGCTGGCCTCGAACTCACAGAGATCTGCTTGTCTCTGCCTCCCAAGTACTGGGATTAAAGGAGTGCACCACCACTGCCCAGCCCTTATTTTTTATATCTTTGAAAGATAAGAGATAAAATCATTTCAACTTTACCTTCATAACAAGCTCTGAGTATTTGGGAGAAGTAGCTGTTGCTAGCAGGCTGTCCTGAAGTAAAACAAGCAGGGCACTGGAAAAAACAAAATAGCATTAATAAATTTTAAATCTTCATGTTTTTCCTCGAGAAAGGGTTTCTAAGAGACAAATGTAATGATAGGACTATAACTAAGACATTTTACTGTCCTATTCTAGAAAAGTCAGATATTGTTACTAGTTTTGAACTGAATTACACTTGATTAATTTAGAAAAAAGTAATAAATCATCTTACCAGGCAAACTTAAAAGTTACAATTGACTTTGATCCTCTTGTCTCCACTTGAGTTGAATGCTTCTTAGTGCTAGGATTATAGGAATGTGCCACTCTACTGTGTTTTAAGAAGTGCTGTGGAACAAACCCAGGACTCTGTGCATGCTGGGCAAGTACTACCAACTGAGCCACACCCTTATATGTGCAAACAAATGAGAGACTTTCCCAAGTTTTACTGATGAGTGTATAAATATACCTGAGGATATTGGTCTGGTCAGATTTCTCCAAAACCTTCACCACCAAGAGGTTCACAGAACGAATCACCTGTTGTCCTTCCTCAAGATCTTCAATCCGAGAATCCAGCATTAATGTGATTAGGCCATGCATCAAATCTTTCAGTACTCCAGTGGAGGCTTCCCGGGCCAGGCTCTCTATCTGAAATAGCTACCCAGTCCTAACTCTGTTAGGAAGGTTAAAACTCAATATATGGGACAAAGAAGAAAAATATAGTTCTTATATTCTAGGCAATATTCAGCTCTCTCTACATACATACATACATACATACATACATACATGTAAACATAGGCCTTAATGTTTGGCCTAGCTGATCAATACTTTAAATCCCAAGAATGAGGATTACATGCTTATATCAATACACCTGGCATAATTATATTGCATTTTTAAAACACCCGGGGTGTCAAAAAAAAAAAAAAAAAAAAAGAAGAAGAAGAAGAAAAAAAGAAAGAAGAACAACTAAGCATTTTACTTATATCCTAAATTAAGGAATTCTTGAGTAAATGTGTGTGTGCTGCTGACATGGTCCACATCAAGGAATCTAGTCTCAGCCCTAACAGAGTGGCAAAGTCTTCCCCATGTGAGACACAGAGGGAAATGGTAAAGACTTCCTTAGGGGTCTGAGTGTGGGTGTTGATAGTATGTGCAGAAAATATCCTCCCCCATGTTCACAGCCTGAAGACTACTCCCCTATAGAGATTGCTCCTAAAAAGGTTACTATATCATTCTCCTTTATCTAGCCACGTAACGTAACTCCTTATTTATCTTGTTTATCTGTATACAAAAACCCCACCTCATGGGCGGTGGTGGCGCATGCCTTTAATCCCAGCACTTGGGAGGCAGAGGCAGGCGGATCTCTGTGAGTTTGAGACCAGCCTGGTCTACAAGAGCTAGTTCCAGCGCAGGCTCCAAAGCTACAGAGAAACCCTGTCTCGAAAAAAAAAAAAAAGAAAAAAGAAAAAAACGAAAAAAGAAAAAAACAAAAAACCCACCTCTCTGTTCAATTCTATATAATAAATATATTGAATTTCTGGGGTGCTGAGGTTTCCCCATCCAAAAGTCAAGACCACTGGACCTCAACTTTTTTATGGTTATGTTTCTGTCTTTTCTTCATTCCGCTTCTGCTCCAGTGCTGGATATGGCACCTAACACTTAGGTAATACTCAATGCCAAAAGTGAAAACTGGCTATATGACTCGGATAATTCTAACAAGTGACACAGGTCTCACATGAACATTAGCACTGACTCTGGCTTGAGAAGCTGGGTAGACTGACAGAGCTAAGAGAAACTCCACTTCTGTAGAAATTTCTTACCGAAATCATGTTGCCAATGATACAGCTATACAACTTAATGATTTCATCCTTGTCCAACTTCTCATCTGCCATATGTGTACTGTAGATGAGTCTTAGCTGCATGAACGTCGCAATCAGAAACTGATCAATGTGGCCAGACATAGCTTCAGCTTTGTCTTCCTGCCTCAGGACCTCATCAATCTGATAATAAAAATTCCAAGCTGTAGTTTCCAAGCTTTATGAGCGGCAAAAAGATAGTATAAGACACCTTTCCTTAGGAAAATTCACTAGCAAAGAACTTATTTTACCTAATTTTATAAATAACTAGTCCTTAAGAATTCAACTATTCGCTGGGCAGTGGTGGCACACGCCTTTAATCCCAGCACTCGGGAGGCAGAGGCAGGCGTATCTTTGTGAGTTCGAGATCAGCCTGGTCTACAAGAGCTAGTTACAGTGCAGGCTCCAAAGCCACAGAGGAACCCTGTCTTGAAAAACAAAACAAAACAAAAAATTCAACTATTCAATATATTTTTACTGAGCAACTTAGTATTAAGTAAATTAGTCAGTGACTCTGTTCTAAGAGGCTTACTGTCTAGTTCAGGGAATAATCCCTATGCTTAAATATTCAATTTATTAAGAGAATTTCCAGAGGTTTTGAGTTCAATTCCCAGCAACCACATGGTGGCTCACAACCATAATGAAATACGGTGCCTTCTGACCTGCAGGTATACATGTAGACAGAACACTGTACACATAATAAATCTTTAAAAAAAAAAAAGAACAAAAACTTTAAACTTAGTATGAAGATGCTCTGCCATTGAGCTCTTTATATGAAGACCACCTTCCTACTAAGTTTAAGCTTAAGGCCCGGCGGTTTGATCCAGAGAACTGTCAAATAAAATTTAAAGACAAAACAATCTCAACAATTAAAAAATGAAAGAAAGTAACAAGCAAAAGATCCCATTTACCAGATGAGGCTCAGAGAACTCAGATTATTTATTCAGTCTAAACCAAAAACTCAAATTTTTTCATGTTTAGAGTATTTTCCTAGGGTCTTGTGTATGTTAGGCATATAAAGTCGATTTTATAACTGCATAAATAATGCTGAGATATTATATATACTATGTATTGGTCTTCATTTTCAGCAGGGTTGCCATGCTGCACAACTCCACTAAGGCAGCAGTTATATAGAATGCAAGGTGAATGCCTCCCAGTGTTGGTCGTACTTTCATTTATCTCTTCATGTATGCCTACTTCATAAACACAACCTTCAGTGGGACAGTTTAATGTTTCCATATGCACACCATAAAAACACTGCATTTTTAGGGAGGATGATTTTCCCTCTTTTACTAAATTAACTAACATTAAAGGTAGATATATATTCTTTCATATTTATAGTATTATAGTCTTATATTTTCTATAATTATTTTACAGCACAGTATATATAGAGGTTTGGGGGCACATTTATTATACAAAGGTTATATGTATTTTTCTGCACCTAGCTTTCTTCTCCATTGTTTTTGGAGAGAAAGCCTCACTCTGTAGAACTGGCTGTCCTGGAGCTCACTATGTAAACCAGGTTGCCTCTGAACTCACAGCGATCCACCTGCCTCAGTGTCAGTGCTGGGTTTAAAGTCATGCACTACCACCGCCAACTTGTATCTGGCCTTCTAATTCAGTGGAAATTATGAAATTCCTAAAGTCAAAGGAACAAACAACTTTATTTTGGAAAGCAGCATAAGGAGCTGGAGAGATGTCTGGTCTGGTAGTTAAGAGCACTGGCTGCTCTGGCAGACAACTGGAGACTGTGGTTCCCAGCATTCTCATGGAATCTCAGAACTGCCTTTAACTCTAGTTCCGAGAAATCTAATACCCCCTTTCTGGCTTTTGTAGGCACCAACCAGGCACACATATATGCTCATGAATATATGCCGGGAAAACACTTAAACACACACATAAAAAAGAAAAATACTTTAAAACAGTGGTTCTCTGCTGGGCAATGGAGGCACACACTCTGGGGGCAAGAGAATCTTTGAATTCAAGGACAGCCTGGACTACAGGTGAGCTCCAAGACAGCCAGAGCAACACAGAGAAACCTCATCTCCAAAAAATAAAAAACAAAAAACAGTGGTTCTCAACCTTCTAAATACTCCAACCCATTAATATAGTTCCTTACGTTATGGTGACATTGTTACTCTGTAACTGTAATTTCGCTACTGTTATATATTGTAATGTAAGTATCTGATATACAACCCCAGTGGTGGTTGCCACCCACAAGTTAAGAACCGCTGCCTTAAAATAAAAAAATTTTAAAAGATGCCAGCATAAGAACTTATGCATTTATCAAAATGCTCAATCATTCCTTTACTGATGACTTTTCAGTGTTTCTAGTTTAGCCATTTATCTACTGTATAATACAATAAACAAATTAAAATCTGTGTGTATATATATATATCTTTATGTGCTTGCATTTTCATTTGTGGGAGAGAGGATTGTCATTTCTTAGAGGAAGTAGTATACAGTTTGTATGCATTTGGTAGAGACTTAACTGAGGCCTTGCACATGCTAAGCACTTTCAGTGTAGGTACTTTAAAAATGCACTACTGCATCTGGCATAGTGGCACATGCCTTTAATACCAGCGTGCAGAGGCAGAGTTATTTGGATCTCTGAGTTCAAGGCCAGCCTGATCGACATGACTAGTTTCAGAACAGCCAGAGATGCTGTCTCAAACAATACCAAACAAAAATGTAGTAACAACTAATGTCTCAATTTTTTGTTTTTATGCCCATGTGTAACAGCCCTGACTGTCCTAGAAGCTCCTCTGTAGACCAGGCTAGCCTTGAACTAAGAGATCTGCATCTGCCTCTGTCTGTCTCTCAGGTGCTGGGATGAAAGGTATACAACATCACAACCAACCCTCAATTTTATTTTATTTTTTTTAAGACAAGGTTTCTCTGTAGCTTTGGAACCTGTCCTGGAACTAGCTCTTGTAGACCAGGCTGGGCAGGCCTCCTTTCTCTAATTTAAAGAAATGTGACTCATTTTCTTTGTGGGTTTTATTTATTTATTTAACCAGTCTGTATATAACCAATCTCCTATTTCTGCCTCCAGTCTTTCCCGATGACGTCCCTTTTCTGGTCTGGCTGTGAAGCCTCTCTATGAATACAATTCTTAATTTCTTCACTTTGCTTGGGGTCCAAACACTGAACAGGCAGGCCCCTTGTATATTTCTTCACTGTTCTTTGGAACTGATGTTCAATTATGTGTCAATGTTCTTTTATGAACACTTTCCTCATAAGCCACTGGGCTTTTACCTTACTCTGAGCTAATATGGTTCTCCACTCATAACCATTGTTAACACAGTGGATGCAAAACTAGTTCCTCCCTATCTATACCTTTAAAACTGACTGTTAGGTAAGAAATTATTAGAATAATATTACATATATAGCTGAGGGGGTGTGTGTGAAGAATTAGCTCAGGATTAAGAACACTGGCTTGTCTTCCAGAAGACCTGGGTTTGATTCCCAGTATCTACATGGTAGCTTATAATGGTCTGTAACTCCAGTTCCAGGGGATCTGAGGCAAATGATGACTAAGAGGACCCTGTGTCCTTTAAAAAAAAAAAAAAGAAAGAAAGAAAATACTGAACACTGCCAGGTAGTGATAGTGCATGCCTTTAATTGCAGCACTTGGGAGGCAGATATGTGAGTTCGAGGTTAGCCTGGTCTACAGAGCTAGTTGCTAGTTCCAGGACAGCTATGGCTGTTGCACAGAGAAGCCCTGTCTCGAAAAACCAAACCAAACCAAATTAAAACAACAACAACAAAAAACTGAACCCTGCCTGTATGCTTCAGCACTGTGACTCCACTAGTGAGTAATCTATTATCTTACAAGTTTCTTCATACATCAGTGGAATCACTATTATGGGATGTATTCCATTTACCTGCGTCAGAGCTTGGATACTTGTGTTGATGTCACCACTGGCTACTTGGGAGATAATGAAATTGATAGTAGATGCTGTATTACTGTGCATGTCATCAAAATGTGGAGAAACAGCCCGGATTCTAGACAGGAGATCAAAAGGAAAAACTCAATCTGTAGTATAAGACATTTCAATTAGTGAGAATTATGCAATTTTCTACAAGATACAGATTTTAGTGATGATGTCACTATCAGGCAGGTAGTAATCAATTCTAGGAAGTCTTAATGTATATTTCCTGTGGGCTCTTTTCAGGTATCTGATGATCATGGGCTGTTTATATTTAAACAAAGAGGCTGAACTTACTTAGGTTCAGGAATAAGGACAGGTTCAAAAATGTCATCAAGTTTGTGCTGGACAAGTTCTGGCATTTCACATCGGACTGTACCATTGTCATTCTCAATTTCATCTAAATCCAGCTGGAATTCTCGGCGAACCATCTGTGAAGCTTCAGGATGCCCACTCATGCTCCGAGCTTGGCTAAAGGAAGCAAAAAGAGACTCCTGATCTAAGAGGGATTTCTTAACACAAAGATAATATTAGCATCGCTAGTTGCCTCAAAGCTTCAAGACAGATGTTCAACTTCTGGTTTCAGCCCCTCTGAAGGATTTAGCCTGAAGTAACAACACTGGTTCAGGATTAATCTGGGCAGTAGGCAACTTTATTCTGTGCTTACATTACTGGCTAAGTGTATTATCTCTAATTTTCTTTTTTTTTTTTTTGTTTTTCGAGACAGGGTTTCTCTGTGGCTTTGGAGCCTGTCCTGGAACTAGCTCTTGTAGACCAGGCTGGTCTCGAACTCACAGAGATCCGCCTGCCTCTGCCTCCCGAGTGCTGGGATTAAAGGCGTGCGCCACCACCGCCCGGCTTATTATCTCTAATTTTCTAAGGCTGACGAACCTTGTATTTTTATTCTACTTGGGGAAGAAAATACTTATATAGACTCAAAACCCAGTACCATGAGCAAAAGTATTAAAATAATGTAGACTGGATTGTTCCCTACCCTCTCCATGAAATTAGTCAGTGTTTAAGTTCTAATCATAGACCTCTTATGCAGTTTTTAGCATATTTTATAATCTAAAAGATAGCCATTACTTTTTAAAGAAATCACTCTTAATAGGACAGGGTCAGTATTATAGTTATGCAAAATTTCCAAATTCAAATTGGTTAAAAATATGCTTGAGGCAAAGCCTAATATAATGCTGTCTTTTTAAAAGGCAGTACTTTGAGTCCCTTAAGTCAATTCTGTAATGCACGCATCTTATTTAGCCTTATCTCATGAACTAGGGCTGAGAATGGTGGTATATATTTTTAATCCCAGTAGTCTGGGAAGCAGAGGCAGGCAGATCAATGTGAGTTCAAGGTCAGTCTGGTCTACATAGCTCCAAGATAGCCAGGACTACATAGACTCTGTTTCAAAAAACCAAAATAACGACAACAACAACAAAAAACTAAAAACAAAAACCAGGAATGTAAGCACAACCAAATATAAAAAAGACTTCCATGGGAGGTCTGATATTTATGGCCACCTTCTGCTGTCCTGTTGTAAAAGCTAGTCACTCTCCAGAGGGGACGAATCCATGTCAGAAGTTAGAAAGATATAAGAGCCCTGCTAATGAGAAATTAGCAGGCAGTACTTACATCCTATAAGTGCGATACATAATTCTGTCCACGGAAAAGCAGTGAAAGAAGGCACAAGACCATTTAGAAGTGGTTTTGAGACAAAGACATAGACAATGAAGAATGAAAGATTAAACATTTGCTTATAAGACATTTAACCCAGACACTCTGTCATGCATGACAGTGACACAAACTCAAGACTATGTTACAGGACAAGCTCTGCGCACACAAAGCTAAGTCCATAGAGCAGACAACTATCTTATCCACATACTTCAGTTTGGAGGACATGTCTTCAGCTGGTCCCTTTCGTAGCATGTTGGCATTAGAGTTTATATTCTGTGCACGCTGAGGTTTCTCTTCAGCCTGTTTCACTGGTACAACAGAGGGTCTTTTTGCTGACCGCTTTATTCTCTCCTCAAGCATGCTCATGTCCTTCTCTGAAAGCTGTAAAAATTCAAACTATAAGCACACCCACTTACTAAAAATACAAGTCCTAGTTGGGAGACTAAGCTTTTCACCCCAGCACTAGGAGGGAGAGGTAGGCAGATCTGAGTTTGAGCCAGCATGGTCTACAAAGTGATTTCCAAGACAACCAGAGCTGTTGTTATACAGAGAAACCCTGCCCCCCCCCCAAAAAAAAGAACAGCAGCAACAACAACCAAAAACAAAAACAAACAAAAACAAACAAAAAAAAAAAAAAAAAAAAAAAAAAGAATGCAATACCAGCCACTATTGCCTGAGTTACTACTCCATTATTTCTAAAAGGGGCTTCTTTGCATTTATTTATTCTTTTAGTGTCTCTGTGTGTGTATGTGTGTGCGCGCGTACAAGCTCACACAAACACCACAGCACTCATATAAAGGTTATAGGGAAATTTGTGGGAGGTTGATTCTTTCCTTTCAGGCTTTAGAGGCTTGCTGTAAAATGACCTTTCCCACTGAATTATCTTGTTAGCCTCAAATCACTACATTATTAAGTCAACTACCACTAATATCTGCATAGCTATAACAATAACATATAAAAGAAAAGGATACAAAAGGAAATATTAATAACCATAATCAAAAAGCTAAAAAGTTAGGGTAGTGACAGTTGTCCCGTTGTGGTACGTTTGCCTAGCACACACAAAGTCTTGGTTTGACACAGAAAATCACAAAATATTGATTTAAAAGTTCAAGGTCTTAGGCTAGTCACAAAAGTCTTTAATCCCAGCACTGAGGGGTGGAAGGTGGGGGAAGCAAATGATCTCTGTTCTAGGTCATCCTTGTCAAAATGTTGAGCTGAAGGACTATTACACAGAGTAACCTTGTCTCTAAATAAATAAAAAAGTTCAATGTATCCATTGGCTACATTGTGAGCCTGAGATATATTAAACTACCTTAAAAAAAGAAAAAAAAGTAAAAATTAATCAAGTTTCTTTATTTTGGGCTACTAAAAAACTGTCTATATGTAAGACTTTTCACCTTTAGTCATTTGCAAACTTCTACCTGTTTTATGTCCTTCACTTGTATTTTTCATTAGAGAAACACAATGATTTAAAGTAAAGTGTATAACAATAGTGCTACTAGAGCACTGATGACATGGAAGTCCTATATATGTGTTGCTTCTATTGGTTAATGAATAAAGAAGCTGCTTGGTCCTACAGCAGGGCAGAGTAGAGCTGGGGTGCGGGAAGGACACTTAAACTGAATGCTGGGAGAAAGTAGACAGAGTCAGAGAGATGCCATATAGCTGACAAGGAGACAGATGCCAGAACCTTACTGGTAAACCAGGAGCCTCATGGTAAAATATAAAATAATAGAATGAGTTAATTTAAGATGTAAGAGCTAGCTAGAGTCGGGCGGTGGTGGCGCATGCTTTTAATCCCAGCACTTGGGAGGTAGAGACAGGTGAACCTCTGAGTTCAAGGCCAGCGTGGTCTATGAGAGCTAGTTCCAGGACAGCCTCCAAAGCTACAGAGAAACCCTGTCTCAAAAAACCATTAATAATAATAATGATAAAAGAACTAGCTAGAAATATGCTTAAGCTATTAGACACACAGTTTCTGTGTGATTTGTGTCGAGCAGCCTCTGTTTACACATTACCAGAGCAAAGCACTAAGGTTAAGCCATAAGAATGACTGGTGGCGCAAGCCTTTAATCCCAGCACTCGGGAGGCAGAGGCAGGCAGATCTTTGTGAGTTTGAGACCAGCCTGGTCTACAAGAGCTAGTTCCAGCGCAGGCTCCAAAGCCACAGAGAAACCCTGTCTCG
>JAQHUG010000045.1:9171695-9205761 GCA_028555095.1 Dicrostonyx torquatus
CCAGCCTGGTCTACAAGAGCTAGTTCCAGCGCAGGCTCCAAAGCCACAGAGAAACCCTGTCTCGAAAAAACAAAAAAAAAAAAAAAAAAAAAAAAGAGAGAATGACTGGCTCAAAGGAAGCAAGGAGTCTGGAGGCAGAACTAATGTGCCTGGAAAAGAAGCACCACACGGCTGAAGGTTTAGACTCTTGATCCTTTATACAATGTTGTTCCCAAGATTGTACTTGTTAACTATAAACAAAGTACATTAAAAAAAACAAAAAAGACAGGCGGTGGTGGTGGCGTACGCCTTTAATCCTAGCACTCGGGAGGCAGAGGCAGGCGGATCCTTGTGAGTTCGAGACCAGCCTGGTCTACAAGAGCTAGTTCCAGGACATGCTCCAAAGCTACAAAAAAACCCTGTCTCGAAAAACCAAACCAAAAAACAAAAAAATTCACAAAATAGACTGCCATACAGTCTTTAAAATCCAGACTAGCTCAGATTTCTTGATTCAAAAATAGCTCTCATATCTTACACAAACTCCTGTAAATTAAAAAAAAAAGGTGATTTTTTTTTTGAAATTTTTTTATTTTTTAAGTTAAGCCCAGCAGAAATATCCAACATCAAACGAAAATACCCAAAACATGTAACTGGATTCTAGGGCATCGTGAGAGGCTAAGTTTATAACTGCTGAAACTCAAGTTGAGATGGCAGGAATCTCAACAACTAAGAAATCTTGGAATACTTTTCACAGCATACTGACAAGGCATATAGAAATGTCACTCACATTTCCGATCAGCTTGAACACCTGATCTCCATGTACGTTGTATACTGTTACAATGGTGTTGAGGGCAGCATTCCGCACAGCGTTGTCTCGGTCTCCTATGTGAATAGCTATTTCCTTTAAGGCTTTTCCTGGGGTTGGCTGACAAACATTCATACCATAGGACTCAACTAGGCAACCTAGTTCTTCCAGGCACTCTATTGAAGAAGAAAGACTAGATTAATGAGACCCAAAAATGTTTGGCTTCTACAAACTTTTGGCACACATGTAGTGTTAAAATCTTATTCTGGCTCTTTCCTATTTCTTTTTTCTTTACACTGTCACATACCAATGAAACAATGGTGTTATAAGTGTCCATGATAGGTTATACTTGTGAGTCAGATGGCCCCTGTGCACTTGATTTTGTCACCAGGGTGGTACTGAGTGGTGCCTGTATCACCTGATACTATAGCTCCACCAATGTGCACCTCATCACTCTCACAATCGGAATAAGAAAGTTGGAAACAGCTACACAGACACTAAACAAATTCCATTGCTTATTTATAAATGAATGTTGAGAATCTTGTACCTTAACTTTAATCAGGGGGGCTAAAGCCACAGAGCTTAGTGCCTCAGACAAGAGCACTTATCTAGCATGTCTGAAGCTCTGAGCGCAGCTCTCAGCAACTCTATAAAGATAGGTGGGAAGACAGATGCTTTGCTTCACCTGCTCTTTGTTTAGAGTTTTTGGATTTGGTTCCTTCCATGATGAAGGGGAACATCTTGCTGGCTGGGTAGACAAGGCACATCCGGTTCAGGATGGCACGGACATCTTTACGAATGACATCCTTTGGTTCTCCAACCTGGCCAACAAGAAATAATAAAGACCTTTTCTGAGTGTGATGGTTATTTCATGCATTACTGTCTTTTGAACTCACTTAAGGGTGAGGTGAAAGGAGGTACCATCATACAATAAACGAGAGAATATAAAAACTAAAGTTAACTCAGAACTCAAGTTGTCTTATAGGATAAGAACACATTACCTTGAGGATGAGATAGGGGATAAAGGAAGATGCTTCATTCTCAGTAAGATGATACTCTTCATCACTCAGCAGGGTAAAGAGCAATTTTAAATATTCCAGTGCTTTCATTAGAACGCTTGTATTGGTGTCGAAAAACCGGAGGGTAAGCCATTTTAAGATAAGATCCAGGCAACCAATGACACCGTCTTTTTCACTCTCCAAGTGCTTAAGATAAAAGTAAAAAAAATCCCACAGGTATGACTGTATGCAAATTTAAATTATATTAGACCCACAATTTCTTTTCTTTTTCTTTTTCTTTTTTTTGGTTTTTCGAGACAGGGTTTCTCTGTGGCTTTGGAGCCTGCGCTGGAACTAGCTCTTGTAGACCAGGCTGGTCTCGAACTCACAAAGATCCGCCTGCCTCTGCCTCCCGAGTGGTGGGATTAAAGGCGTGTGCCACCACCGCCCGGCAGACACACAATTTCTTAAATTGTACTGGTATCCAAAAGAAAATAAAAGATTTTTAGACCTTCAAAAAGATCCCCCACTATCATTTATTCTATCAAATGAGATAGCTATTCAGAGAACATGGTGTATTCTACTTCTTTCTCAGGGCATTCCAAGTTGACCATTTCACACAGTACTTCATATTTTCATATTCTTGAGACAGATAGTTATCTATTTGAAGACTTACATCAACCATTACAGCCAGGGCTTTATTGTGATGCTGAAACTCTGAGTGAAACATTTCATCTTGTAACCATTTAGCCACACAGCTAGACATTTGAGTCTTCAGCTGTTCAATGTATTCATCACGTGGGGTAGTAAAATTCCACTTTAGCACCTGACAGGAAAGACAGGAAGGCAGTGAGTGTAAACAATTCAACTAAAACAAAGTTGAGCCACCTGGTACAGCTGAAGGACTCAACGTGATACTTGTTTGCTCTTTAGCCTGTCCCTTGCCTCCTCTCCCCACAAAACAGGGTCTTGCCATTTCATTTAGTAATGACTGTTCTGACACTGAACATGGACAGCTAGATTTGAATTCACAGTAATCTTCCTGTCTTAGTCTGCTAAGTCTTGGCACATTTTTTTTTTTAATTACCTTTTCTTTTACTGTTTACTTTTGTGTTTTGACAGTATGTATATGTCTGTGTATCACATCCATGCCTGATGCCTTTGGAGGCTAGAAGAAGGGATTGGATTCCTTGGAGCTAGAGGTACAGCTATAGTTGTGAGCAGCCATGTAGGTGGTAGGAATCAAATCCTAGTCCTCTGGATGAACAGTAAGTGCTTTTAATTGCTGAGCCACCTCTATAGTTGTTGATCTCTTCAGCCCTAAATAGTGAAACTTGTTAATGATGATTATGAGATGATGATGGTGATGTAAAGGGCTCTCTAACAGGCCCAATCATGGCAAACATGGAGCCAATGGGTTTTGCTCTTTACCCTTCTCTGATGTGGGATTTCCCTGTGTGCTGTGATTACCATTAATGAATAAAGAAACTGCCTTGGGCTGTTGATAGGGCAGAATTTATGTAGGTGGGGAGGACTGGACAGAATGCTGAGAGAAAGAAGGGGAGAGTTAGCAGGGAGTCACCGGAGATAGATATGCTGAAACTTTGCTGGTAGGCCACAATCTCATGGTGACGCACAGATTAATGAAGATGGGTTAAATTAAGATATAAGAGTTAGCCAATAAGAAACTAGAGCTAATGGGCCAAGCAGTGTTTTAATTAATAGTTTCTGTGTGATTATTTCGGATCTGGGCGGCTGGGATGAACAAACGGTCTTTCCCTGAAACAAACTGGTGCCCACATGGCCAGCTAAATCCACTTAAAAACAGAGAGTTTGAAAAGGAATTCTAGACACAAAAATACAGAATTTAACACAGCTTCTTGCTGTTTGCTGGCGGAAAAAAGCCATGGCCATTTTAAAATGCTGGCTTTCTGGTCTATGCTGCCAGTGCAACTCTTCTCTTTCCTTGCTAAACCATTACATTACATTCCTAAAGCTAGCCCTCAAGGCCCATTCCCTTATTTGGCCAATGATTCATTTCTGAGATAAAACACCAAGGTACAACAATCAGAATTCATTATTTGACTAACCTGTCCAATCAGGACTTAGCAACTCACTCTAGACAGAATTCCCCTTTTTTGCTTAAAACCCACTCCTACAAAAACACCTGTTGCTGTCTGCTCTCTGCCTTTGCCAATCCAGAGGCAGCCTCCCCACTTGTTTGTCCCTCTGGGGTAATAAATCTCCCATGTGCTGAGAACATGGATGCCTGGCTATGTCCTGTACCAATTCCGGGGGGCCAGGGGTGGGCGGGGTTGGCAACCACATCAAATTATAAAAACAACAACAACAGGAAATAAATAAATAAATGCCATAATTGTGTGACTGGGTAAACACAGCTGGCATAATTTTTTGTTTTGGTTTCTCTGTGGAACAGCCCTGCCTGTCCTGGAACTCACTATGTAGATCAGGCTGTCCATAAACTCACTTGAGCTCCACCTGCTGCTACCCCCTGAGTGCTGGAATTAAAATCATGTACCACCACTGCCTAGCCTTCAAATGTATTTTTAAAAGTTTTATTTTTAAAATTATATGTATCTCTGTGTGGGTATATGTACGTGCCCATGGAGGTATAGGCATCAGATACCATGGAGCTGGAGTTACAGGTGCTTGTGATATACCAGACACAGTGCTGGAAATCAAACTTGGGTCTTGTACAAGAGCAGTATGTGCTTTTGAACTACTAAGCTATTTCTTCAGCTTCTGTAACATGTTTATGGCAGTAGTTTGTAACATAAAAGATTAGAAATAATCAAAACATGGGCGAATGAGTAAATGTGAACATGCAAATGCATGCATACCCTCCTCCCAAATAAAGAAGTAATTTTTTGTTTTTGAGACAAGAATTTTCTACATAGACCTGGTGGTTCTGAAATGCAAAGATGGGATTAAAGGAGGAAAAAATAGATAAGATCAATATACCTAGAAGGACATTTTCAAAGAACCAACAAAAATAATGAAATAATGAATGAATGAATGAATGAATGAATGTCGATTTTAAGAAGAAACTTGTGCCAGGTGGTAGTGGCACATGCCTTTAATCCCAGCACTCAGGAATCAGAGGTGGGCGTATCTCCGTGAGTTCGAGGCCAGCTTGGTCTACAAGAACTTGTTCCAGGACCAGCTACAAACGCTTCAGAGAAACCATGTTTTGAAAAACCAAAAAAGAAGAAGAAATTTGTTTAGGGTCAGCAAAATGACTTAGTGTATAAAGGTGCTTGCCTTCAGACCCAATAACTCGAGTTGAATCTCTGGTATTACATATAGTGTTAAGGGGAAAACTAACTTCTATAAGTGGCATGGTGACAAACAACTTTAATCTCAGCACTCAAGAGGCAGAGATAGGTGGATCTCTGTGAGTTCGAGGTCAGCCTGGTCTATACAGAGTTCCAGAACAGCCAGAGCTATGCAGAGAGACACTGTCTCAAACATAACAAAATAAACAAAAACAAAGTGATTTGCAAAATTTCTGCCATACTGGCTATGTGTGGTGGTAGAAGACAGGTAGACAGATCTAGCTTGATATACAAAGCTAGTTCAGGGCCAGTTGTGCTACACAGTGAGAATTTGTCTCAAAATAAAATGTCTACTATGCTCAGAATGAAACCCAGGGCAGTGATATGGGGATTCCCTTCTGCATGCTGTGAATACCACTGGTTAATAAAGAAGCTGTTTTTGTCTGCATAGGGCAGAATAGAGATAGGCTGGGGGAAGAGGGGAAACTAAACTGAATGCTGGAAGAAAGAAGGCGGAGTCAGGGAGATGCCATGTTGACTGCTGTTAATAAGCCAAAGCCATGTGGCAATACACAGATTAATAGAAATGGGTTAAATTAAGATGTAAGAGCTAGCCACAGGTTAATAGAAATGGGTTAAATTAAGATGTAAGAGCTAGCCAATAAGAAGCTAGAGCTAATAGGCCAGCAGTGATTTAATTAATACAATTTCTATGTGGTTATTTTGGGAGTGTGGGCAGCCAGGAACAAACAAGTGGCTTTTTACTATAGGATACCGTACATACTAGGCAAGTGTTTCATCACAGAACTATATTTCTAGTCCTTCAAGAATACAGTAATTAGCCCGGGTGGTGGTGGCACACGTCTTTAAACCCAGCACTCAGGAGGCAGAGGCAGGCAGATTTCTGTGAGTTTGAGGCCAGCCTGGTCAGGCTCCAAAGCTACAGAGAAACCCTGTCTCAAAAAAAATAAAATAAAAAAATTAAAAAATTAAAAAAAAAAAACAAAACTACTAAGTCACCTTTTTATTTAGAGGAGAAATAGGCAATTAGGCCCATTTTTTAAAATTCTCTTTGTAAGAATTACTTTTTGCTGGGTGGTGGTAATATATACCTTTACACTAGATACTAGGGAGGCAGAGGTAGGCGGACTCTCTGTGAGGTACATAGAGAAACTCTGTCTCAAACAAACAAAAAAAACCTCTTAATACCAGCATTTGGGAGGCAGAGAAAGGCTCCAAAGCTACAAAGATACCCCGTCTCAAAAAAGCCAAATAAATAAAAACAAAATTAAAATAAATAAATTTTACAATCTTGCATTTTCAGCCTCTTCAGTGTTGGGGTTATAGCCATGTGTTACCAAGCCCATTTTGGGAAAAAAAAAGAAAAGAACAATTTTTTTTTTTTTTTTTTTTTTTTGGCTTTTCAAGACAGGTTTTTTCTGTGTAGCTTTGGAGCCTGTTTTGGCACTTGCTTTGTAGACCAGGCTGGCCTAGAACTCAGAGAGATCCGCCTGCCTCTGCCTCCCAGGTGCAGGGATTAAAGGTGTGCATCACCACCACAGGCTTCTTTTTTTATTTTTAAAGATAGTGTTTCATTATATATATACTCTGGCTGGCCTGCTATGACCAGGCTGGCCTCAAAATCACAGAAGCCTGAACTCAAATTAATAGAAATCTGTCTGCCTTTGCTTATATTAAAAGTGTATGCCACCACTCCCAGCCTGAAAATCTTTTTGTTTTGTTTTGAGACAGGATTTCTCTGTGTAGCCCTGGCTGTCCTGGAACTCACTCTATAGATAAGGCTGACCTTGAACCCACAGATATTAACCTGCTTCTGGTTCTCAGTGTTAGTATTAAAGGAGCCTGCCACTACCCAGCCTTAAAAACCTTTAGATCAACAAGATAAAAAACAAGCAAAAACTCCCAAAGATTCTTATCACTTCCTTACCTTTAATCCTTTCTCATCTCTCATTCTTTGCTCTTTTCCATTTGGAACAACAATAAAAATAGGCCCAGATTTGTCGTCGTCTTCCTTTAAGGTAGTTTTGCTTGCCACTTTCTTCCCTTGTGCACTCTACAACCGAGTTAAGAGAATATTGATTATGTGGGCCAATTCTGATGAAAATAGGCTGTTGCCCATCAAAAGAGCATTACAGAAACCAAAGAAACCTTTCTACCTTATATTTCACCATGAGAGGATGATAAGTCACCAATCTTTCATGTAATATGCTTTTGAATGAGACAGAGTTCTGCTACATAGACCAGGCTGGTCTGCAACTTACGCACATCCCACCTCAGGCTTAGACTTTGATTACAAGTGATCCATAAATGTTTTAAATTAAATTATATTATATGAATCGTTGTTAGCTACTGAGCTAAAAAGGTGTGTATGTATGTATGTATGTATGTATATATATATATATATATATATATATATATATATATGGAAAAATTGCTATTAATCCCAATTAGTCTGGGTCACAGATAATTTTTAGTTTTCTTCCTTGAAATCTTCAATATTTTTTTCTTCAATACTATTTATATATTTAATATTAATACCATTTGAATGAATAGCATTTGAAAAAATTCTATTTTTTCTCTCAGTATCTTTATTTAATGTATCTCTACTGTAGTGAGTACTACAGCACTACTATACTATACAGTTTAAGGTACTAAATCAGTTTCTTTAATGTATATCTACTATAGTGAGTACTACAGTATTATATTGCACTATATTACTGCATAGTACTATATTACTGTATAGTAATAGTATACAGTACTAAGGTACTAAAGCAGTTTCTAAATTTCTACAAATATTTTAAATACTTAGTTTTCAAATATAATATGACTAAAATATTTTATGTAAGAAAAAGGATGAATAGTAAATATGTGTAAGGTACACCTTGAATCTTACTGATGAAATCCTTATAAATGTAGCAAAAGTTCAGAATTTTTTTAAACACTGACATCATCCAGTCAAAAAACAAACAAGCAAAAAAAAAAAAAAACCCACAAAACCCCAAAGAAGCAAAGAAAAACAACAAAAAACCTAGATCATTTATATAAAAGTGTTTTGTAAGTTTTTAAAATAATCATAGAATTTGGGGCTGGAGAGATGGCTCAGCATTTAAGAGCACTGGATGCTCTTCCAGAGGACTAGGGTTCAACTCCCAGCAACCACATGGCAGTTTATAACTGCCTGTAACTCCAGGTTCAGGAGATCTGACACCCTCACATAGACATATATACAAGAAAACACCGATGCATATAAAATAATAAAAACAAGTCATTTAGACCGGGGATGGTGGCACATGAAGGAAGGTAATTATCTTCTACTACAGACCATACAAAAGTGTTGATACTTCCCAGAGATGACAGAGTATAAGCCTTTTCTCTTAAGATCTTGCCATGCAGACCAGGCTAGCCTCAAACTCAGAGGTCTAACTACTTTTCTACCCCCTAGTTTGTACCACCATGTCAGTCTCCTTTTTTCACTAGTTCAAATATTCAGAGATCTCCATGAGAGCATCTTATGGGAACAGAATGACTGTTTTGGGATCTGATTAATAACAGCCATGGCCTCAAAACACAGAAGTACAGGGCTTCTCTAACTACAAGTCCTAAGTCTTATCTCAAGGATAGCAAAAAACTGAAACCAATTAAACAAACAAAAGTCACAGAAACTTCTATAAATACTAAATTTCCTATTATTAAGAACAGTGATGTTCTTTCATATTGAGTGACTCAGCATATGAAATTAAGACAAAGGAACTATATGTAAGTATGCAGAGTTAACACACCTTTGCTTTGGAAGAAACTCCTGGAGCTTTAGCCTTTTTCAGATCAGGCTTAGGTTCTAAGGTGCTGGAAACAGAATCTTCAACAGGGGCTTTGAGGGGAGGGAAAATGTACTATGTTAAATTGATATCACTTATCTTAGGTACATTAAACATATAATGATTTTAAAAAAAACCCTCTGTAGTCTTAAATGTATCAATATATAAAGCACTTAAAGATTTCCCCCCCTAGTCCTTTTTAGTCTCTTCAAGTATCTCTTTAAAGGATGGGGATAGTGGCACATGGTTGTTATTCTAGTACTTGGGAGATAGAGGCAGGGAGATTGCTGCACATTTGAGAATATGATCTATATTGTGAAAGAAAGTAAGGGGATCAAAACTAAGAATATCTGGGGGAAAAAAAAACCCTAAGAAACTTATTTGGTTAGCTAACTAAGAAATTAGAAACAAAAGGCAATAACAAGTTTGAGGTACTCTTTTTGGTATTCCTAGAACCCACAAGTTAACCTAAAACAAACAAACAAATAGGGAATTGCCATTGTTCTTGGCAGCGCCTAAGGGCTAGGTTAGATCATAAAACCTTATGGGTGAAAACACTATTCATAGAAATCATGCTTGAAGTTAGCTGGAAGTTTCCTCCTTGTTAACTAATATTCACAGTGCAAGACACGGCTAAGCAGTTAGCTGGGTTAGCAAACTCACCAAGAGTCTAATCTATATTCTGGGTTTCAGGACAGTTAAGAGTTATATAAAGACCCCATCTCAAAAACAAACAAAACACAACAAAACAAAAAAGGAAAAGAAAGAAATTTTCAAATAATTTTTTGAAAAAATTCTTCTCAAGTATGTTTCAAGATTAATTCAACAAGTTTGCCTCTACCTTAACAATATTAATTTTAATTTTGATAATTATATTAAAAATAACACACAATACTTTTTTACCAGATTATTACTTTTTTTTGGTTTTTTTCGAGACAGGGTTTCTCTGTAGCTTTGGAGCCTGTCCTGGAACTAGCTCTTGTAGACCAGGCTGGCCTCGAACTCACAAAAATCCATCTGCCTCTGCCTCCCGAGTGCTGGGATTAAAGGCATGCGCCACCAACGCCTGGCAGATTATTACTTCTTTAAATGTAGGAGCTGCCATCACTGAAATTATCTTCAAAACAAGACTCCAGTTAATGCTAACCCTGATATGCACTTGACCACAAGCTGTGCATGATGTAAAATTTCTGACTTCACAGCACCAGCAAGTTCTACCCCACTAAGCAGAAAGAAATTATTCTGTTAGAGCAAGAAATCTAGAAAACAAGTGGTTACAGGTTATAAATGGACTTTTTTTTAAATTTATTTATTTTGATTTTTTGATACAGGGTTTCTCTGTGTAGCTCTGGCTGCCCTGTAACTCGCTCTGTAGACAAGACGGGCTTTGAACTCTCACAGAGATCCGCAGGCCTCTACCTCCCAAGTGCTGGGATTAAATAAAGGCATGTACCACAATCAGCCAGCTATATGATCAACTTTTAATATCAGGATTATTAACTTGGGAAGCAGAAGCAGGCAGATCTCTGAGTTCAAAGCCAAATCTAAACTAAGTTCTATGGATTGAGTTTCAGGACAAAGCTACACAGAGAAACCCTGCCTTGAAAAAAATAAAACAAAACAAAAAACAGGATTTTAAGATAATTTTTGACTCCAGGCATAGATCAGTGGTAGAATGAGAGTTTAGCATGAGCCCCAGGTTCAACCTCTGATAAGTCGAGCGTTCTGCATTCACGTGTGACTAAGCAGAATTTAAAACTGACTAGACCTTGTGAAAAAAAACAAACAGGTTTCCTGTTGTTAAAGTACATTAAGCATGTTCCCAACTTCTAAATAAAATAGAATGTCCAATAATAGAAAATAGCCATGGAATAATTCTTGAAAGCAGTATTTGAACTACTATCTTTATGGCATAGAAAACAATCACCACACCTTTAGCACAGATTCTCACATAAGTACTTGACAAATATCTAGAGGAAGAGGCAAAGAAATGAAATGCAAAGATTAACTAATAGGCTGGCTGTGTTTTGGGTTCCTTCAAACTATTGTCAAAGTTATTATTACCTGGTGTAGGCTGGCATTTGGCTGGAGCTGACCCTCCCATTGGTTTGGACACTGTCTTAGTAGGTGCAGCGGGCTTGGATGGCATGTTAGCTTTGGCCTTTTCTAGCATAGCCAGTACCTGATCTTTAGAAGTTGGCTAGAAAGACAAAGCAAATCAAAGTTGACACAACGGTATATTCATACTGAGACTACTAACAGGTCTGCTACCAAATAAACGCCTGAGCTCCTACTTTCAGTTAACCAATGTAGTAAAGGAGCCAGCAGGAAGCACAAAAGTAGCATGCATTATGAAGTCACACACAAGTAACTACCATTCTAGAAGGTAACAATTTGCACTCCTGTAAGTCATCAGACTCTTCAGATCTACACTGCTAAACATTTTATTTTTGCTCTCATTAGAATTTCAGATTAAAGCTTGGTAGTGCACACCTTTAATCTCAGCACTGGGGAGGTAGAAGCAGGTGGATGGATCTCTGTGAGTCCAAGGCCAGCCTGGTCTAAAATCAAGATTCAGGACAGAATGAGCTGTTACACAGAGAAATTCTGTCTCCAAAAACAACAAAAAAAGGAATTTCACGTTGAGTCCCATGGTAGATGGTATGAACTTCTGTTTATATAAATTAATGTTTAATATTTTCCTAATAGCTTTTAACACTGCTAGCCACAAGAACTAGTACCTTTAGTTTCCCAGTAGCCTTGGCCATTTTTTCATATCCTAAATGCATCATAAAGAATGGCAAAGCATCTTGGGCCTTCTTTCGTACATCTCCATTTCGATCTTCCAGACAAGAATATAGATGAGGGACACAAAGGATGAGGTCTGTGGGAGTGGAACGAAGGGTAGGTAGTTTCTCAGCCAGCCAGCCCAGAAGCTGCCAAAAGAAAAAAATGACTGGTCAAATAATGTCAAGTGATTAAATACTATTATTAATGTCAGGCTTAAAGATTTTTGTTAGTATCAGACACTGAATTATTTTTTCTTCAGTATTAGGAGTGGAACAAGTCTTTAACCCTAGCAATCAGGAGGCAGGAGCTGGTTGGTTTTGGTGAGTTTGAGGTCAGCCTGGTCTACATATCTAGCTCCAGGACAGTGAAAACTACATACAAATATCCAATCTCAATTCTTGCCTCCAAGAAAAATAAGATGGGATAGTGACTGCTGGCCTCCACATGTGCACACACAAGGAGAATGAATTAAAAAACAAAACAATGAAGACAGTTCTAGGAATTTTGTATCATTTTTATTTACTTTTATAATAAGTTTATGCTTCAGTTCCCTGCCCCCATTCCGGTGACAGGTTCTCATATGATAGCCCATGTTATCCTGAAATTCATTATGTAGACCAATCTGGCCTCAAACCTGTGCTGATTCCTCTTGCCTTAGCCTCTTAAGTACCAGGACTACAGGAGTAACCCTCCATTGTTAGCTATAAAATAAATTTGTTAAATTGGGCATAGCAGCACATACCTTTAATACCAGTAAGGCAGAGGCAGGTAGAACTCTTGAGTTCAAGGCCAGCCTGGTTTACAGAGTAAGTTCCAGGACAACCAGGGCTACATAGAGACACCCTGTTTCAAACTCCCACCTCCCCCCAGAAAGGTTGTTTTAACCATGAATATATAGTTATTATGGAGGCCATTTAAGAAGATAAAATACATAAATTACTTATGGCACTAACCTCTTGCCTCAAGAAGGGATTTTCCTTTTTGAGTTCTTCAGAAAGATCTTCTCCCTCCAACCACTCCTTCATGCCAGTCTGTTCTGCCCAAGCATTCACAGTTGCTAGGGCAGCAGCTCGAACGTTGTTCTGTATTGGGAACAGAATTGGCAAAAATATCAAGTACAGCTGGGGGGTGAAAGGTGAACAATGGAGGTGTCTCCTAAGGTTTCATGTACATATTTGACTATCTTCTCTGAGACAGAAACTAGTGCTGTTTGTACTGAAGACTTCAAAAGAAGGTACAAATATAAAACACAAAATTGGAGGAAACAATTCTGTACTCTGTTAGACAAAATAATAACCTGGGCAATTTTTGTGTGTGTGTGTTGTGTGTTTGTTTTTTGAGACAGGGTTTCTCTGTGTAGCTTTGGCTGTCCTGGAACTCATTTTTGGGACCAGGTTGGCCTCTGTTGACAGAGTGCTCTATTAAAGGCATGTGCCACTACTGCCTGGCTAACCTGGGCAAATATTATGGAAGAATAACAATCATTTGTTTTCTGAATCTCTATGGGAGTTTTTATGTCATCTCCTAAAGAAAGGAATTCTATGTTAGAGACTTCAAACTGTTAAGAATTAAGCTAACAATGTGAATATTTATGTT
Organism: Dicrostonyx torquatus; assembly: GCA_028555095.1. Taxonomy (NCBI): domain Eukaryota; kingdom Metazoa; phylum Chordata; class Mammalia; order Rodentia; family Cricetidae; genus Dicrostonyx; species Dicrostonyx torquatus. Next base: position 9,184,996 of record JAQHUG010000045.1, read on the forward strand.
TTAATATTGACTTGCAATTGTACAATAGATTTACAAAACTGAAAAAAAATCTAATTTCTTAAATCAAGTGAATTACGCAAAAGTAAAGGACATTAAAATATTAAGCCTAGGGTTAAGAAAACCAAACAAATCACTTGCCGCCTTGAATGCAATGAATTCTAACATTGTCGAATTATAAACAGCTCACTCAATTACTAGAAGAGCATGATGTAGTAGTTCAGGAGTGGGAAGGATACAAGATCCAAAATTCATATTCTTATTTATTCTGTCAAAATTTTAAGCCAGGTGTGATGGCACACACTTTTAATCCCAGCACTTGGGAGACTGAAGCCAGAGACTCTCTTGAGATTGAGGTGAGCCTGGTCTACACAGAGAGTTCAAAGATAGCCAGAAATAAAAAAAAAATAAATAAAAATAAAAAATATAAAACTAAGCAAAAAATACCAAAACTAAAACCAAACCTTAATGATTTCATAATCATAAACAGCAATCATTTATTGAATGTTTATTATATAAAACAGGTACATCAAAATGTATCTTAATAAAAATGTTTCAACTAATTAAATTAAATATATCAATTACTAAAATGTATTTCAATTTTGTAAGAAAGAAATTTTATAAAGAAACTAAACCTAGAGGACCTAACTATTTAAGGATCATAAATCTAAAAATGATACATCTAATCACAACATAAATTCTGCCTGAAAGGTAGCATGTTTACAATCTTTCTTCTAATATTATCATCTTTTTAAAAATTTTAAGCAATTATGTGTACTCTAAAACAGAATTATCAAGAATGTGGCTGGCTGGAAGTATGGCAGAAAGAGACTTTTACCTTGCTATCACCAAGGACAGTAATGATAGGGATGCCTAAGTTCTTCACGTGTTGCTTGATATTTGGACCCATGGCTACTGCCAGTTGCTGGAGGATATTCAATGTTTGTTGCACCTGAGGTAGAAAGAAAGATCCAACACAGGTTCAAACTGTAGTCAAACTTAAAGTAAGTTAATACTATAGGATTCTGGAATACTTAAAAGACAGCAGTATTGTAACAGAAATCTAACTGAATTATGAATAATTTTTAGCCTCTTATTAGGCACTGCGCTTGTGTGCACAAAGGCACACTCAGAACACATTATATACATATTTTATTTTATTTTTTGAGATAGGGTCTCACTATGCAACCCTGGCTAGCCAGGGTGAACTGGAACTCAAAGAGATATCTACCTGCCTCTGTCTCCTGAGTTCTGTGACTAAATGCATGTTCTACCATGCTTGGCAAAAAATAAAATTCTTTAAAAAATGATAGTACTAGAATTTTATTCTATAGTTTAAAAGATATTGACATAAAAAAACAAAAATTAAAATATAGAAATTAGGGCCAGCAAGATGGAATGGTGCGTAAAAGTACCCACCATTAAGGCTGACAATGTAAGTTCAGTCACAGAACCTGCAAGCTGTTCTCTGACCTCTATATGCACCCTCTTCCATACAAAGACAACAAATAAACACATTTTAAAAACAATTAGAAATTAAACAAAGCATCATTCTGCACATCTATAACCCTAGTACTGGGAAAAAGCTACAGAATTGTGTGGAGTCTGGATGTAGTCTGGGAGACATAACAAGTTCAAGGCTAGCATGGATTACACAGTGGATCTCCATCTTAAAATAGAAACAAGAAAAATGTGTGATTTGGCATATTTACAAAATTAAAAAAGTTCCACACAAAGGTATTTAGTATTGAACACCTATGAAAATTCTGATATTTAAGAGAATTTAATTACTAAATTTGTGTATCTTGAGACACATTTAAGAAATACAAGGAATCTTTTTTGTACCTCAAAGCAAATAACATGATCACCATTTTTGCTAGTGAAAGTTACAATGAAAATGAACCTTCTATACTAGCAGGGAAGGGGAAGAAAGAGAAAAGGCACATGGCCAACATACCAAGATTTTATTTGAATCATTGAGTCGACCCTTCAAGGCAGTTGGAAGTTCACCTATATTTGGCTGAATAAATTTTGCTTCATTGATAATACCTGCCACTTCATCTAGGCCTTCTTTCCTGATCTTCCAATTCTTGTCACCAATTTTAGATACCAGTTCTGAAGTAACCTTGTCACTGTAAAACGCAAGGCATAATTTTAATTATAGACTCCTAAAAGATAATATCACCAAAATTCCCTTTACTGAATTAAAAAAAAAAGTTAAGATGTTAGTATAATGAATCTGGATATACTAGTGCACAATTACAGTCTTAGCAATTCCGATGCTAAGGTAGGAAGACAGTAGGGTCAATGCCAGCATGTATTATTTGAGACAGTGAAAGCCTATCTCAAAAACAAAACAAAACAACCAAAACAAAGTAAAATAACAAACAAACAAACAGCTGAGCTTTATTTATTATATATACAATATTCTGTCTGTATGTTATGTCTGCAGGCCAGAAGAGGGCACCAGACCTCATTACAGATAGTTGTGAGCCACCATGTGGTTACTGGGAATTGAACTGAGGTCCCCTGGAAGAGCATGCAATGCTCTTAACTGCTGAGCCATCTCTCCAGCCTGAGCTTGGTGCCTTAAGCTTACAAGCTTTTAACCCAGCCCTCTGTAGGCAAAGGCAGGAAGATCTCTTTTGGTTCAAGGCCAGCCGGGTCTACCTACTGAGTTTACAGCTGAGGTCGAGGCACTGAGGTAGATAGCAAGACCCTGTCTTGAAAACAAACAAAACAAAAAGATAGGGCTGGAGAGATGGCTCAGTGGTTAAGAGTACTGACTGCTCTTCCAGATGGACCTGGGTTCAACCATCTGTACATGGTGGCTCACAACCATCTGTAATGAGATCTGGCGCCCTCTTCTGGTGTGCGGGCATACATGGAGGCAGAATGTTGTATACATAATAAGTAAATCTTAAAAACAAACAAACAAACACCTAAACCCAGACTCTGAATTAGTATAAAGAATAAAATAAACCATTTCTTAGGGTAAAACTTACCTGATCTCTACCCTTGGCAAAAGATCAACAACATCATTGCCCCCATCATCTGGTTCATCTCCATCTTCTACTTCATCTGTAGCGCTTGTGCTGTGCTTAGAAATTCCTCTGGTTGGAGTGGGAGGTCTTTGTCCCTGCATCTACATACAAATGAATAAAACTAATGAACTTGAAGAATGACAGCAAATAGACTACAGAAGGTGCCTATGTACAATTTTCTGGGGTTGGGGAGATCGTTCAGCAGGTAAGAGCACTGGTTGATCTTCAGAGGTCCTGAGTTCGCTTCCTAGCAACTACATGGTGGCTCACAGCCATTTACAATGGGGTCTGATAGCCTGGTCTGGAATAAAGGTGTACATGCAAACAGAGCACTCATACACATAAAATAAATAAAATTAAAAAAGTTATTCTTTTATTATAATACTTGTTTTTGTTTTGTTGTTATGCTGGGAATAGAATCCAAGATCTTATGCATGCGAGCAAATGTCAAATATTTATATACAATATTGTAAAACATACTTGAACTGCTAGCTAAATTCTAATTTTGAGATAAATTATCAAGTTATTTTTATAAAAAACTATTAGAATTTGGCTTCTCAATCACTAAGTTGTCTTTTGACTTATATCTCTAAAACAAAAGAAAGCAAGCAGTGAATACTTAATTATGTTCAGTCTGAAAGCTATTCAAGAGAACCTAGTTTTTGTTATTGTTTTGTTTTTAATTAAAAACAGAATACATTAAAGTTGCATTTTGGTCAAATGTGGTAGTGTACACCTATAATCCCAGCATTCAAGAGGCAGAGGCAGGAGGACGCTACAAATTTGAGGTCAGCCAAGTCTATGAGCAATTTCAGACCAACTAGGACTACCCTGTTGTTTTTAAATTGCTTTTTAATTCATTTTAAAAAATAGGTACAAGACCCATGCCTGACATTACAAATATATAAAAAGAAAATCACTCATTGTAAACCATAATCATTCAGCTTTTCTTCATCACAGTCAATTTCAATTTCTTATGAATTCTTCCACATATACTTTATATATATAAAATCAAACAAACACTTAGTACTCATGCCTTTTAAAAAATGATTTATTTTTAATCGTGTGTGTGTGTGTGTGTGTGTGTGTGTGTGTGTGTGTGTGTGTGTATGAGTGCAGGTACTTGCAGAGTTTGGAAGATGACTCTGGATATCCTTGAGCTACAGGTAGTTGTGTGCCAATCAACATGAGTGATGCTGAGAAAAGAACTTGGGTTCTCTGGAAGAGCTCTTAACTAGTAGTTATCTTTTTTTTTTATTTTTTATTGTTAAAAGAAAAATTTAAGCCAGGCGGTGGTGGCGCACGCCTTTAATCCCAGCACTCGGGAGGCAGAGGCAGGCGGATCTCCGTGAGTTCGAGACCAGCCTGGTCTACAAGAGCTAGTTCCAGGAAAGGCTCCAAAGCCGCAGAGAAACCCTGTCTCGAAAAAACAAAAAAAAAAAAAAAAAGAAAAAAAAAGAAAAATTTACATTTACTTCCCTTGTTCCCGGCCCTCCCGCTCCCCCACTACCCCACCACCCTCCCCCTGCTTCCTTAAGATGGGGCAGGATACACTGACTGAGAAGCCAATGATAATGGCACCGGGACCTAGCTCTTCTGCATGTATTGGCTTTTTGGGAACTTATTCTATATGGATGCACATCTTCCAAGACCGAGATGGAGGGGGGAGGGCCTTGGGCTTCCCATAGTTATCTCTTTAGGCTCTGTTTCCCCCTGCCCGAAACAGGGTTTCTCTGCATGCAGCTCTGGCTGTCCTGGAATTTAGGTTCTGTTTTTTTTTTGTTTGTCTTTTAGACAGAGTCTTACTATACAGCCCAAGCTGACCTTGAATGTTACTGTACCTACAAGAACAAAGCTCAGAGTGCTGGAATGACATATGTACGCATGCCACTAACCTTGGTTAAAAATTTATTCTTAACTAATGTGACAATCTCAAGACCACCCATAGATGGCACCATTATTAGAATATTTACCTTTTCAAACTCCGCATCTATCTGGGATAGGAGAGCAGGCTTCTCATCCTCAAAGAACATTCTCAAAGAAGGACCAACATAGAGATACATCACGCCAAGCAAGGTAATGGCAGAAGTCCTCACAGCCTGCCAGAGAAAACAGTGAGACTTTGTAGAGCCAAGCAGCAGCACAGAAGTGGCTACAGTACTCCCACATATGCTGGGGTATACTCACTGGGTTTGTTGCAGCAAGAGCAGTCTTAACATTGCTAATGAAAGCTTTGACATTCAATCTAGAAAAAAGCAAAGCATTTAGAACAAATGAGATTTTCAAAATATTCAAGAACTTACAAAACCAGATTTAAGGTTTGAGTCCCACTGGAAGATTCCTCAGGTATCCTCTTTCCTAAAATTAAAGCGATATTTAAATACTATCTACACACTGTGTTTAATTAAGATTCCAAATTCCACTCTTAAAATTTTTAAAGATTTATCATCAGTGTACGTGCATGCATTGGTGACACAGGCCAGTTGGAGAGGTCAGATGAGAACTTGGTTAGATCTTCTGGAACTGGAGTTACAGGCAGTTATGAGCCACATAACATGGGTGCTAGGGATTCAGGTCTTCTGAAAGAGTGCTCTTTAACTATTGAGCCATCTTTCCGGGACAGAGGATCATTTTGCAGAGTTTTTCCTTCTACTTTTATGTGGGTTCCAAGGACTGAACTCAAGCCACCAGGACTTACCTGCTAAACCATCTTATACTGGTACCCTACATCTATTACTAAACTCTCTCCAGAACTATAGATTCATATACATATCTGCCTTGGTCACATTTCAATTTCTATGTCTAGTAGACATCCTACATATACAACAACTCCCAAACTTATGCCTTCCAGGCTTCTGTAACTCATTTAAGACCCACATTTATTTATTTTGTGAAGCCTGTGACTGGGGTAGGCTTTGTTCAGTGGCATACTCCCTCCTGCTGCCTGATAATCTGAAACCCTCGACTCCATCTCCACCACCACATCTGCCAGTGCACCACCAGGCTTCCCACCATGATGATAATGGACTAAACCTCTGAACCTATTAGCCAACCCCAATTCAGTGAGTTGGCATGGTCATGGCATCTCTTCACAACAATAAAAACCCTAAGACACATGAGAATAGGAAGCTGGAAGCTCAGCCAAAGGCAGCTCATTCATGGAGAGAAATTCCAGTCAGAAACTGACTGCCTCAATCCCCTCGGGATATTTTTTTTTTCTTTTGTTTTTCGAGACAGGGTTTCTCTGTAGCTTTGGAGCCTGTCCTGGAACTAGCTCTTGTAGACCAGGCTGGTCTAATCCTAGCTATAATCCTAGCACTCAGGAGGCAGAGGCAGGCGCGTGTCTGTAAATCCAAGGCCAGCCTGGTCTACAAAGTGAGTTCCAGGACAGCAAGGACTAAATAGAGAAACTCTGTCTCCAAAAAGAAAGGAAGGGAGGGAGGGAGGGAGAAGGAGGAGAAGTGGGTCAATGGTATCCCACAATCCCAGCAGTTAGAAGTCAGAGGCAGGCAGATCTGAGTTCAAAGATTATGTATACAGCATTCTGCCTCCATGTATGCCTGCAAGCCAGAAGAGGGCACCAGATCTGAATTCAGATGGGAATTGAACTCAGGTCCTCTGGAAGAACAATCAATGTTCTTAACCACTGAGACATCTTGCCAGCCCCGAGACAGTGTTTCTTTTTGTAGCATTAGCTGTACTAGAACTATCTCTGTAGACCATGTTGGTCTCAAACTCACAAAGATCCGCCTGCCTCTGCCTCCCGAGTGCTGGGATTAAAGGCACGCGCCACCACCGCCAGGCCCCTCGGGATATTTCTACTAGACTTTATGATGTTTTCTATCCCCTGCACTTTGCTCTTTTACTTGGAAGCCTTTTTTTTTTTTTTTTTTTTTTGGTTTTTCGAGACAGGGTTTCTCTATGTAGCTTTTAGAGCCTGTCCTGGAACTAGCTCTTGTAGTCAAGGCTGGCCTCGAACTCACAGAGATCCACCTGCCTCTGCCTCCCAAGTGGAAGCCTTTACATTAGACACCCTGCTCTGCCTAGGACCGTCACTTGGGAACTCCAGCTGACAGATTCAGTGGGGCTTGCACAGTTGGTATCTGCTGCATGTCTGTAAGCCTGGACTTGACAGGTTATCTTTTGTTTGCTTTCTCAGGTGGATTACTCCAGTTGTCTCTGCTTGATGTTTTGCTGTCTACTTCTTTCTATTTATTTTACTTCTGCTTGCTGTGTATTAATAAACTCACTCATTCAAATTGAAAAAAAAGGCTTCTATGTTTTCCCAATTTATTCAAAATGTTGAGGCCCTAGACATCTTGCTCTTTCCTTCTCCAGTCTTATTTCCTACTACTTTTTAATTACACTTTACTTTAGCTATATTCTGAAAAGCATACACTAGTCATTATTTTTATTTTTGAGACAATGTCTCACTATGTAGCCCTGTTTGGACTTGAACTCAAAGCAATTCTGCTTGCCTCTGCTTCTGTCTTTTGTGTTGCTGGTTACTAAAGATGTATGCCACCATCACTGGCCCTTATTGCAACATTTTGTAAGCTAATAAATGGAAGTTACATCAAACAAACAAACATCCTAGAACAAGAAGGCACAGAGAAAATAATATAATAAACAATATAGCATCTATACCCTTTCCCTTAATTCAGAATGTCTCAGCATTGGCAATTTCCTAGCTATGATGTTAAGCTTTCTATGCTTCATTTTCTTCATCTACAGAGCAGAGACCAAATACATGTATATAAAAATTCCTCTAAAATGTCCTGCATAGAACTAGCATATATTGACAGTTCCAGCATAGAAAGCTGTGGCAGGAGGGCTTAAATATTTCCAGGAGTCTGAGACTACCCAAGGCAACAAAATGAATAGCTGTAGGCCCAGTGAGGTGATGTGGGAGGTATAGGTGTTTGCCATCAAGGTTGGTAACATGAATTTAATACCCAACGGCCACGTGGAGAAAGAACCAATTAAATGCACACCAACTCCCTACACAAGAAGTATAATTAGTAGGCCTAAATATAATTACAAAATAATCAACAACTATGTTCATATGAAAATGGCAGGGCATTTAAACAAAAATTTTTATTGTATGATTTAATCCAAAGAGAGCCCTTTTAGGCACTAAAAAACTGTAGTAATTTTGAAATGTATCTAACTATGTATGTGAAACTATGACAATTTTCTCTGTGACAGCTATTAACACTTAAGGAAAAAATAACTTAGAGACCTCTCTTTGGTAGGGACTGAGCATGTGGCACTATAATAGAACATTGGCCTAACATGTTCAAGGCCCTGGATGCAACCTCTAGAACTAAAGGGCTTAATAGGCTTCGGCTACCACGCCTAAGGATTTGAATTTGAGTTCCCATGACTCTTAAACATTGTCTTCAGACTGTCATATGTACTTTCCTCATGGCATATGCCACCTGCACCTCCCAAGACAAGAGAGACACACACACAATCCTGAATAACTTATATATACTAATCCAGGTATACTCTTCTTTTAGTAGATATTAAAATGTAGAATACAAGTCAACACAACACAGACATTTCAGAACAAATGTGCTTTTGCTTTTATGTAAATTAGACAACCAATTCCAGTTCTTCAAAAATAAGCACAGATAGTGAAAAAAAAATTAACACTATTCCTGACTTACCCAGAAAAACCAAATTCTTTTATTGCATTTGATAGCCAATTTAGAGTTTCTGACTGATTTTTAGGATTCTTTTGTAAGAAGGCCATTGACATCACCTGAAACAATGGATAACATGATTAGACCCCCATTGTGTCTTATATTTCTACAGAAATGAATCATGGCTTTAAGGCATACATATATGTATCAAATATGATTTTTATCAGGTGTTAACTATATGAAGCTATGAACAGATGTAATTTACCCTAAAAACCAAAGTGACTTTTTTAATAATTTCATTTTTATATTTTTATTTTGTTTTATGTTTTACATTGTTGTTTTGCCTGCATGTATGACTATGTGAAGGTGTCTGATCCACTGGAACTGGAATTACAGTTATGAACTGACAGATAGGTGCTTAGTATTGCACCCAGTAAGAGCAGCCAGTCTTCTTAACCACTGACCCATCTCTTCAGCCCCAGAATTTTTAAAAGCATTCCTGTTTGAAATTTTTCATTTACTGATCATTTTGCATTACTATTTTTTTTTCAATACAAGGTTTCTCTGTAGCTTTGGAGCCTATCCTGGAACTAGCTCTTGTAGACCAGGCTGGCCTCAAACTCACAGAGATCTGCTTGCCTCTGCTCCCGAGTGCTGGGATTAAAGGCGTGCGCCACCACCGCCCGGCTTGAACTATAATGTTTTATGAGAAAACAAATGTCATCTTCTATAGTAAGTTGCAGGACAACCAGGGTTACACAGTGAGATTCATCTCAAAGACAACACCAAAAGAACCTCACAGCATAAAACAACGTTACCTAAGAATTACCTGTGATTGGTAGGCATAAATTATAATTTGGGAAATCTGGGACACTGTAGGGAAAGAGAGCTCTGTGTAACTAACCTGTTCAGCTGTCCATGGCAACATACATGCTTCAGCTATTGCTGTCATAGCTTCTTTTGCATTGTTCCCACATTTCACATCTCCAATCTTGTCTACGAGGCCATCTAATACAATCTGAGCAGATGTTTTAGAAAAATTTCCCTTTTGGGCAACCAAGGCAACTATGTGAAGCTTCATCTGCATCACCTGAGCAAGGATAAATATCAGAACATTATGAGGGCACAATGACATTCAGCTATTTACTCACAGAGCAACTGGAAGGTGTAATATCTGTAAGGATAACCAAACGATAATCAAAATTTTAAATACCTAAAATAATTTTTATCCCGTTATTATACTAGTTAACTGACAGTGAATACAGGGGAAAAAGCACATGCCACTCAATGTTTTAAAATATGAAAACAAGGGCTGCAGAGATGGCTCAGAGGTTAAGAGCTCTTCCAGAGGTCATGAGTTCAATTCCCAGCAACCACATGGTGGCTCACAACCACCTGTAATGAGATCTGGTGCCCTCTTCTGGCCTGCAGGCATATATGCAGACAGAAAACTGTATACATAATAAATAAATAAAAAATATGAAAACTAAAGAAAAAAGCCGGGCGGTGGTGGCACACGCCTTTAATCCCAGCACTTGGGAGGCAGAGGCAGGTAGATCTTTGTGAATTCGAGACCAGCCTGGTCTACAAGAGCTAGTTCCAGCGCAGGCTCCAAAGCCACAGAGAAACCCTGTCTCGAAAAACCAAAAAAAAACCAAAAAAAAAAAAAAAAACAAAAAAAAAACCTTAAGAACTAAATTTATTTTTAGAGAAACTATCGTGATATTTTATTTATGTTTTAATAAATACAATATGCCTGAAGATGAGAAGGTAATACTAAGTCACCAGAGGCCAGGCAGTGGCGCACACCTTTAATCCCAAAGTTTGGAAGACGGAGGCAGAGCAGCAGAGCGACCTCTGTGAGTTCAAGGCCAACCTGGGCCACACTTGATCAAAGCAAAAAAAGATTCAGGTGGTGGTGGCCCACACCTTTAATCTCAGTACTAGTATAGTAAGTCACATGTTTAATAGCACCACTAAAGAGGAATGTAAGATAGGAAGAGGCTCAGTCTGAAGTTACCCAGCCTTGGTAGAGGTAAGACTTCTCTAGTAGCTTGGCTGCTTTTCTTTTCTTTTTCTTTTGGTTTTCGAGACAGGGTTTCTCCTTGGCTTTGGAGCCCTGCGCTGGAACTCGCTTTTGTAGACCAGGCTGGTCTGCTTTGCTTTTCTGACCTTCAGCTTGAACGCCAATATCTGTTTCTGGTTTTTTTTTTATATATTTATTTATTTTTTATGTATACAATATTCTGTCTGCATAAGGGTACCAGATATCATTACAGATGGTTGTGAGCCACCATGTGGTTGCTGGGAATTGAACTCAGGACCTTTGGAAGAGCAGGCAATGCTCTTAACCACCGAGCCATCTCTCAGCTACCTGTTTCTGGGTTTTTATTATTTGTGCTGTAACAAATATCTTTTAGTTGATTTTGTATGTATGTAGGCACTCATGAGACAGGATGAGTGTGGAGGACAGAAATAAATATTTGTATATGAATTTTCTCAACAGTATTTGTCATAATCACCAAAAAGTTCTAATAACTTAAGTGTCTACTGATGAACAGGAAAATAAAATATGGTCTATCTATACAATAGGATATTATATGGCAATAATATGCGTAGGTGAACCACAAAAAAATTACATAAAGTCAACACAAAAGTCAACACATTTTATTAATATGAAGTGCCCGTAAGAGGTGAACCCATGGAGGCAGAAAATATAATAATAAAGCCGGGCAGTGGTGGCCCACACCTTTAATCCCAGCACTCGGGAGGCAGAGGCAGGCAGATCTTTGTGAGTTTGAGACCAGCCTGGTCTACAAGAGCTAGTTCCAGAGCAGGCTCCAAAGCCACAGAGAAACCCTGTCTCAAAAAACCAAAAATAAAAATGATTATATATATATACACACACATATATAAAATAAATGACAGAGAATTTGATTTGGAGTGTAATGGAGAGTGCTTGCTACTAAGAATGGAATTCTTGAGAATGATGAACATACTCTAAATTAGTGGTTATTAACCTTTCTAATGCTTCCACCCTTTAATACAATTCATGCTGTAACGACTTCCTTCATAAAGTTATTTTCATTGGTACCTTATAATTCTAATTTTGCTACTATTGTGAATCATAAAGTAATTATCTAATATGCAGGATATATGATATTCGACTACTGTGAAAGGTTCGTTTGATCCTCAAAGGGGTCGAGACCCACAGGTTGCTCAAAATCTGTTATTGCAGAACTATTACCATCGAATCATTTAAAACTGAGTTATACAGTCTCAGCCGGGCGGTGGTGGCACACACCTTTAATCCCAGTACTCGGACGGCAGAGGCAGACTCTGTGAGTACGAGGCCAACCTGGTCTACACGAGCTAGTTCCAGGACAGGCTCCAAAAGCTACAGAGATACCCTGTTTCAAAAAAATAAAATCTAAATAAAAAGAAACAAACAAAAAACCTAAGTTATACAGTCTCAATAACATTATAAAATATCTTCATATAATTTTTTTTAAGTCATATGTAGTAGTGCATACATATAATCAATCCCAACACTCAAGAACCTGAGGTGGGGTCCAACGTCCAAGTGTGGCAAGAAGAAAGAGCCTGAGAGGGCGGTCCCGCTGGCCTATAGGGTACCCAAAGCAAAAGCAACGTCCCACCTGATCCAGACTTTCAAATGCCATTGGCTGAAGGAGGTTCCCCATCAGGGGACAATAGTTTTCAATGCCAGTCTGAGGCACATAAGAGCCTATCTCAAAAAATAAATAGGATTGGGGAGATGCCTCAGGTGGTAGGCAAAATGCTAGCTGCACAATATGAAAACCTGAGTTCAATTCCAAGTATCCATGTAGATAGCCAGGTGTAGTAGTGAATGCTTATGAGCTCAGTGATGGGGAGGCAAAGGCATGGGATTGCTAGGGTTTGCTGGATAGATAGCAAATTCGGTGAGCACACAATAAAAATTCTTTGCTATGGATCTGATATAGAAAAATATTGCCTAAAATCAGGCATTCTTTCACCCACCTTTCAGACTATTCAGCTTTTGTGAATATTGAGGTGATAACAGAGAGAGGGAGGGATCTATGAAACATAGAAAAAACAAAGGGGGATAGGCATAGTAGCAAACACAGACTAATAAGATGCCAAAAATAAAACATACACATTCTAAGATAATTTAGCATGAAGTCTATTTTATGTACACCTAGTGATAAATCCTGAATCAGTTTTAAAAGTCATTTTTTTAATTATTACTGCATGCATGTCATGGAGCATATACTAGTTCTCTACTTCTACCATAGGTTCCAAGTAAAAAAAAAATCAGGTTATCAGACTAGCATGGCCAGTGATTTGCCCACTGTATCATTTAATTTCTTTTGCTTATTTTCTTTAATTTTTCCAGACAGGGTATCACTATATAGCTCTGATTGTCCTAGAACTCACTATGTAGACCAGGCTGGCCTCCAACTCACAGAGATCTGCCTGCCACTGCCTTCTGACTGCTGGATTAAAGGCGTGCGCCACCACTGCTCGCTGTTTCAGTTTTCTAAACATCTCCTTACACTCTTAACCTCCTAATTACACAGATTGTCTCACAGAATGTTATGATAGAAACTATTTAAGTAAAAGACAGTAATGTACAACTTAAAAATACCTGAAAATTAGTTTCTTTCCATCCAGGTTTTTTGGCTAGCATCCTCACTAATGCCTGGCACGGCATTTCAGTTCGCTCCATTAGTTCAACAGCCTATAAATAAATAAGAAAGTCAGAGGGTTAAAGCCCAAGGGAAGGGTAGATCCAAAAGTCTAGTACATGGCTATTTATGAAAAAGGAAGGGAACTCAAGCTGGGAGAGTTACAGAGGGCGGTCAGTTTGCTTCCACTGTGTTTCAGTTCCTAAGCTAGGTACTTGGAGAATGGCTGTTGTACTATCAATCATTTTCCTAAAATTCACATTTTAGGAATTCACATTTTTCCATTTGCCCAGTGTATGCTATTAACAGCGCAGCAGGGTGAATATTAAATTTTAAAGATGTACAAGTTCAGGTCTGAAGTACAGAAGTAGAAGACATAGGGCTAAAAAGTTCTTGTCTCAAATTTCACATTCCTTTTTTTACATCTCTCCCATAGAATCATAATGACAGGATATGCTAAAATGAGTTATCATGTATCATTCCTGTGATGGATATTCTCGGTTGTCAATTTGACAACATCTGGAATTAACTAAAACCCAAGCAGCTGTGCACATTTGTAAGGAATTTCTTTTTTTCTTTTTGAAACAGGGTCTCTCTCTACATAGCCCTGGATGTCCTGAAACATACCATCTAGACCAGGGTGACCTCAAACTCAAAGAGAGACACCTGCCTCTGCCACCTGACTGCAGGGATTAAAAATTTACACCTGGTTTAAAATTTTTTTTGTTAGTTTGTTTGAGACCACATCTCACTATATGTACTTTGAAGGATTTTTCTTAATTAAATCATTTAAACTGGGAAGACTCCCTTTAGTCCAGATCTTTTGAGATGGGAAGAGCTACCGTTAATCTGGATCCCAAATTCTGCCAGCAACCTATATAAAGGACATAGATGATGGAAGCTTTTGTTCTCGGCTTGCTGGCCTTCATTCTCATTGCCACATTCATTCGTTCACGAGTGCCTATTTCTGCGAGATTCCAGCATATAATCAAGACCAGCTAAGACACCTAGCTTTGTGGATTGAAAAACTACTAGATTTCTTTCTGTTAGCAGACAGTCATTGTTAGACTATCTGGATCACAGATGGTAAGCTACTCTAATAAATCCCATGTGTTTGTATGCGCGTGTGCATCAACACATATCCTATCAGTTCTGTTCCTCTGAAGAATCCTAATATAATTTCAAAAGTTTGGATGGTTCTTCATATCAATATATAATGTGTTTTCCATTAACAAATCATGATGACAAAGGATGAAGTACAGAAATAGACAAAGACAGTCTATTTTAAGTGGCAAGCTCTGTTTGCTTATTACATTTAATAACAAATAGCTTAAAAGTTCATCTAAGCCTTATGATACACAATAAGAACCTAATTTTCTTTAAAAAGTAACAAGTTTCAAGCTTAAAGAAGTCAGAATTTGAAAGGGTGTTGAAAGATAACCACTAGGTTTATGGAGAGATGGCTCAGAGATTAAGAGCACTAGTTGTTATTCCAGTCGACCTGAGTTCAATTGCCAGCAACCACATGGTGGCTCACAACCATCTGTAATGGGATCTGGAGCCCTCTTCTGGCCTGCAGGCATACATGCAGTCAGAGCACTGTATACATAATAAATAAATAAATAAATAAATGTAAAATAAAAAAGATGACCACTAACCAGTTACAAAACAACAAAAAGTCCAATCTCATCTTAAGTTTATACTATGAAACATTTACGATTTATAAAACACAGCAATTAATTAATTTGGCACTGTCATTGCTTCTACATAATCTAAATTTTATACTATTCATCCTTGTACATGTACCTTTTGGAATTCTTCCATGCAGGCTAGCCTTTCCTTCCAGTTGCTACTGTCTAGAAGCTGAATACAGGTTGGGGGAAGAACAGCTGAAGCCTTTTCTTCACATACTTCAATCTGCAATATGGCAACATCACAATAAGAAACTATTTAAGGAACCAAATGGCACAAATATAAAAGTTACCCAGCCAAAATCAACTACTAGTACAGGTACGCTATAGCATCTGAGTCTTCTTCCATAAAGAAAATTCTAGTCAAGAAAACATCTTCCAGCAGCTAAAAGATACCAATATACTGTATGTTAAAGCATTCAGCAAAAGAAGACCTCCAATTCCCCCCAAGGTTTCTACCGTGTAATACTCACTGAGAGCTCTGGTTCCACTATTTCTTTGGTCTCCAATCCTTTCTTACTCTTTGTTCCAGTATTTGCTGAACCACCTGCTGCAGCTGTTTTGCCTTTCTTAGGTGGTCCACCAGCCTAAAAGAAAAATTTAAAACCATAAACAACTTAAAATTTTATAAAAGTAGTTTTTGTTTTTACATTTCTTATTCTTTTTTTATTTAAATAACATTTTTTCATTTACTTTACATACCAACCAGTTTCTCCTACCTATCCTCTCCTCCATACCCCTCCCTTTTCCCATCTTAAAAATTGTATTTAAATGAGACCACCTCAAAAATAAACGTATTTTTATTGTCTACAGAATTCACCAAATGTCAAACACAGAGAAACCTGAAGATCAACCATGGACTACCTGACTGATCTTCAGGTTGCATATTAAAACTTCTAATTCAAATGACTTAATAAAACAAACAAAATAAAAATGATGAACTCAGCCGAGCGGTGGTGGCGCATGCCTTTAATCCTAGCACTTGGGAAGAAGAGGCAGGCAGATCTCTATGAGTTCGAGACCGGCCTGGTCTACAAAGCGAGTTCCAGGACAGGCTCCAAAAGCTATAGAGAAACCCTGTATCGAAAAACTAAAAACTAAAAAATAAAAAAAAATTAAAAAATGATGAACTCAGGCCTGGCTGGAAAGATGGCTCAAAGCATTTGCTGTTCTTAAAGAATACTGGAGCCCAGTTCCAAGCAACCACATCAGACAGATAACTGCCTGAAACTCCAGCTACATGGGTTCTGAAGACTACTTCTGGCCTCCACGGATTGTCACCAATCCACATACAAAATAAGTCTTTAAAAAAGT
This sequence comes from Dicrostonyx torquatus, assembly GCA_028555095.1. NCBI lineage: Eukaryota > Metazoa > Chordata > Mammalia > Rodentia > Cricetidae > Dicrostonyx > Dicrostonyx torquatus. The sequence continues at coordinate 9,201,381 of JAQHUG010000045.1, forward strand.
AAACTAGAAGCTGGGCAGGGATGACACATGCCTTTAATCCCAACACTAGGTTAAGCAGAGGCAGAGGCAGGTAAATCTCTGTAAGCTCTAGGCCAATCATTTTACATAGTTCCAAGACAGTCAAGGCTATGTAAAATGACTCCATCTCAAAGAACAACAAATAAAGTAGAATTATACTATATTTACAAATTAATTTGAGATTAACAATCTGATCTTTGATGCTTCTGATTCTATTTTTAAATTTTTAATATATTACTTTTTGGTATGGGTGTGTGTACACTCCTTAGCACATACATGGAAGTCAGATAACAACCCACAGGACTTGATTCTCTCCTTTCACCAAGGAATCTAAGGACTGACCTCAAGCTTGTCAGTGTTAATGGCAAACACCTTTGACTTGATGAATCATTTGTCCAGCTGTACATATTTACTCTGGAGGTTGAGGGGAGCATGGAACAGAACGGGATGGATGGACACAGTATTGGAAGATCAGATGCAAACTTACAGAATAAGTTCTTTCCTTCTATCACATTGGTTCTGGTGACCAGGTGATCAGCCCTGGTATTTACCTAATGATTTATCTTTATAACCTAAACTGTAAACTTAAAAATAGTTAAAAATGTTTACCACAATAGGAAAAAAAGGCCTATTTTTATTTCTAGTCAGATTTTTAAAGAATAAAATTTTTACATCTATCTATCTATCTATCTATCTATCTATCTATCTATCTATCTATCTATCTATCATGTGTGTGTGTGCATTTGTGTGTGTACATACTCTAGTTCATGTACTTGAGTTTTTTCTCTCCTTCCACCATGTGGATACCAAAGTTATCAGGCTTGGAAATAAGCACCTTTTATCCACTGAGTCACCTTGACAGCTTCCAGGCAGGTTTTAAAAGAGAAAAATGTACTTAAAAAGACATAATACTAAAAAGAGACGTAACACTATGTCTTTATTAAGAGCTGTTCTATTTGCAATGAGATCAAGGAACCCATTTCTTAAATTAAATCATTTAGGAAGAACAACCACAAATATGAAACCCAGGCTCCATCTTACTAAATTCTAATTTTTAAGCTATTTATTAAGCCAACACTTGGGAAACTAATGCACATCAAGTACTGTGATTTCAAGGCATGACTGGGCTACGCAGTAAGCTTCAGACCAGCATGGATTAGAGTAAGATCTTGTCACAAAGATCTATTAACCTTAGTAGTAGGTGCTTTTTTTAAAGGTCCTGGTTTGGGTACTGAAACATCCTTTGTGTCTTTGTCCCCTGCAGCTCCAGATGCAGCAGCCCTTCCTGGTATAGGCTTGCAGTCCTTCTTTTCAGCTGTAGAACCAGCTTTTTTACCATGAACCAGCTCTACTTTTTCTGAACATTCTTTGATCTAGAGAAAGCAATATGAACGTTACTATGTTAAACAACTTTAAACACAGTCATTACATTATTACTTAGAAGTCATTAAATCACAACTATACATAAGAATTCAGAAAAAAATGCTTCCTTTTTTTTGGAATTCTTATCTGTGACATTCTTGGCACTGTGTATGCCTTATGCTTTATTTCTTCACAAATTAAAATTATAAAAAGACCTACAACAGACATAATTTTGATGAAAAAAGTTTGTATTTAGGAAAGTACATTTCTAAATACACCTTCTAAAGGTTGGTTACTCAGCTTTAGTTGGGTTATAATTTGAAAAGTATTTTTTTCTACTATTGTATCACTGTAGCTTAGATTAAAATTTCATCAAACAGAAGTTGCCTGAAAACTTTGTTCTGAGCTGTCATTAGAGAATAAACTAATAATGAGTTAATTATCAGTGTTTTCTTGTGTAGTAATATAGAAAAGACAAAATTGGTAACAAAAAATTTCCAGAGAGCACCCTTCAAAACTGATTTCAAATGTTTGTACATATTTGCAACATAAATTATTTTTCCTACAGAAACTGGCAATAAGAGTCAGACATAGTAGCACACACCTTTACTTCTAGCACTTAGGAGGCAGAAGCAAGTGGATCTTGATTTCAAGGCCAGCATTGTCTACAGATTGAGTTCCAGGATAGTCAAGGCTATACAGAGAAACTTCTGCTATAGAAAACTTTTTATCTTTAAAAAAATATATAAGCTCATTATTTGATGATTCATATACATATATACATATACAATGAATTCCAATTCCTGGAACACTTATCTACTCATAATTCTCTCATCCCTCACGCCACCCTCTGTACAATTCAATCCTTTCCAACATTAACACCTTTTTGTATCATTCTTTAACCCATAGAGTTTAACCAGGGCCATCTGTGTGACCATGGATATGGAACTATGAATTAATGCATGGTATGCTGAACTGAAGACAATATCTGCCCCTCCTCCAGAATCTGTCAGCAGCCAGCAGTTCAACAGAGAGGTATAGGTTTGCAAATGGCAATGCAAAGACATAACCTACCTTGTCAAGTTTGAGTTTGTCAACATCAGCTAAGAATGGGTTTACTGCTTTCTCACCAACCACCTTCAAGGCAGTACCCAATGCTTCAAATGCAGCATCTCTGACTTCAGGAGCAGAATCACTAATGTGCTATATAGAAGTAAAGGTATTTAATACAAAGAAATCTTGTCACTACTAATTTTATTCTCAACAGTAGTTGCTGGATAAGAATTTCCCCTTTACAACTTACTGAGGTTAAGTGTAGTTTTTCTTTTGCCAATTAACAGTTAATCTTTTACAATCCTTTCTAGGTTGAAGAGATTTCTAGTTAATCTATTAGCCAAGTGAATGTCATTTTTTTAAATGTAAATAACTTTCTTTGATGTGTATGAGTGTTTCAATTGCATGAATGTATGTGTACCATGTGCATGCCTGGTAAGAAGAGGGAGTGGGAGCACATAGAACTAGAGTCACAGGCAGTTGTGAACCACCACGTAGGTGCCAAAAACCAAACCTGGATTTTTTACAAGAGTAGTTCATAACTGCTAAGTCATTTTTCCAGCCTCTGCAAATGTTTTTAAAAAATTACACACACACTAAATATATATGTGTGTATATATTCATATGTGTAAGATGAAGCACATGTGGAGGTCAGACAACAACTTCATGAAGTTGGTACCTTCAAAAGTAATCTGGGGATTTAATTCAGGATGCTTGCATGGCCTCTGAAATAAATGCTTTTTTTTCTTTTTACCTTCTATCTAAAATGCCCAATGACCCTCAAACATTCCAGTTTGACACTTACGCTTGGCTATCTTGTTGTCCTTCAAATGTAGAACATGATAGTTACAAAAATTAGGATTCAGAGTGTCTGCTCCTTAAAAGATCACAATCTATATAAAGCCAAGCAGTCAATATACAACTAGTAGGAAAAAAGTACATAAACTGTCCCCCCAGTTACCTTAAGTAAAGCAGCACAAAAGGGCTTTAGTAAACTCTTCGGCAAGGTAGAAGCAGTGCAATGACGGAAGCTTCTTGCAATAAAAAGTGATGTCTGTTGCTTGATGGTTGGATTTTTATTATCCATTACTGCTAAAACATCCTCACTGATGTTCTGTAGTGTGGTCTTAAGAAGAAAATGTCAATGAGCTCTCTTCAACTATAGTCAAATCAGTATAGTGGCAATATTTATTAAGACAAAACAATGACTTTTATGTTAATAACTTACAGTGAGGAAGATTGCATCAATTGCCTCCTGCAGGGCTTGCACCACTTGAGGCTTTTTTTCTTTGAACTTTTCCAAAATTGTTGGTACAACCTGTAAAAGTGAACAGCAAGAATAATATTCTGACACATATGAATGAAGTACTATTGGGGCTGGAAAGCTAGCTCAACAGTTAATAACACATGCTGACCAAGGTTTGGTTCCCAGTACCCACGTAATGGCTCACAATCATCCATTACTCCAGAACCATGAGATGCAATGCAATCTTTTGACCTTCACAGGCACCATGTACACATCTGGTATACAGATATACACAAAGGCAAAACACATAAAATAAATTAATTTTAGAGAGCAAAAATGGCTAAGTGTGGTGGTGCAGTCTTTATTCCAGCACTCAGGAGGCAGAGACAGGCAAATCTCTGTGAGTTGCAGGACAATCTTATCTGCAAAGTGGTTCCAGGACAGGCTAGACTGTTATACAAAGAAGCCCTGTCTCAATCACCCGACAAAAAAAACAAGCAAACAACAACAACAAAAACGAACAAAAGGCAGTAATGAAGCCAGGCGGTGGTGGCATATGCCTTTAATCCCAGAACTCGGGAGGCAGAGGCAAGGTGTGGATCTTTGTGAGTTGGAGGACAGCCTGGTCTACAAGAGCTAGTTCCAGGACAGCCTCCAGAGCTACAGAGAAACCCTGTCTCGAAAAACAAAAAAAAAAAAAAA